>OX438825.1:19465021-20065021 GCA_949315975.1 Eudonia truncicolella | reverse complement strand
TATATTAAATGAGCTGTTATATCATAAAAGATTATCTTAAATGAATTTATATCACTTAAATGTTAGATCAAATATACTTATACCAAACATTACACACCCAATTTTTGTACTTTAATAATCTTAATCATGAGTGGGATGAATATAAATAAATTATAGCAGTATAACATTCTATACCTCTCCTTTGTTAGAATCAACATTGTATATCTATTATTATGTAAAAACATCTAGTAATAAAATATTTAAAGATATCTTTAGCAGGTGTTAACTCGTTAACTTTTTATTAACTTGTTAACCGAGTATAAAATAATACCTACATTTGGCTATACACATGTATAATTTTATTCATAGATAGTATCTGTATAAAATAGTCCGACCCGCCAAAACAAGTTTGAATATAGCTATTTTCAGCCTCTCTGATGGCCTTCGCATCTGGTTAGTTTGTAGTTACATTTTTAGAACAAGTAATTTACGATATTGCGTATTTATCATAATAAAAATTCACTTATATAAACAGAAATAAATCAAAATTTTATAGGACCCTATTTGATTTATAGAATTAAACGTACAAACCTATTATGATATGCTAGTAGGTACTACTCGTTACCTATTTCGTTACGTACAGTCCCGAGTACAGTAAATAATGTGACTCATAATACAATGGAATCAGAGTCAAATCTGGTCAAAACCGTAAACATGCTCGTCACTGTACCTAGAGATCACCACTGAGTTTTGTCATCCTGACCTTAACTTCAAATACCTAACTGTAAGAACCCATGATATTTTGAAAATTCTCTCTTTGAAATGAAACATTATGATCTCATCATCATCATCAGCCTATATTAGTCCACTGCTGGACATAGACCTCTCCAAGTGCACGCAGCCTATCACGATTCGCGGCTACTCTCATCCAGCTTTTGCCAGCCACCTTGCGAAGATCGTCGCTCCACCTAGTCTGAGGGCGTCCTACATTACGTTTGCCGATACGCGGTCTCGGTTGTCGGTTCTGCGGCTAATATAACCGGCCCTCTGCCACTTCAGCTTGCTGATCCGATGGGCAATGTCGATTACTTTCGTTCTCTCTCGGATCACTTCATTCCGAAGTCGATCCTTCAGAGAAACTCCGAGCTTAGCCCTTTCCATAGCTCGCTGAGCGACATTGAATTTGTGAACCAGCCCTACCGGTAGCGTCCACGTTTCGGCTCCGTATGTATGACTGGTTGAACGCACTGATTGAAGACTATCGTCTTTAGATTATGATCTACTTGAGTTTTTTTTAACTTTATTGTTTTATACAGTGAAGTTTCAAAACCGTTGAAACATTCAGTATAAAATAATATTTTAAATGAATGCGAATAGATCCATATAAAGTGTTTCAATTAAATGTGTAGTGTTCTCGAATACGTTAATTTTAGCAAACAACACTTCTCTTTACAGCCAAGCCACAGCCAAGCCGCATTGGCAAGCGTAGTGGCAAGAAAGGATTTGATTCTTAACTTTAAGACATGATGCAGTTTATGTTTTGTGACAATGCTATATAGTTGCAAAGCAACATCTTTAAAAAAAATCAAGGTGTTCGACAAACTTTTTAATATGAAATTGCATTTTTGAGTTCACAAAACGCGTTCGTAAATCGTGTTATAAGTTGTTTAGAATATTAAAAACTATCATAGGAAGACACAAAATAGCTAAAATACTAAAGAAATAGCAACTTATTTTAAACTTGACAAATCCTGAATGTTAGGTACACTGGACATTGTTTCCGTAGGTCTTCAGCCACTCTTCTGGCTGATTCTGGAGCGAATTTGACGACTCTAAATAGACACGGAAGCTGGAAGTCCGATAAAAGACTTATTCAACACTTAGTCAACTGGCATGTGTGAAAGTGGCGAGTGCGCGCTAGTTGGCACCTCCCGATTTGTGGCTGAAGGCTACATTGAGGACTCATTTGAAAACAAAACTGATATAAATAAAAAAATAAATTAAAACATCACATTGCAACGTAATTCGGAAACAGAATCTCACCCGCTGGCCACTTGCCAACATCTAAGTCTACAGTCATCCACCTCAAAACAGCATATTCAGCCATCTACCACTACATCCTATGCCCACCTGCAAACCTCATCAGAAGTTCAACAAACAAACATAAATGTACCGGGGAAATCAATAACATTTTTTTTAGTAATTGCCCCAATACGACTAATGTCACTTTTAATATTAATTAAATTAAATGTTTAATATAAAAAGTATGTTTTATTTCCCTGCATTCATTTGAGAAAAGCATATATGTGAATTAGTGAAGTCCTCGCCTACTGCTCGGCCTTCAAACTCTTACTTGACCTGCAATTGCCTATAAGGCGCTGCTTCAATGCCATACTAATTTTCATTTTCGTAAACGTAATCGAATGAATACGGATAGTAAACAAAACTCAGACTAGGCACCTTGTTAACGGTTAAGTTATGTATTGTGTAGCTACCTTTTGTAGGCAAATCGCTGCGCGTCGAAGCCGATGACGAACTCCGGACATGGCTGGAACGCCGTGACGGACGCCGGCGTTTCGTCCCAGCATGCGAACCCGTCGAACGTCCGCGGGCACCATAGCCCATCTGTCAAATAAGTGGTTTATTAAGCTTATTTTTCTATTATCTTCTATACAATATGCTGATTTGCATTCACGCCATATTCATAGCAGCAATCATATAAACAGCTGCTTGCTTAAACTTAATACAAATAAATTATATTTTTTTTAATCATATTTTCAAAATCTGTAAATAAGAATCACAATTGTTACACCTTAGCGAATTTTGAGCGAAACGTGTTCTTAAGTATGTTGTGTGTGTGTGTGTGTGTATCATAAAAGAGAAATGACGGAAAATTATTCTAACGTAGAACTTGTAGAGATGGTGCGATTATACGCAATTAGTGGGAATTGTTTACGTCGAGTCGTGGTCATGTTCGTGGAAATGTTTCCAAACAGACCAACTCCATCGCGCGAGGTAATGCTTGCTGCTACTCAAGTGTGGGTCTCTGAGTCGATTTGCAAGAGCAAATCCTCGAATACTTCAAGAGGGAACCACGTGCCAGAGCTCGTGATGCTGGCCGCCCCGCTTCAATGTCCACTACACAACAGTCTGGCGGCTAGTTAGCTAGTAAAGTATTTAAAGTTTAAATTTAAGTCTGGCCTTCGTAAATCAGTAGAAGACCTACTGAGATGAAGCATATGCATAGCATCTACAAAGCTAATAAGGTTGTGGATTGTGATAGAAATGGTTTCATGCCAGTGGACAAGCTTGACTACGGAGATTGAGCCACGAGTTTATGCATTCAACGCGACCATCCTCATTTGTCCGCCGAGGTTATATTCGTATTCGACTTGTATTGACGTCCTGTCTTAGATCTCAAGCTTCCGTACCAAAGAAACAAACACAACAATCTATTTTCGCTAAGGCATGAATACGTAAGTCCGTCAATGTCTAGTTGCGGCCAAGGCTTTTATAGTCACACTACACTACAACTGATGGGTACTTTTATAGTGATTTACTTAAAATAATGTGTGGAAATTCAAATTAACTTTGAAAAATATTGATCAACTATACTAGACGGGTGAGCTGAAGAACATTTTGCACGCACCAATATCACAAAATAAGCTGTAGAACGTAAGCTTCATACAAATGCGCTCGTGCAACGCACTCATAGACAACCTCTCAAGGATACGCGATCTGGCAACAGCTAAAACGTAGTGATTACTTGCTCAGTGGCAACAGCCTGCGCTAGGACTGACTTATTTTGTGCCAACATCATGTTCGTTTGTTTCTAACTTGTTACTTGAAACAGTTTTCTGTTTCGAAATTTAAATAAAATCCTTGATAGTCTTACCCTTATCTTACCACATGAGTTAATGTCTTACATCTTACGTCATTGGTTGCCATGTTTTGAAATATAAAGTTCGTTCCATTTTTAAATAACAGTTTATTTTTTTGATTTGATTTTTTTGATTTTTTAAATGAAGTGAAATTATCTATTTTTTAAATAATACAAAGTCAAGAATCGTCATGAAATAGTGGATTTTAATATTTATTATGTTTAAAATAAACGAAAATAAAAAATAAAAAATAAACAAACTTTAATTGCCACTAATAATTACCTAAAATAAAAACAATTAAAGTTCCGATGCTTATTTTGGCCAAGGCTGCAAGTATATGAAAAAAAAATATTTGTGAAATTAACGAATAAATGTAATACAATAATATACAAAAGATTTCATTGCTAACACTTTTGAACACATCGAGAAAAAATATATTTCAGTTTTGCTCAATACAATTTTTTTTTCGGCGAAAGTTAAGATTATCATGAAACTACTAAACAAATGTTTATGGGCATTCACTTATCTGTACGTATACATTTTTTCAGCCCGAAATTATGACTTTGTGTCTTATTTTGAATATGGTGGTATATTCAAAATCCGGACCACTGTGCGTCGTCGCAAGACGCTGGTGCTCGTGACTGGTGCCTATATAGGAATACGCAAACATCTCAACGTTACACCACGAAATCGGCTCGTGGAAGTGGCTTACCAAACACATCCTCAACTAAGCCGATTCGATCTGATTGGCTATTTGCTCGTTAATCAATAGCAAGTAAAGCTAAGCTTAAGAATTCAAAGCTTAATCGACAATCATGCTCGGGTTGAAGATGAGATATATTATGGTTTTTTTTTTTTTTTTTTTACAATATATCTCTTATATCTATTACATTTTCTTTTCTTTGTGTACATTCTTAATACTAGTTCATAGTACTTTCTTATTTTAAACATTTTTATAAATATCCATTCTTCCCATACAATCCTGCCACTTAAGTGGTCTTGCTTTACAATATTTTTGGCAAATTCCATGAATTCTTTCCTTTCTTTTTTAATGCTTAAAATCTCCTTGAGGGTATCTTTACTTAATTTTGTGTCAATTTTCTGTTGCAGAGTGTACCTAATTTGCGTGTGTATTGGGCAGTCTAATAATATATGGAAGATGTCCTCGTTCGTCCATCGTCGGGTCACAGGCACATGCGGGGCTGTCCCTGTACTTGAATCTGTGCAGGTATGCACAGAATCCCCCATGACCTGTCAAGACCTGCGACGCAATCCGGTCGATGGACATCTTCCTCACGGTGTTGTATGCGTCCACCCCATTCGGGAAAAAGACCTTGGTGGTCGCGGCTGTGGCTTCCGTTCTATACCTGCTGTCCCATTGCTCGATCGTTTCCGCCCGTAAATGACGTTTAACGTACGAGATGGGGCAGCAGTCATAGTCCGCTTTGGTCTTCAGTTTGAGGGCGGCTTCCTTCGCTAATTCATCCGCTCTCTCGTTCCCTCCTACTCCGACGTGGGCCCGTATCCAGTAGTTGGTGGTTGTCTCTCAGGAATTCCAGGTTACCCTGTATCGCCTTCGTGATTGGGTGCGAGGAGTCCGGATCCATCAGCGTCTGGAGAGCCGACCTCGAGTCGCTCAGAATAGCCGCTTCTTCGAATTTCTTGCCAATAATAATTTCGGTCGCTTGGAGGATAGCATATAACTCGGCTTGGAAGACCGTACAGTATGGCTCCAGTCTGAATTTTCGGGTACACATCTCAACCTTTCCTTTCCAACAGGTCAGGGCGGCTCCGACTTTCTCCTCCAGTTTACTGCCATCAGTGTAGATCTTAGCCAAGTCTTCTGCCAACTTGCTATCCTCTTCTGCGTTTTCTAAAAGGATGAATTTTGAATTTAGCATCCTGCTGGGGTGGGTGTTTTCCGTGAATGGTGCGCGCTGCTCAACCCTCCTGCCACTTAATACTGCCTGGGGTTTCCCGCGCTTTGCCTCAAAAAGCCGGGATGCTTCTTGGATCCGAAGATCTAGCGGAAGCAGCCCCGACAGTATTAAAGCAGCGTTTAGGGAAACTGTCCTGTTGCTTCTTGTGATTTTTTGCGCGAAGCCTCTTAATACTACATCGAGGGCTTTCCGGGAGACTGCCTTCTTCGCTTCCCTGGACCAGACGCTTGCTGCGTACAAGATCACGGGTTCGATAACAGATTTATAGATTATCCTGATGATTTCCGTGTTCAGTCCCCAGGTAGCCCTCGCCGCTCTGCATACTCCTTTATAAATATTTATTGCCTTCTTACAGATATAATTTATATGGTCATTAAAAAGGAGTTTATTATCTACTATGACACCTAATATTTTAATGCTATCTACTAACTCTATATCCGACCCCCCATCTCCAGGCGGGGCGTGTCGAACTTTAGTTTTTTGGTAATTACCATTGCCTTGGTTTTTTGTGGCGCAAAGTTCAACTTGTTCGACTCACCCCACTTCTGGACACGGGAGAGGACGGAATTGGCCTTATTGCTAATTTCCCCGGCTGTGCTGCCCTCTATTATTAATACGATGTCGTCTGCGAAGGCCTGGCAATATGTGTTGGTGTCGGTGAGTTCGTTGAGCAAGGGGTCCAGAATTAAATTCCACAACAAGGGCCCGCCGATGGAACCTTGGACGCAGCCCTTGTTGGTACTCTTACTGTACTTTTCCCCCGCATACTTCACCGTCACCTTCCTGTCCTCCAGGTAGCTGCCTATAAGCCTTCGCAGATTCACCGGGCACCCCTTTACTTTAAGCTGGCATTTAATCTGGGGCCACCACGCGTTATCGAAGGCCCCCTCTATGTCCAGCGAGATCAGAACCATAATTTTCTTCTCTACCAAATTATGCCTGATCCGCTGTACCATGTCATAGAGGGAGTCTTCGGTACTGCGCTGTGGCACGAAACCATACTGATAGGGGTTTGACTTGGGCAGCACATACCATCTTATTCTCTTAATTAGCATTTTCTCCAATATTTTGCCTAGAATTGCCAAGAGCCCTATTGGTCTATATGATTTGGGGTGCGTGTAATCTTCTTTATTTGGTTTCCTTAGCAGGATTATTGTTGCCACTTTCCAGGGCTTGGGGAAGTGGGAGAGCTCAAGGCATTTATTATATATAGCTAGGGATAAGTTGGGGTCATAAGGTGCGCATATGTCAGCCGTAAAGCCATCACTACCCGGGACCTTTTTGGGATTGAACGAGTTCACCGCTTGAAGAAGTTCAGCCTCCACGAATGGAGGGTCACAAAGATCATCTTTGTTTCCCTCATTCGCTTCGGCTGCCCTTCCTCTCACTTTTCTGTGGTCCTCGTTCTCCCCCACTTTGGTATCCTCCGGGTAAAAGCTTTAGGCCATTATGCGCACCGACTCCCTTGGGCTGGTGTTTTTGCCATCCCTAGCTATTGGAAGATCTTCGTATGCCTTTTTTGTTCTCCCTATTACCCTGTATATTCCTTCCCACATAGATTCCCTGTCCTGCTTTTCACAAAATTCCTTCCAACTTCCGATCCTGGCCCTTTCCATTTCTTCCTGATATTTCTCTTTTGTCTTCACGTACTGCTCGACGACGCTTGCCACCCGGTTTGGCGCTGCCCATTTAATCTTTCTTTTCATCCTATTCTTTTCTTTCTTCATACCCTCTAATTCCTCGGACCACCACGCTATCTTCATTGTTCTTTTCACTTTTTTCTTTTTTAATGTTCTATTACAAGTTTCTTCTACACTTTCTATAAATAGTCCTACCTTTACTTCCAATTCGTTTACTTCTTTGGTTTTATTCACCTCTTCTACATTGATCTTTCTTTTCTCATATTCTATTTTACATTCTTCTTTAAATTTACTCCATTCTGTCTTGTTTGTCTTATACTTCCTTGTAGTTCTTGTGTCTTCTCTTTCTATTATTTCTTCTATATTAACCTTGATAACTATTGTATTGTGGTCCGAGGTCGTCATCCCTTCGTCAACGAGATATCATGGTTCGAGCCCCATAGCTAAGTTAGACTACTATCATAAACCTTTAACGACACACAACTTACACATGAATTAGCTTTCGAGATATAGGTAGGTGAGATGACGACTAAGACGCTTCCACGTTCCACCACCACCACGTGCTTCCACGTTGTCGTGTAAAATAACCCTAAAGCTGTTCTAATTGTAGCCCAGTTAGGCCATGTTACCTACTGTGCAGATATCTTGCAAACATAAAAAGTAAAACGGTAAGGTCGTGACCTCCTAACCTCAACTTCATGGAGCCGCTGTCCAGCTTCCACGCCCGGGCGACAATAACGTATTTACAACATCGCAAAGCTCAAACTTATTCTGAATCGACTATGGCGCTGGCAACTGTGAAATGTGCTCCACTTATGCATGCTAGAATGCATGCTAGAATCAATTATTCACATACTACATTTGGGCATTATGCTTTCGAAGGTACATTAAGCGAAAATATATATTTTTTTTGTATACATCTGTTAACATTGTATATTTTGTAAATTACGGTCGAATTTTGACCATCGGGCGACAACTATTAGTAATAGAAATGGTGTCTCTGAAAAAGAATCAATAATCAATCAATCATGAATCAAGATCAGAAGAAAATGATCGAGAATCAAGAATCAATAATCTCCCAATGAAAAAGGTCGCTAAACCCGTTACAAAATTACTTACGATTAATGTCGGCGGGTTAGACAGAGCCATGATAGCATAGTTGGTAGAGCTCCTGACCCGGTATGTCATGGAATGCGGGTTCGAATCCTTGAAAATTTTTCAACAGTTTTTCAAATTGAAAATTGTTTAATTTTTAAACTATAATCATTTTTTAATTGTTGAAATAATGTTGCTAGCATATAGGTAAGACAACAAAGTCTACTTTTGCTTTCAAGACCTAGTGACAATAGGTACGTTGTTATCATTAACATTAGCAAAGTTTTGTTGTAATTGAAGTTTTTTTCAAAAGTGGTGAAGCCATTTCACGGACAATACCATTTGAAACAATGCACCAGGTAGAGTGTTTGCGTTTGAAAAGTAAAATATATTTTTTCAGCTCAAAACAGGAAAACGCTTTATGTCGCTGTTTTTTTCTTCTAAATACTAATGGCTTGGTAAACAAGCATACGGCTTCTGTTTGTCTTTCATACTTTATTGTAAATGGTTGGCGAATTATGTAAAAGGTTTTTCTTACTTGAGAGAAGGAAGTCTTTATTCAAAAGTTGATAAAAGTTTACCAACCCCCTATTTAGAATTAAAAAGGTATATTTTGTTAAATCTACTTGTAGGTTTTAGGTAACCTTAGCTTATGCTAACTCCTATGTCTCCTATAAATTACATACAACATTGTCAAACCTTAATTGTTGTTAAACATATTTTTGTTAATCTTACTAAAAACTTGTTCAGAAATTATCAATATTCTACCGATAAGTAGATGATCAGTTAAGTACTTTCTTTTGTAGCAAGTATTCATTTTCTTAATCCTTTATTCACAAGTAGGTATACTTGTGAATTAAGAATATAGTCGTCGGTCACACGCTTGTTACCAGCTGATGGGATGAGCAATATCGACATATTAAAAATATTTATATTTATTTCTTATTGCAAATCACAGCAAAATGCGCAGACAAATATTTGAAGATGTCAAATAAAATATACCAATCATAAATGCTTGCACGGAAATCAAGAAATGCAACAAATCGTTTACTTACTTATTTTCTATGCATAGTGAAAAATGAAGTTAAAATTTACGTAGATAGGAATTGAAAATACCACAGAAAGCTGCAGTCTTTCTTAAACAGCTTAAGTTCAAGTCAAGGGAATTACAGAGCTATTTATAGAAACATTCATTAGATCGCAAATTAAAAATGTAAGGGATGGTACATTATTAAATTCATCTTTTTCTTGAAACCTGGAATTATGCCGTATATCCGAAGTGGCTACATAGAGGTATTTATGTAGACAGGTTATCCCTGTGTGTGAATATATTAGTGTGTGTCTAGTTTATGCTAGTCACACTAATATTATAAATGCGTAATGCTAATATTATAAGTTTGTGTGTATGGGCGTATATTTGTTGCTTCTTCACGCTGCGACGGATGGATGGATTTGGATAAAATTCGGCATACAGATACAGTTTATAACTTGGATTAACACGTAGGATAGTTTTTATCCCGATATTTCCACGGGAATGAAACTCATACCATTTCTCTATATTTGGTTCCACAATTTACTACTTAGGTCTTGGATTTGATGTTGGGAATTTGTTTGCTGTGTTGTTATAGAAACTGTCAAAGGGGTACGAAGTCCACCGGGACAGCTAAGTGTTTAATAATTTTGTCGTATGCGTGCGTCGCGACGTCATTGAAAAATGCAAAAATGTATGGCCTCTCCGGTTGGTTTAATGATCTAAGGCACAATCTTCACACGGCATTTCTTTTTTATATAGCCTATGTTACTCAGTGCTAATGTAGCATTCTAATGGTGAAAGAATTTTTTAAATCGGTACAGTAGTTTTAAGTTTATTCGTTGCAAACATACAAAAATACAACACTTTCCTCTTTATAATATTATAGATAGATTAGTATTAGTATAGATATATGTTATTTTGCTCAAAAAAATATAAATAACAATAATAAATAAAAATCATTGTTTGCTCTTCGAAGCTCTCATTCTGTTACTGTAAATTTAAAAAAAACTTGTATTTACTTTTTTTTTGTTCTTTCACTCATAGAATTAGTCTCATTGTACATACGAGTATAATACAAAAATATTATGATCAGATGTTAATGACGGTAGTAGTTGACATTAAATTGGCGCCTTTGGCTTTCAAAGTAAAAAAGTAAATAGTGTTGAATGATTTCGGCGGGCTGGTTAGAACCACGATAGCTCAATTGGAAGAGCACCTGACCCGGTATGTCAGAATGGTGCAGGTTCAAATCCTGCTCGTGGAAATTTTTTCAACATTTGTTTTTAAGTATAATAATATTTATTTTTAACTCAACACAAAATAGACCTCAAAGGTAACATTGTTCAGGTATTCAAAAAAAATATTAAAACTAATGTACTAAAAGGAATAAAAGCTAACTTTTTTAAAAGTGTCTCGGGGAAAGTTTGTATGTGGCAAATAATTTGGCCTCATTAGTTGAAGGTTCCGGGTGAAGTGCGCTTCCACCTTCGGTCTGAGACGAAGGCCAAGTGCTTACATACAAAAAAAGAACCATTTTCAAAAGTGTATCTTTGTGGCAAAAGGACAATAACTATAGTATGGCTGCACTTAAAAGCTTACCTTGTCCATCTCCGGAGTCCAAGGTTTTGACCTTACTATGACTTGTGTTCGCCGTGTAGCACTCCCGCATCAACCCGTCCAGCAGACGCAGGCTCGGGTCACTGGACCCGTCCACCGTTCCGTTCTGACGCATCTCCTGAACATCCAGGGACAATCACACCATTTAAATTGGAGCAGACTTCGAGTAGAATGTGTTATTTGATAATAACCCCGATAGCGGCACTACGGCTACATCTAACACCGCAAGATAAGCAGGAACAAATCCCTGGTTTTAGTTATTCCTCTTATCGCACTTCACAATTTTAACAGTCGCTATCTTTATGAGACGAGTAGCTATCAATTTAGGTTTGTTTTTTTTTTTTTGCAAACAAAAGTAAGACAGCGTGACAGCAAGTAAGGCATGATTTAAGATTCTATAAACCCATAATGTCACTTCATAACAATTTTACTGAGTACGCTTAATTAAATGTGGGTGAATTTTTGGCATGACTATTGAACAGCATAAATTGAATGACGGAGTTTATAATTTAATACAATTTTTTTAACTATTTAAAAATCCTAAATTTTGAAGCATAAGCATATCTAACAGAAATTAAACCTTTTTAGCATCTCAATTAAATAATTGTTATTATTTAAAAAACAATATTTGTTTAATGGATAAAACATGTTTATAAACGTAAATAAATCGTAAAGAAATAAATTTAATGCATTTATTAGTAAAGAGAAATGCGTAGAAAGTGCTAGGTAACGTGTTGATTCACAACTACGAACCCTCTTCACGCGAGACTTTGTGTCGACGACGTGATGAGACCGGTGCACAAAAGGTGTGCAATTGTCCGCATAATTGGTAAGTTTATGAATAAAAACAGTTATGATGAGAAATTAGATAAGGACAAAAATTGTACCAGAAACATTTACAAATACTGATATATTGAATACAAATATTCGAAGTAAAGATCATTAATTATTATTAATGAAACTATTAATGAATATAATAATATTAAGGAGTTATTAATGAATTATTATTAATGACAATTCATTATTGAAACCAATTATGAATAGTGATTATTATGATGTAAAATTGTATGAAGAGAATTTTCGGACTTTCATTAGTCGGACTGTAAAAATCGGTGAATTTTGGCGCACCCCTTCACCACACAATACAAAATATGATCACGCTCAATAACTCCTGTTACAGCTATTTAAACAGTCGGTATCTACGCCGCGATTATTGCGATACATACCAAATGCAGCAGCCGAGTGATTCACACCAGGCAGAGTGAGCTCTCAGCAGGATAGAGTAAATATTAAATACTAACGTTATTTCTCTAATGAAAGTTTTATTGGCCACATGGTAAATTTTATTTTTTGTAGTGTGTGTACTGTGTATACACTTAGCGCATGCGGTTAGTAACACCCAACGCATTTATAACATGAATGCTCTTTGTACACATTAATTAGAATATATTTAATTCGGTGACGGTCATTGTCGGCTTTACTATTTTTGGGGAGATTTTGTTGATTGATTTTGGGCATTTTCAGCGTCACCGAACTTGCGGAACGGGCGGAGAGAAACTTAAATAGTTCCTCAAACCGTGTGAAACGTAACACCGTAGGAGGTTTTCTAGAGGGAATGGCATCAGGCACTAGTGCGTGACCCCGTTCCCTACTAGATTCGCCGAAGGGTTCAGATCGGATCACACCCTACGCCACGCCTTAGTGCGTGATGCCGTTCCCTCTAGAAAAGAAATCTCTCCGAAGGTTATTTGTTTCACACGACTTGAACCCTTTAAGTTTCTCGCCACCCCCAAAAAAAAGCCCGGTGAAGCTGAAAATGCCGTTTGAGGAAAGCAGCAATCTTACTCAAAAAAAAAAAAAGAAATGGTCGTCGTAACCTTGTTCTACGAGTACGGTGTCTTGGGCCTAAGCAAGTGTGCATGTTTAGTGTATTCTGTAAATGGGACGGCCATTACTGCTTACGTGGTCTAGTGGTAAGATCATTCTGAATTCATGCGTTTGATTCACAGCAGTGGGAACATAATACGAGTTTACTGCTTAGTTTGGTTTGGTTTGGGTACATATTAGACGCCTACACATCAACCTATCCAAATCTATCAAATTCCTTCAATACATTCTCAACCACAAACATTAAGTTCAAAGTCTATTGAGGAATTTGGACAGTTTGTGGTGTTACGCAGGCGTATGTACTTGGGTTTGATTAAACGCGGTTTGTTATTGTTTACTAAAAATGTGCGATTCCATTTTTGACCATATTTGTCACTTTCAATCAGGTGAGCGGAAAGCCCAGCTTTTTACAATGTATTCGTAGCATTATTAAAATGCCACTATAAGTCCTTGAAATTACTTCTTTCTGCATTGGTTTCTTTCTTGCAGAAGAAACAGTTTTTCATTTTTTATTTCCCTGCCGTAAATCATTATTTCATTGCGTGTACTAGCCTACCACCTTGTTTACTAGACTTTTTCCGCCTACTTACAGCCGAAGACGTATCTCTTACCCTATTAGCGCCCTGTAGAAAGTATCTGTATCGCGATTGCTGATCACAATTCAAAGTTAATAACATTAGGACGCCACCAAGGAGCACGTAGGTACAACCAAAGAGTTTGCAGTGCTACTGATTAATAATGTTATATCGGTTAGCAATATTTGTCTGGCAATTGGCTGTTCCTTATATTGTACTAGTTGACCCGGCGGACTTCGTACCGCTTTGACAGTTTCTATGACAACAAAACAAACAAAGACATCAAACGATTCACAGCTAGGAACATTTTGTATTGGAAAATTAAATTGTCGTTTTAAGTAAAAATATATTTTTTTCTTTTAATTCTCTTCTTTACAAACTTTGTCCTGACAATAACAAACACAAAAAAAAAAATGTGCAGTCGATCGGAAGTTATGCGCGTACATACATTTCAGTGATTCATTTATATATTTTATATATATTTAAATAAGATAGATGAATGGAATTCATAAGCTTGTACTAATTATTTATTACACGAATGCGGGTCTATACTCTTTGTTAATTTTGTTTGATCGAATGGTTATTTTCAGCTTATCCTTATATTTTGTCAATAATGGCGTATTATCATTTAAAAAATATGTTTTTTTAATACAATATACAGTAAAGACTACAAGTGCTTTTCTTATACACTTTAACAATTCAGTGTTTTGTGTACAAGCAAAATCAGCTTCTGAGTTATCTCCCAAGTGCTTCTGCAGCAATTATATTATATAATAATTACTACTTTTGAAGTATTTATAATATTTTAATTTAATTTAATTTGTGTTAAGTGTGTGATGTGTGGGGTGTTTTTAATAAAAGTGTTTTTATTTTTTACTTTAGTAGTTTTAAAGGCCTTGTTTTAAAGTGCGTACATAAAATGAGCTGGTGATGATGTTAATTATATTTTAATAATTAAACTTTTTATTTAGGTTGAGGGTAATAAAATATTAAAGTTTCGACATTCTTGTCTGTCCGTTTTTACATGTCTGGTTTTAATGGTGTATCCAACAGTAGCTCAGAACAATAACTAAGCTTTAGCTTGTCCTATTTTTTTATATTACAATTTGTTCAAAACACAGAGCTGCGCTCTTGCACGAAAATTGCTGACGTTACTCGAAGGGCCGCCGGGCTGAAGTTGGACTGGGCTGGTCATGTCTACCGCATGCCGAACAAAAGGTGGGCGCGGATCACAACGGAGTTGACCCCACAAAATGCGAAAAGGCGATCAGGTAGACCAAAACGAAGATGGCGGTACGACCTTGATAGGTTCATGAAGGAGTGGCGTGATGTTGCAGGGGACCGGAAGGTATGGAAAAAGTGTGGGGAGGCCTTTGCCCAGAAGTGGGACAGCTATGGCTGATATAATAATAATAATTGTAAAAAAAAAAGTGCGGGAATCTATTAATGAACCTGATACACGTAACTTATGTACTTAACTAGATAACGTATTCGACTCTTTAAAATTAAATTTAAAAAAAATAACTAAATAACTTATTAATACCATACTCACTTTGTGAGACGATTTCATATAGACACATTCACAACATTAAAAACGAAAAGTAGGTATATTATATAGTAAACAACGTTAGTCGGAAAGGAGGGTAAATACATGATAGTGAATAACTTTTTTTATTTTTTTTTTGTTTTTTATTTTTTTTAATTTACATATGATTGATCTACAAAAATCTAGTAAGCTACGGTTTTGACGTAGGTTCTCAGCAAATAGGTTTACCTCTAATGTCAATGTACGGGCATTATAAGAGTCGTTTTCTCTCCACAAATGGACTAATGTATCCAATAATATTAACTTTCAATTGGTTTTTTTTTGTGACCGCCAGGGCTACTACAGCGTAATTTCTTTTGAAATCTTAAAAAAGCTGTAAATCTAAAATTATCCATTTTTAAGGAAAAGTTCTTAGACAAAAGTTATTCACTATCATGTATACTTTACCCTTCTTTCGGCTTAGTGCCCCCGTTCCGACTAACGTTGTATAGTAAACGTATTCGAATTCGAAACATTCGAATCAAATAAAATTATCACTCGTAGTTTGTAAAACGAACATTTATAATGTACATACGATTAGATAGCTGAATTCCAATTTAGGAATCCTCATTCAAAGGAATGGAACCCTTAAATATTATCTTAATGTGTTTCCATAGAGAGACTTTAGTTCAAGTCTCATTTAAAATGAGATATCGCCAGGAGTCTCAGATCAGTGACATGAAAAGTATGTGTATGTAAGAAAGAAGCATGGACCTGCAAAATGGTCGTTGATAGAGTTCAATAGGGTAAAGAGCCTCGACAACACCAATAGAAAAAACAATGGTTTAAAAAATATCTTACGGGTACCTCGGTAAGCACAGTGCCTTCATCTCACTTGATGTTAAGTGATGATAAAGGCCAATGTTAGAAGCGCACTTCACTCGGGATCTTTAACTACTGAGGCATTGGCTATCTTATCTCTAGCTGCCGGAACACAACAATGCTGCAAACATTGATGTCATAGCGACATATATGTATTAGATGGTGGTAGCTAGCCAGGCAGACAAACAAGCCTTACCATCAACCAAACCGAGTACATAAACATGTAGGCCCCGCTGGGAATCGAACCCGGGACCTTTGGGTCTAAGCCGGTGGTCTTAACCACTAGACCACAGAGGCGGTTCAGACGTCGTCGTCGACATTTTAAACACTGAATATATTATTTATATTGAAAAATTAAATGCTAGTACCGTTCAACTATTTAAAACAACTGTACCACCACTGCCGGTTATAGCTTTAGCGACCTCTGTTTACAAATTCTTTTCATCAACGTGATCAAATTTCGAATGAAACTCGCCTAGGCACCTAGAGCGCAAAAACCTTTTCTCACTTCACCAATTTTTTATCACTCTCTGAACTATTTAAACAACTTAATATTTATATCAATATGTCAATAAAACGACGTTACCATCACTACATCACGAGATAAACCACAGTGACAATTATTTTTAAGACAAACAATAGGCTCAATTTATAGATGGCGGCAATATACAGTTGCGGTATATAAAGCCACCGTATTAGAAAGAAAAAAAACAACATTGTTACTTTGTACGACAGTTATAAACATTTCTAAAAATAGCCATTTTAATATTACATTAACTAGACCAGCATCTTAAACGGTAGTAGTGACGTCATACGTTTCCGATTATTCATGCGAGAATCGTGTCTGGTTGTTATGCAGTCTGTCATTTTCGTCTTTTGTTTAATGATGTCTAACGGTGCGTAGTCATCAAGACCGACTTGGCCTATATAAGTTGGTTAGGTGCATTATGACACTTCAACGTACACACGCTACACGCCTGCACATGAAACTACAGGTGGCAGGCCAAAAATATTTAGAGACGAATCAAACCACTTATTTAATAAGTTTAGTTGATAAAGATTCATTTCATTTAATTCATTTATTCAAATGCCAAAATCCTAAATTTGTTTCACCATCCAGTGTTTGGCCATTATCTATCCTTTTTAGGGTTTCATAGTCCATAGGAACCCTTATAGTTTCGCCATGTCTGTCTGTCTGTCTGACCCCAGTCTAGCTCATAGACTCTTAGTACTAGAAACCTGTAATTTGGCATGAATATACATATTAATCATGCCGACAAAGTGGTAAAGTAAAATTTTGAAAAAAAAATTTTTTTTTACGTTACCTCCCCTACACGTGAAGTGGGGATGTAATTTTTTTTTCTTGTTTACCCCTAAGTGTGGGGTGTCGTTGGATAGCAATTTCAAAAATATAGCGGGTTTTCAGGTTTTTGATTGAGGCATCCGTTTGTGACCTATTAAGCAAATTTTTGTTAGTCTAGTGTGCCTCCCTCCCCTCCCTTCCCTGCCAGCCAAATGGTTGTTTTTGGGAGCAGGATTCTGTCTCACTAGCTGTCCTCACCTTGCCTACCCGCAAGTTGCCAGTGCAACTTGCGGATCAGATAATCAGTGCCTCAGTAGGCATTGGTTATCTGATCATGATGATTAACGTAATTTAGTGAAGTGCACTTTGCCCAGTTACATTTAGACGCGGCAACTTTATTTACGAGTACTGATTATCTTATCTATAACTGTGTCGTATCAATATGAGAATGCTACTAAATTTTATAACTAGACGTAATTTTTTTGACAGACTTATTCAAGATGATAAAGGGATTTTTAGCGTCAGGAAAAGGTCCTAGGTTTTTAATCCCAGGTTGGGCAAAGAATGTTTCGGATTTTATATCGATACATAGCGGTTGTGATAACCAACCTAGATAACTGACTCAACAAAACATGCTACCAACATAATTGTTATGGCGACAAACTTAGATACAACATAAAAACAGAGTACAATAATATCCTTCAGGAGAATACAATCCGGGTCTCCCAGGTCTTAGATCGGTAGTCTATAATCACTTCACCATCAGCTAGTATGTGTGTATATTAAAAAGCGTTTGTTTACAAAAGTGTTGTTTACATATTCTAATTCATGTTGGAAATTGAAACCGACAGCTTGTTTCTTTGCAGGGTAAGTAAAGTAATTTATTAAAATATAACATGTTTACGTGAAATACATCCCGGCTGACGACTGAGTACTTTTATTCTTTTTATTTATTCTGTAAACGTTGTATACCATTGTAGAATAGGAGGAAATAGATGGCGCAGTCAAGTGGTTAACGCGCCCGGTCTGCGAAGGTTAAGCAACTTTCGCAATTGCTGTATGGACACCAAAAACGTATCATCTCAGCTCTTCTGTGCTTCGGAAGGCTGTTCAGCCGTTGTTCCCGGCTACATTAGCAGTCTTTAGCAACCACCAATCCGCACTGGTCTGAGTGGTAGTGTAAATTGTTATTGCGACAAACTTAGGAAATATGGTACAGCTAGCTACAAATAGCTAGACAAAGAAAAAGGGTAAAAACAAATTTTTATTTTTTATTATATTATAATTAAAATGTTATATAGATTTGCACTATCGAAGCAGAATGGTAGTTTATTCATGTCTAGTTCAAATGTTATGTTGAGATGGCCTCCTTTTTTTTTTTTGACGGAGTGGAAATCTGCTAACAGACGCATCAGCGGGCAAAGAGGGGTCCCGCTGGCTGTACGAGGCTGGCTAAGACTCTGTTCCAGGGCCGAAGCCCTAGAGAAAGCGAGTCTAGGCCGACTCGGTAAAAACCACTCCGATGTCCTCCCGTCACCTTGGAACCAGCAAACCGGCGATCATCGCGTCGTCCTCATCCGAGGGGAACACATCGAACGCCGGCATGGTGGAGCCTGACGAGGTCATGGGAACCCTTTCGGACACTTCCACAACACTGTCACTGTATCCTGCCGATGGCTAGCGAAGTTCGGCCTTTACAACAGCTTGACCTTAACCTCCAGCCAGAAGGCCGAACTTCGCTTTAAAAATCCGGTCACTTTCAACGCAGTAGAGCTGTCCGTCTTTATTGCATATGTAGGTGTGAGGGCTTAGGCCTGGTCGTGACGAGGTCCGGCCTTTACAGCATCAGAGCATGTTGCCGTAAAGGCCGAACTTCGTTAGACCCGGTCATATTCAGCGCAGTAAATCTGTCTGTATTCATTGCATGTGTTGGAGTAGTAGGGATTTAGACCTGTCTTCCTTATTTGCCATTTCACTTCTAAGTTCTTCTTCTTATCATGACAGAGACATCGACGCGATCAAATTCTTTCTGACTAGAACCTGCCACGTCATCGTCATCCTGCCTAAAAGTAGAGATTATATTTTGCAGATTGGTGGGTGCAATTAGTTTCAGTTTTATGGCCTACTGATTCTACTGGCCGTATGAATTTCGCCCTTTAGTTAATGTTCTTTATCAATTTTGCTTTCAAAAGTTTCTAAAACGGGATTTTTCGATGCATAGCCCGGGTTTGTGATCACCAACCCGCATCTGGCAAGCGTGGTGATTAAGCCAATACCCATCAATTGTAGCGCCTGGAGGCCTTTGCCCAGCAGTGGGACAGTTATAGGCTATCTACTACCACTATTCACTACCTAATCTAATACTATAATTAGTGTTCGAAGTTGCGAATTGAACAAGTAACGAATTGAATTTTAGTACCATTTGTTGATTGCAGAAGCGACTTGGTAACATTAGTTATTGATGATATTAGTAACTTAGCAATTATGTAGGTACAGATAATTAAAAGAAAAGTGTACCTACTAAGACTCGTGGGAACGAATGTAAGGTTTTAAGTAAGGTTTGTTTATATTTTTGGTTTATAGGTTTGTAATCACCAACCCGCATTTGGCAAGCGTGGTGATTAAGCTATTTCCCATCAATTGTAGTGATGACTTGATTTCAGTGATGGAGCCGTTGCCCAGCAGTGGGACAGTTATAGGCTATTTACTTTTACTGCCTAAAAAGGGGCATGGTTAATTGTAGTACACTTAGAAAATAGAATAAATAGATACTATCAATTAACTGAGAAATTACGGCGTGTAAAATCTTGATAATATTCTATTTCAGTTCAGAGCTAACCTGATATCATTTTTAATAATCGCGCTCCATCCAATGTTTACGGTATAATAAATTAACAAAGTGTCAATTGGATTTATTGGTTTTTTCAGAAAATTAATAACATAAATTTGGTTCGGTCATAAAGTTAACTTTGTATCCTACATACATTTTGCAGATTTATTTGTTGGAATAATTGTAAAATGCCAGCTTTACTAAATAAAATGCGTATCTCGATGGCTCATTTGTAACGTTTTGTGTAATTTGTCAATTATTTAGTAATACTAACTAGCCATAAGTATATTGGACACATTTACATTTTCGATAGAGATTCACATTAGTGAATTCAGGGCACATTGTGAAAAAATCCTTTTGGATAAACTCATTATGCCATCAGTCCACTTGAAAACAATTTCTTATAAACTAAAGGTACTTATATCAAATTTAGCTTCATAAAGAAATTGAAAATCTGCGAATTGAAAGACCCACATATATATTTTTTTTACAGAAAAAGTGTTTCTCACGCCTCACTATAATGATTTTAAAAATATTTATTTATCTTATTTAATGCCGCGATTGACAATCTTTTACCGACCTAAGCAACATGGCGGGATATAAAATCAGAGCCAAACGCTTGCGCTTACTTTTATAATGTTTAAATCAATTTTTTTTAACAAATAATAAATGTGTCATAAAACTTATTTAATTTCAATGAGTAGTGTTCGCGTAAACTTTAAAAAACAAATAAATAAATTAAAAAAAACTTTATTGTATTTATTTATTAGCTTTCTGTATCTTTCTTCTGTTCTTTTGGCACTAAGCAGACGACAGGTTAAAGGTCCGGCTGCTGGGATTCTTACATGAAAAACTGGAGTAAAGCTCGATGGCGCAGTGGCTTACGCGCCCGGTCTGTGATTGCTGAAGTTAAGCCATTTCCGCAAAGGTCAGTTATTAGATGGTTGACCAAAAACGAAAAACTCTAAAGTTTTAAAATCCTTTAGTGGACTTATTATGTCTTATGCTAATGTTTAACAATTCTACCTTTTTTATGAGATAATTAATGAAATTATATTTCTTCATTTCACAAGCGACTTGTGCAAACCAAACACATCAAATGGCATTAGCTATTCATGGTAAAATGTTTGCGAACGACGACGTGGTCCAGTCAATAATGAATTCCTATGGGATTTGCAACGTGCCTGAAGCCATGGACAAACCTCTATAATAGGTTTATAGGTAGAATATTGTAGGAGTATATTTATATAATGTGGTATTTTTTGTGCCTTTGTAAAGATAGATATATAGATAGACACACTTTATTGCACACACACATATAAAACAAATAAAAATATTAATACAGAGGTGGACAAAGGCGGTATTATCGCTTAAAGCGATCTCTTTTATAATTATCTTCTAATTATGTAAAGATCTAATTACACAATAAAAACAACTCACTCAATAAACTTACAAAAAAATACTATAAATTGTTTCAATATATGTATAATACAATATTTAAAACAAAGGGGGGGGGGGGGGGGGGAGGGCTCTCCTGGGAATCGAACCCGGGACCATAAAACTAAAGAAGTGGTTAAAAAAACGTATAACATTCGCACGCACACAATTGTACATCGTAAGAGACATTGAGTGCTTAAGTGTTCTATGTCCACTCAATCGACCAATTACAGCCCGCGACGTCATGCCCGCCATTTTGATTGCTTTGTCACTGTAGTTGGAAACACCACGAAAATCACTTCGTCGCTCTCGAAAAAAGGTAGGAAAGTATTTAAATTGTTCTGTGTTTGTGCTTATATTGTTTGAAATAAACGTCAAATTATGTCTAGAACAAATTATAAAAGCAAGTATAATCAGACGCAGCCGCAACCTGAGCAGTAAGTACTTTTTAATTTACACTCGATTCCGTTATGATTTTTAAATAGGGTGTTGTTATTAAGTGACTTTGGACAACCTCCAAGCTAAACCCAAGAGTGTCAAAAAAAATCGTCTATTGCTGACACCATTCCAGTTTTATGGAGCGAACTTTATCAGATTGTTTGATGATCTATTCATGATCGCCTTAAGCACAAAGTAGCATGTCTCTCATTTGTTTCGTAATCTTCTATATATAAAAATGTTGAGTCCGTCACGTACACGTTAATATAACTCAAACTAATTCAAACTTTTTCAACTCGTTTTTTTATAAACTTTTCTTTTAAGATGAAATGTTATTAGAAAAACCAGCCACAGGAAGCTCGAGTGGGAATCAAACCCACGATCATTCACCGGTCTAATGCTCTGACCACTGAGCTACCGAGGCCCCGGTTAAATTTTATCTTGTAACTATACACATTATAAATGCAAAATTTACACACTTTGCCTGACAAGGGAATAGAACCCCCTTCGGGTATCGAACCGAGCGCTATGCGACTCGGCCACCGAGGCGTTTTAACGTTAGTAACTAAGTAAACTGCTGCCTACTTATCTGTAGTATCTATTTATCTGCCACGTGGGATGGCTCGTCATCAGAAACAACAAGCACCAAGTGGGGAACTTGGTGCTTGCTGTCTCCTCCTCTGTAATTAACGGAGTCCCTATAGCGTTCTAGGCAGCCCTAGTGAGCCTGTGTATTAGCTTTGAGATCATGCCGAGGGTTTTATATCATCACCAGCTAATATTACTTTCCCACACCCCAGCAGTGACACGAGCCTTCCGACAGAAATCTCCGAGAGAACGGACTAATAACCACCACGTGGGCCCATTGTAGATTGGTGGCTGCTAACGACCCGAATTTACGTGCCTTCCAAAGCACGGCGGAGGTCTAGATGACACATTTTTGGTCACCCATCCGATGACCGACCTCTGAAAAAATTACGAAAGCAAAAAATCAGCTTTCGAAAACCGAGCGCGTTTAACACTGCGTTATCGTGCTTCTCCTTGTCCTCTTAATCTTACCCATAGAGGGTTTTATATGTCATGTCATTTAAGAGATCAAGAGCTGTTATTAATGTTAAAATGGATTCAAAAGTGAACCCCGGTTTAACGTATTTGAAGAACTAAATCAACAGCTTGAAAAACTTAATTTTTAGAGAGGCTTTAAAGTTATTATCAACTGAAAACCAAAACTTTTCTTTTTTATATTAGAAGGAGGCAAACGAGCAGGCGGGTCACTTGACGGGAAGCAATCACCGCCGCCCATGGAAAACCAGAGGAATCGCAAATGCGTTGCCGGCCTTTAAACTTATGCAATAAAAACATTTCTTTCTAAGAAGAAGTTCCTTCTTTTCAGAAGTTTAAAACTTGAGCTACTTGCATGCTACTGCAACTTCTACTAGCCACACAGGTCGTTTTTCAGATGGCGATAAAAAAATGGATGATTCAAAATGAAACGCTGATTTAATTTTCTGATTAGCAATGTGCAGTCTTTTCTCAGCATGGATAGTGTGCTTAATTATAGATACTTACGAAAAACTTCTCTTTCGAAATGTATTTAAGCAAATGGCATAAGAATACTAAATATGAGCAGCACTTGTGAAACTAGACTCAATAAAAGTATCATATGCACCACACCCCCACGTCAGCCTAAAAAAACTTTTTTTTTAAATTTGGTTAATTGTTTTTTTAATTGTTGAAACAAATAGCTGCCAGCGAAGTACCAGATACAAAGTTTATGGTTTTATAACATTTTACTATAGTTATTAAAAATCTGTTACCTATATCGGGTAGTGTCTTTTATAATTACGCCTAATAAGGTATGAAATCTTGAAACATTATTAGGTGGAACTAAAGAACTAAGACTTAGGTACGTCAACGCGTAAGTTACCAATGATATTATAACTTATTTTTTGATGTGTAACATCTCTGCGTTCGCCTTCTATATAAACAATTTGTGGGAGTAATTTAAAAAAAGTGACGGAAGTAGGTCGTAACAGTGTGACAGGAAGTAGTAAATTTAAAATCGATATTAAGAACAAGACATATTATCATTATATCTTTATATTATATTATATTATTATGTTGTGTGTGATTTGTATAAAATATACGTAAATGTTACATAATTCTATATTTTATTTACTGGATTTTATAAATTTATAGTATATTACGATACAAGTGAGCTAAGTTGCTCATTATACACGAGGCTGTGGGTTGTAGTGGGTTACCCGAGCCGTAGGCGAGGGCGTAAATCAACCGAGTGTCTAGTGAGCAAGTTGCTCACGAGTTTCATACGCACTTTTTCAACACACTTACGAGGAAAAAACAAACATGTATTGCATAAATCGTTTTACTACACAGCAACAAAAGTGTGATACAAACAAATATAAGGTGATTTATTACTTAAAGCCATACAAAGCAATACAAAGCCATACAACCTTCAAAATTATAATTTTTGTGATAAAATGCAAATATTTTAAAACAAATTATTGTTACTTAATAATAAATAATTTGATAATATGAAATGTTTTTTCGTCTTAAATAAGGACACATTTATTTATTCCAAAATGTAAATGGATTTTCAGTGGCATAAAACCTCTTTGTTATTACAAAAAAACCTGTATTACCCGGTTGAAAATGCTCTGTTTACTCGCATATAATTTGCAGTTAGGTACTAACTTAACTTTGTAGGGATAATATTCTAATAAGCACTAGTGTGTAATATTATGTCAGGTCAGGAGGTTTCTTTCTCTGCAGCCTTAATCGCCGGTAGCTTGAGTCTTGCTCCGCTGCTGGCGGCGCTCTAGGTTTAGGTTTTTATAAAAGTTGTATTTTTGTATGATATTTTGTTATATTTTACTTTTTATAAAATTTTTATAAAACCTAAAACTAAGATGTGAAATAAATATAGAGTGAATAATACTAATAATGATGTTCTGATTACAATTCGCTTGACATGCCTAACTAATTCATTGATGTACATTTGTGGTTTTATAATTTTAATAAATTTTATAACAAAAATTTTTAATTTTGATAATATCTCCCGATGATTTTGTACACTTAGTTAAAAAAATTGAAGAAATATTCTGAAATTATTTTACCATAGAATACTGTACTACCGGCAAAATAGCCAAAACTATTTTTGATAATATATTATATATTTAAAAAAAATCATACGCATGCAGATATATTACGTTATTAAATTTAATAACGCAGCTTTCAAAACTGGCCGAGCGAGGCGTAAATATTTTGCTGTGTCCAATTTGTAAGATAATATTTGATTATAATGATATAAGTATTATATAGTGTACACCTAAATTGTGTTTCATTTATAATATGAAAGACACCCAAATTCACGCAATAATAAATTAACTATGTGGGGCTCAACCCATGCCGGTAGGTACAGCTCGGGTTGCTTCAAGGTCACGGCACGTTGCCGCACTCTCGTTCACTGTCATATGCGACTACTGTAAGGCTCGTTCGTTTTTTTAAATACATAGGTGTTTTTTCAATTACTTTAATAACGCTATTTGTTTTACATCATTTAAACAATTGTTTAAATAAATAAAAATGAGCATCTGCTTCATCTGTGCTGCCGCTGCGGTTGTTTTAACGTATTTACCTTAACATCATTGTAAGTTACACATACTTATAGTGATGTTGCAAGCGTCAATTTATGCTTCTGTGTCAGGCGTACGGTTTTCTTGCTCGAATGTATGAGATATGAGTAGATGTATATGAATCAAGCCGAAGACGACATATATATTTTGACTGATTGACCCGGCATATTCTGATTATCGGCGAAGCCTAGTCTAAGCGGGTTACTGTACATTTGCCTTATAGTTAATTCGTCACAGAAAAAAGGATGCATAAATTTGCCACACTTTTATTTTAATAAAGTAAAGTTGTCATATTTTAATTTTGACCTGTGACGAACTTGCACATATTTTTAATATATGTGACTTTACTTTTAGTGTATGGAGTGTACAAAAATGTGACGAACTTACTTTGTGGCAAGTGCGCAATAGCCCGCTTAAGCCTTTGTGTACTAAGCTAGTTTATAAAAGGCCACAGATTAACAAATTAAAAAAAAAAGATGATTAGTGATTTTGTCGAACTCAAATAAAAGTATAAAAAGTAACAGAACACAGATATGTACTACAGTAAATACGACAAATACAAATAAAAACTGTCTCAATGTTTGCTTACAGAATAAAAGAGTTTTTTATTGTAATTAAAATATCTTCATTTGTAGTTTAAGCTTCTGATTACAACTACATCGTAAATAATTGTTGTGTGGCTTAATGTGTATAAATAACTGTATGCATAATAAGGAACATTTGACAACATTTTGAGTCACTTAACATAGACTGACTGGTAGAGAATGGCTCAGGCATTAAGTCCGGCATGTAATTTATGTTGCAAAAGTTTTTAAATAAATAAATAAATATTGATTTCACCTTTTAGTCAAACATAACAGAGACAACATTAAAAGATGGAGATAAAAAATCTTCATGTGTTTCCTGCCAGCTCTTCTCGGTCGAAGGCTCTCCAAAAATCCGAACTGGTTTTTAATCAGTTGTTTAGTTAAACTAAATTTGTATAACATTATTTGATTTTTATACTTAGTTTTGACGTCAATAACTGCCTTTAAAAAAATTAAAAAAAAATTAATAAACTATTAGACTTTGACTTTTGATAAGACAAAAAATTTAAATGTATTGATGTAACAAACAAACAAAAACAACAAAAACAAACAACTTTTGTAAAGTTTTTTTTTGGAAAAAAAAAACCTTTTTATTTTATTTTTTTGTAACGGTGTACACATTGTTGAAAAGCCAAATAAATAAATAAATAACGATGATCCATAAATCTTTATAATTTAAATTGAATTTATAGTTAGTTAATTGTAGCTGCGTAGCGTATTAGAACGCGATAACCAGCTACGAAAACTCGGAAAACTTAACTCTCAATCTGAGTTTTATGACAACATAGCGTTCCTGTTCTCCAAGAAACGAGAGCACGAAACAAGTTTTTAGCTCGAAAAACATTTTAATGTATCTTGTTTTAAGGTTACAATTACTATTATTATTAGAAGAACATCTAAACACTTGCTTTTCATTCATTCATGTTTATTGTGCTGCGTTAAAAATAATAACAATTTGCATAGTTTTTTATGTATGAAGATGAGATTTTACTACCTTAGTTGCCATCACTCAATCCCCTTTGAAATCCAAAATGGTTTACAATTTTACAAAATATAGGTTAAATATTTTTTAAACTATAAATCACCTTAGTAATTTATCACGGTACTAGCACTTCAGTATATTGTTGACTGAAAGTTGTCAGTCACAAAGTTTTCTCGAGATCGGGAGCCTCCGAAGCGAGTTGCCCTAGCCGACCGCTAGCCCGGACGCGAAGATGCGGACTGAACGGCCCGTCCTATCTTAACACACACGCGCATCACAAAATAAGGAGAACCCAGAAGGTAAGCATTACATACCGCGCTCGACCAACTCACTCGTAGACCCCTTGAAAGGACTCTGATCTTGGAAAAAGTTAAAAGATAGTTTTATTAGGTACTTTGTTCGGTTAATTTACAGTTTCCTTTAATATCAGTACTAAGCTAAAATAACCTTGTGAAATAAGGAAACTAAAACCTTTCTACTAATGTCATCCTAAAAGTATAGGAGAGATTAATGTCAAAATTTTGGATACTTTTCGTTTGATTTTTTAAAAGTTATTGATGTCATTTTACTCATTAGGTAGCGTACTTGCGATATCAGCTTAAAGTTTTTTGATATCTGTAATAGTTACGGAATAATCGCCTGGTCACACTTAACGATTACACTCTGTATATGTGTGCGTTGCTCGAGCGCGTTTGTTTGTAGCTTGCCTTCTGTAGTCTCCTTATATTGTGCGCGCAAACTGTTTTCCTTTTGCGAACGAATTCGTGCGACTGATCCTTTTGTTTCTGTGCACTAAAGGTGTGATGCGCCTCAGCTTAAGCCTCTGTTAAGGTGCTTCTAAACAGGCTGTATTTTTACTGCAAATGTGGCAACCAAAAAAGGTAGCCCGGCTTACACAACAGCATTTTAATATTTAAAAAATATATATATATTTTATAACTGTTTAAACTATCATGGTCAAGATAAATTAGAGTAATAATAAAGGAAGTCTTACTCAAAAACATTCTATTGACTACAAATCTAGCTACAATGTTTTAACTGTAGCTTGGATATCACAACAACATTTTTGAATCTGAAAATTAACACATGAAGATATATCTTAGAAATATGTTTGTAACGGTTACGCTCAAAGTTTCGTCTCGTAAACGAGCTTTACGATCGGGCAACAATGGCTATTGATATCATAATATGCGTTTCAGCGGAAAGAAACACAATTCAGCAAGTCATTGTGGCGTCACCAACTTATTCTTTCGTTTATTTATTATTTACATACCCTACCTTACACGATGGCCGAAGGTCCCGGGTTCAATTCCCAGGTCAGGCAAAGTGTGTTCGGATTTATTCGGTGCATCTAGTGACTTGATTTCAATGTTGGAGGCCTTTGCCCAGTTGTGGGACAGTTATAGGCTATTTACTTTTTACTTTACTTTATTATTACACAACTTAAACGGTATATTCCCAAAAACATTTATTAAGAATATTATTAATAAGTAAGTCATTAAAAATTGTGACAAATGAACAAGAAAATTTTAATTCATTGTTCGTATCGTACACACGAGAACACAAAAATAAAGTGCTGATTGTATAGCCAATCAAGCTGCCTGCAACGGATATATTGTCAAAGTAAACTCGAACAACTCAACCGTATGATCACGGTTAAGTTGTTCGAGTTTAAGTAAACAACTTACGTAACTACGTTACAAACAAGTGTTTGTAACGTAGTTACGTAAGTTGAGTTGTTTGTAACGTAGGTGTACCCTTTGACAACATCTATGAAGATCAGCAGTTTGGTCAGCCATGTTGTTGTGCTGTTTTTTAACTGAAACAGATATTCTAGGAAGGATGTCTACAAATAGAGCTACTACTATAATAAATAAATTGTGTGACGAATCGTAAAGGTGCTTTAGAAACGGCCATATTTGTAAAGTGTACTGAACTGCAAACATTGCCAGCAATATCAGCCAGACTGTTTTTATCCGTGTGGTGACTATCCACCGCCCCTCTCCTCCGGTGGGTATCGTAATAGGCGACTAACGGATTTTCGAGCTTCCATATGCTCCACTGCGTGGTAGGGCTTGGCCCGTCCTGTTAGTGACCATCATACGCCTATGTGTAAAACCACTTGTCTGTCGCGTTTTGGGATCAGCCAGCGTATAACCAGAGCTCGAGTGGATGTTGCTGCGATACATTTGGTCTGTGGAGGCTTCCGTCAAACCAGTGCCAGGAGGACTTCGTTAACCCGCCGACCACAGGGAGACCCGTAAAAACGGCTGACCTGCCCCGTGCCCGTGGCATAGTACAGGGGTCCAAGTGAGCCTAACCAGCTCGTGAGGCTGCCACGCATAATACCATTAGAACTGGTACATCAGCGGTGCACACCCCCACCACAACCTGTTTGTGGTCGAGTTTGCTAACATTCGCAGACTCCATGCAAACCTCAATGCCGTCCACCACCATGTTGAGACGGCCCGGCCAGCAATGTTATTCTTGACGGAGATGCAAATAATCTGTCTGGCTAACATCACTTACTTCAAAGAATCCTTCAAAGCCAAAGCCACAGTTTGCTTATTCGTTCGGACGGATGTTTGCTGTCGCCGTCTGCGCTGTCTGGAGGACCCTTCCTTTTCCCTCCTTGTGGTACACGTCGACTTGGGCTTTCAAAGCCGTGTCTACGTCTGTGTCTACCGATTCCAAAATGGCGACATGGAGACAACTCGACTTATAGAACATCTTAGTTGGGTAGCCATTGCTAGCCATTGTTCATAGTTTATAATGCACAAAGTATTTAAGAATTAACTTTTTCTTATTCCTAACGGTTTATATTTACTTACAAAGCTGTTAAATGAGAGTTTTGGTGATTTTGCTGAGAATTCGTTTGTTATTTTTATTCTCACACTATAGTCCATTTCAACTGGGATGATCCCTGTGACAGTTCGATTTCGACAATTGTAGAGATGTCCTACAATAAAATAATTTCGATTGTTTCTGGTAATCGATAATACTATATATGGAAATGAAATCGATTTTACTTTACTAACAATACTTTAAATATGATTTGTGTTTATGTATTATATTGAAAGTTTATTGTTCATAAATGCATTAAATGAATGTTTTACACAGTGTTATTCGGTAAAATGAAACAGAATTTGAAAAGAGTAAATTTTTTATTCAGTAAGTATCTGAAAAATCACTGTCAGAATCGCTTGAAGAGTCGCTATCGCCGATATTTATTATAAGTTGGTCTTTCCACCGATCTATTCTGACGTACCTCTCCCAGTCCTCTAATATAGTATTTTTTGTCTTATCGACTACTTTCGCCCAATTTTTACCAGTGACGTGTTGGCTGTATATATATATACTGTTTTTGTTTTATAAGTTTAAGATGTTTCATTTTAATATTTTTCGTAATGACGCTGCAATAAAATGAAAAAATGTAGACTAATCTACATGTTCACATAAAAATAGACTAACAAATTAATTAATACAGCTAGAATGAAAAATATAAAGTTAAATTTAATTGATTAGTTATTGAATGTCAATTGAACTTCAATTGGATTACTATCCCAACACTAGTATTTCTTTGTAATGAAATGACCTTGTGAAGGGGTACGTTTTTTTATTATATTGTTTTAAAGTTGTGATTAATGTGTGTTATGCGAGAGTTTATTGAGACAAACCTAATCTAAAGTAAAAAATAGAATTATAAAAAGTAATTGTAGTATATTTAGTGATGGATTATATAAAAATATGTTATTTTGATGTAGTCAAATAAGTTCATACGATTTTACAAAGTCACGTCTTCGTTATTGATGACATCTGTCACCGGGATCATCCTAGTTGAAATGGACTATAGCTGACCCGTCGGACTTCGTACCGCTTTGACAGTTTCCATGACAACAAAACAAACAAATCATTTTGTATTGGAAATATTTAATTGTCGTTTTTACTATTTTTCGTTAATTATTATTTATGTTTATCACCGTTAAAACCTTCCCTGAACTTCCACAAATATTTTAAAATCAAAATTGGCTATTCTCGAATTTTAGCCACGAGCAGCAGTTGATTTTTATGTAATATACAGAAAAGATAGGTATTTTATTTAACAACTTGTACATAACAATATTTTGTAAAGTTGTAACTTTCAGTGTGTGCGTTTCTTATTTAGTAGTAAGTAAAAGTAAATAGCCTATAACTGTCCCACTACTGGGCAAAGGCGCCCATTATGAAATCAAGTTATCAATTGACGAAATCACGAGAATAGAACCCGGGACCTTCCGGTATCAGGCCGAGAGCTTTGCCACTTGACCACCGCGGCGTTTTCAATTTATAACACTTTGTGTAGCCTTTGTGGGTTTGAATTAACGTTCCCTTTGCTTTAGTTACAGCGGTTTCCATGTAAGAGATTTTTTTCTAGAATCAGCTTGTTAAACTTTAAGCCATACTGTTGCAAATAAATTTGCGAGTCACAAACTTTGCAGGCGGCGAAATGAAAATTTTGCAGTGATAACCAATTATCATTGGTGACAACCGAGCCGCAGTTTTGAAAAATTTGTAGCCAAATATAGCAGTGAATGTATTGCCCGTTTGGAAGGACCTTTAGTTTAGTGTTTATTTTGGCTAATCAAAGGCTATATACAGTTAATCAAACTTTTCAGCTGAAATGAAAGCGTTCCAGTAAATCCCGGCTACAGTTGAAAATGTTGTAGCCCAATATAGCAGTGAATGTATCATTAGCCCATTTTTATATTCCCACTGCTGGGGCACGAGCCTTCCCTATGGATGGATAGGGAGAACGGGCCATAAACCACCACGCGGGCCCAGTGCGGATTGGTGGTTATTAACGACTGCTAATGCAGCCGGGACCAACGGCTTTACGTGCCTTCCGAAGCACGGAGGAGCTAGAGATGATAAATTTTTGGTTACCCATCCGATGACCGGCCTTTGCGAAAGTTGCTTAACCTCCGCACTAGCAGACCACTGCGCCATCGAGCTCCTCATGTGAATGTATTGCCCGTTGAGAAGGACCTTTAGTTTATTAATTAATTAGTTAATTTAAATCAGACATCTTACAAGCTTACAGATGAGTCATCCAAGGCGCTAATAAGATGATTTATAAACACAAAGAGAAAAAAGAACTTAGTCATTAATATTATATTAAAAAATATTAATAACTAGCAGCCCGTCCCTGCTTCACACGGGTGATTTTTTAAATATTTTTTTTAATATAGCCTATGTTACTCAGCGCTAATGTAGCATTCTAATGGTGAAAGATTTTTTAAAATAGGTTCTGTAGTTTTTGAGTTTATTCGTTACAAATACATAGAAAAATACAAAGGTTTCCTCTTTATAATATTAGTATAGATAATGAACAAAAATAAAACTAGTAAATAATTATGATTTCAAATTATACAACACAAAATAGTACCTAAAAACAAGACAACTATTTATCTCAATTGGCCAGACCGCAAAACAATACGATACTGACGAATACATAAGCACAAATGTCAACAAAGCAAATAAGTCAATAAATATTAAATATTAATGTCAATAATATAACTATAAAATTTATTTAATACCATTCCTAAACTTTTTAAGAGTTTAAGGGTGTCCATGTCAACCATAGCGGTGTCAGAAGATAGCATCTATTTAAACCCGCCAACAAGCATTAGGCCAGGGGATGGGTTATATTACCTTAACATAACGTCGAAAACTGTCAATTAAGTTAATTTTGAGAGCGCCTACTCTATCGTCAATTTAAACATCTGTATACTCGTACACGTGATGGCGGTGTCTCATAAATAATCCTTTCTTATTTTAAAATTTCTACACATTAAGAAACTTACCTGTCACGAGTATTACTGAAATATATGAGTGAACATTAAATTTTCTAGAAATTAAGAAAGATCTTTTTAATGCAATTTAAAGCACATATTCCTTTACATTAATGCCACTATACTTTGACTAAAATTTCGTTTTAATTACCACCAAAGCTTTGCTGGTAGGTAGGTAAGTATTATTCCATTGAAATTTCGGTACACGTTTCAGAATAATAATGTAGCGGTCGCCATCACATATTCCGCATTTAGCGTTCACTTGTTGTTTGAGATGTTGTGGTTAGCACAGAATATATTATGCTGCTCTTGTATTTCAATGTGATCGTCCACTGTAGCCTTTAACTAACCAAAATGAACACCAACACGTAACTAAAAAAAAATATATCGTTGATCCTGTACAATTTTGGCACTTTATAAAAAAAAAAGAGAGGCATGGTGTTGATACATTTATTTGCGATGGTGTTGAGGTTCAGGGTAAAGCTGCGGCCGATTCCTTCGCCAAATATTTTAGCTCTGTATTTCGCGCTGAAAATCCAATACTGGATCATGTCGAGGCTGCTCGTGCAGCTTACACGCAGTGTGACGCTACTTCTATTTCGGTGTTCTCAGTGAATATTAACGACCTTAAGCAAGCTGTGAGGCGCCTCAAGCCGCGATCCGCAGGGGGGCCTGATAGTGTCCCGGGCTTTTTGGTAAAGGACTGTGTGTCTGTTATGAGTACACCGTTGTTGCACATATTTTATCTCTCCCTTAGTCAAGCGACATCAAAAGATTGAAGCTATCGAGTCGAGTCGAGCTATCTATCGAGTCACCACTTCCAAAGGGTGGGGGTGGAACGGATGTTACTTCGTTTAGACCCATTTTTTTCCTACTTCCTCCAACAGAATCGGAGCCTTTTTTATTACTTTAGTTCTCTTTCATGCTAGTTCTTTCACTTATGCCTTTCGTACTTTTATTCCACATTCCACACATTCATCCATCACCTTTCATTTCAAGCAGTGGGTGTTCTGCTTTTATGATTTTGAATGTTACTGTTTTAATCTACTTTCTATATTTATTATTATGTACTTAGTTTCTACTTCACTACTTTGTTTCTACTATTTGTGAATGACTTGCCTAATGCAGTACAGAATGCTAAGTGTCTTCTATTCGCAGACGACCTTAAGTTGAGTTTGGGAATCACAGACGCTCTGGACACTGGTTCAACAAAACGACATAGATTATGAATGGGGGCGGAGCCGTAGATACCATCTTCCCCTTAATGCTAACAAATGTAAGATTAATACCTGTTCACGCAAACGGCATCCTGTAAACATAACTTACAATATATCTGACGCTCCAATCGAAAGAGTATTTAATATTCGTGACCTAGGTGTAGAAATAGATATATAATATGACTTTCATACGCATATGACAACAATCTGCAAGATGGCCAATAAAATGTTAGACTTTGTTAGTAGGACCGCGGCTCAGTTTCACAATTCGAATGTGGCTATGGTCTTATACAATGCATATGATCGTAGCAGGCTGGAATTTTGTGCGGTGATCTGGGATCAGTGTGAGAATAAATATGTGCTCTTGGTGGAAAAAATACAGCGCAAATTTGAACGGTGGTCTTAAAAAAAACCTTATGGGTACTACCCCTATTTATATTCTTGTTTGTTGTTTGTCTTCGCTATGGTTGACATGGACACCCTTAAACGCACGCCTTGTGCCTTCCAAAGCTCAGCGGATCTCAATAAAGTCCACTAACCAACTTTTTATTTAGGTCAACTTAGATGCTTTACTTGCAAGATGGCTACCCGAACGCTCTAGCCGCCACTCTATCGCAGTCTCTCATGTGGTAACTACGTTATAACTGATGTTATTAAAATTAAAAGCATCCGCGTCGCATAGAACTCGTCTAGTGATGGCAGCGTGAAAATGGAAAATTCGGTTAGTACCATTTTCGAAGTAATAGTTTGAAAATTCCTCTTTAAAAAATCTTTACTTTACTACACCTTTTAAGGGAAGAAGCGCCCAACATCATCATCATCAGTCTATACTAGTCCACTGGTGGACATAGGCCTCTCTAAGTGCACGCCACCGAGCACGATCCGCGGCTACACTCATCAAAAAGCGCCCATACTCGTACAATAATATGTACTTACATTATGGCTTAGCCTACTCTTCGTATAACCTCGATAACACACTACCAAAAAGGCAAGTACATTCGATAACCTAATCACTACGATTGTGTTCCAATTTAGATCTATAAGAGAAAGTTGTTTCTTTTTTGTAATGTTTTTCTGAGATATACTCGAGCTTGCGTTCATATCCCTTGGGAGAACAAGACTAAGTATGGATATAGGGTAAGCAGTAGTAATCTTGGCCCCCCATAATCATTGGCCATTCGATTGCAAAATCTATTTATCAATGAGAGTTGCCCTTGATGCAAATATATTATATATATAAAATTTCTTTGCTGACAACACTCTAAATTGTAATTGGTAGTTTTTAAATTTAACTGCTGGCAACACGTTAAAAAAAATACTTTTGCGGCGGCTACAGCAAAGTGTGTGTTTTGTTAAAAAAAACACAAAAGTAAGTACTTTTAAGTTGATATTTACCTGTTTTCTAGTTATTCAAATAGCGTTATATGTCTTTCTATACGTCATTTACCATTAAATTATGGCTTATACACGTTAATTCGTGGAAAAAGACTCAACATAACCTTAAAATAGGTAAGCCAAAGTTAGTACCACTGGTTTGTATGGAAGTTTAATGAATGCACCGATGTTGCCAATGATTGTAATTAGTGCTTCAAACTAACCACTCTATTTAAAAGTTTAAAGTAACGTTATTGTCAATTCCTTTTTATAATAGTTTAACTCAGAATGTCATAGGTTCGCAATAACTAGATATTGGCAGGCCAATCATCGTACATTTTATGTTAATGGCCATGCCAATCATATGTATACATATGCCAATCATTATACAAAGAGATCTTAAATTATTAGTGATGTACCGAGGTCGATATTGAATCTGTACCTACTAATATTATAAAGAGGTAAAGCTTGTAAGTTGTGACTTTGTTTGTAGGAAGTAATCTCGGGAGCTACTGAACCGAACTACTGGACTGACTACAAGACTGAAGAGAAGAAGACTGACCAGTCTAAAAATCCGATACATCTTTAATTAAGACTAAACAAAAAAATATCGAAATTTTGTCTGTTGTTAAGACGAAATTCAACATTAATCCACAACATATTTTTAATGAAAACAGTTGCATAAATAGTTAACCACTTGTTTTACCCAAACCTAACCCTAAACTAAAAAGAAGAGAATCATTCCGTTACGACGAGGAACTTGGTACTTTTCTAAATAGTACCTAATTCTGCATTTTTTGATTGATTGATTGATATTATTTAGTTTTAATGAACGCCTATATTTTTTGTTAATAAATTACTTACCTATCTACCTAAGTGTTGGTTTATTTTGCCTACCTACCTAAATAATATTTACGAAAGCTCGAGAAAGCCCTGCACGTCACTAATGTATAATACAATAAATTTGTATTCTGATTGGCCCTAATAAGGTATAAAAATTGGCAGTGACAATAAACACAAAGTATAGTGATTGACCTGCCAATCAACATACTTTTTATATGCCAATTGATATACTCCAATGGCCAATGATTGTGTGTTAGGCTTATTTTTTATATTCATTGCGTTAAAGTTCAAAATGAGTTGAAAAATTGTGACACCCTGCAAGGGCACAGCAACAGCATCAGAGGGCTAATTAAAAATTGTACTTACTTATCTAGTTATAATAATAAATTATACAATATTATTTAATATAGATATTTAGTGGGTTACCCTATAGTTCATCAGAAGGAAATAATAAGAAAGACGTTCAGTTCATTCACTTGTGTAATTGTAGTTTGCACATAGATATAACACGATATGTAAAATGACTATAAAATATTTAAACAATAACTAATTAAAATTACCTAGCAAAGCGGTGCTCTGTAGACGACTGCCGGGCCCAACCGCTACGCCGCCGGCCGGGGTGCAGATTGCTGGAGCTCTATTTTTGATTCCTTCGCCTCAAGTCGAGCGCTTGGTTTCTACTGATTTTCGTTCGACATTTGACTTTCTATATTGTTGAATCGCTCGACCGCAACGAGTGCCCTCAGCCACTCGTTGCAGTTGAGCGACACTAAGCGATTGATAGAATAACCGTCAAAATCAATGCGTTGTGTTTATGTCATGTCACTCGTTTATTTGTGATATTGATAGCCTTTTCTATTAAAAAGCAAAGGTTTTTTTCAACAGCCAATAGAAACATGGATATTACGTTCCGTTTTCATTGCGGTTGTTACCGGTTTTCTCTAAATTCTGCGTCCCTCCAACATTTCGTATTATGTTGGCAGCACCGGAAACGAACGATTCAAAAATACGGAAAATCGGCGTCATGCGACTTTGAAGACGAGTGTGACTTAAGTTGCATGCGACAACACAATGTCATACGTGCGATTCAAAAATAGATCCCCTGATCCGACATATTACAACATTGTATGCCGCTACATCACACCCCATTTTTTCAAAATTTTTGTACAAAAAAAAAATTATAATAAAAATTAAACATGTACCTATAAAAAACAATAAAAACAAAACCATTCTAAGTGTTTGGTTTACTTTACCATTTCTGTATGACAATATTGTATAAATGTTGTTATATTATAATTGAACAATTTTAACAATAGTAAAATAGAACTTGTTTTAACACCGTGCGCCCGCCGCCAGTCGATACCGATTCGCGGGAATTTGCTGACTCGATGTCTACTGATTGCGTCACCCTACCGAGCGCAATACATACCACTTATCGCTTGTTATCCTAATTGGGCACCCTAAATTATGAATCCTGGACCTTAATTCAAAAGGAGAAATGTTCAAAGACAATGTTCTCCCTAGATGGCTAATCAATGTGCTGCTTACCCTACATAAATGTGGTTTTATTCACACATTCGTATTATAGAGTATGGTTACATTACATCGTTTGACGCAGGTACGTAAAAAACTGTTAAGTTATTTATTTGGGTGATGATCAGTAGCATCAACATGTTTGCGCATTTCTAATAATAAGCATGTCAGTCTGTAGGTACACTTTAACCCTAACAAGTTTTACGGCACAAATCCTGATCATGCTTTCATGCTTGACCTTACGGGTATTGCCTTAATTTGGTGTCTAAATATTTAAGAGTCGCCAACAAAAGAATACGTGTCACAAACCGCGAGGAATTGGCTACACAAAACCCTTTGGTATAGGTCACATTGAAGGCTTTTATTTATTTGAGGCTTTAGTGGAATTATAAGTCGTAGATTTCAGAGTTGGTCCAATACAAATATACAAATAATAGGTAGTACCTATTTTTATATTTTTATTATTGCATTTACAATGCTACTGTAGCTTTAAGATAAAATTATACTTAAAAAAAATCAAGGCGCCTCGAGTGGGAATTGAAATAATAATAAATAATAAAAATATTTATAGGAAAAATTAAAAATTTGAATGTTAAATACTTGCAAACGTGTTTCTCTAGACTTTGAACAGCACAGTAACTAACTTCACGCGTAAGTCACAAAGTAAGTTCTAGAAAATCTTCTAGAGTCTTCTGGGGTCTCAGTAGCTCAGCGGTCAGAGCATTTGGACTGGTAATCCAAGGGTCGAGGGTACGAATCCCAACTGGACTGTTTGATTTTTTTCAGTAATATTTTATCTTATACCCATTCATGAGTACTATAACCAGCCTTATTACGGCACAGCAACGACTTAACGGTTAATTTCACGGTTTATATTTTATATCGCTTCAATGGCCAAGCGTGGTTAAGCCATTACCCATCAATTGTAGAGACGACTTGATTTCAATGATGGTAGAGGTCTTTGCCCAGCTGTGGGACAGTCATAGGCTATTTATTTTTACTTACTTTTACAATAGTAAACCGGTGGATTGTGGTGGTTGATTGTTAAGTACATACTCGTAGCATATTTTTTTTGGGCCAGACTAATAAGGGATCACTCGGACACCGTTGATCACTCAGGTAGCTAAGAGAAATTATGTCAGAACTCAGAACAGTATTCAGTCAGTAGAATTGCCTTAAAAATCCATAGGGTTGCTCAGCTTTAGTAAGGGCTACAGTCTCGTGGTGCCAACCCCTCTTAATATTCTGAAGGCAGACGTTGATGTGCACCTAATGAGGCTGAATTTGTACATCATGCTGAATATACTCGTACCTACAGTTAAAACTAAGTATATAGATATAGTTGAGTAGCTATATCTATATACTTAGTTTTAACTGTCGCCAGGAATGTATTGTAAGAAACTGGAAGGCGACTGACCAAGTTGAGTAGGAAAATGTATTGGTCATATTTTGGTGCATAAAGGTTCCAGTATTTGTTTTTTGTAAAGCTCCAAGGAAAAAAATACACTGGACCGCATAGAAAAAGGGTCAGTTAAAAAATCTAATTAATATCTTCAATAGCACCTGACCTAGCTTTATGAAATAAAGACTAAATTGAAGAATATTGAATGCCACATAAAGTAATATATATACCTTTTTATTTATTTTTGATAATTGTATAAAAATTTAAAATTTAAAATAATGGTCTTTTTGAATTTAGTACCAAAAATACAAAACAATTGTTTCGCATTTGTTTTAGTTTTTACATAAAAAATGAGCTCTATAGCCAAGCCTGTACAGAAGAAAAAGTACCATACGGCAGAGGCTCTGTTCACGTGTGGGCTGGGATATCTGCCGCACTAAGGTAGTGGTGATAGAAAATGGCACTCTATTTGCAGTAAGATATGTCACTCAAATTGACTACGTTGGTCCAATTTTAGTGGACTTAGGCGAGAATGCCGTTTTAATGAAGAAGAATGATGAAGTGAGTGAAAGATGAAGTTTTCAAGACAATGCCCGCCCGCATACAGCTCAGATAGTGTTTGACTATTTTTAAGAAGTCGGTATCCATTGTAAACATTGGTAAACATTGCACTGTTTTGTTTCATTTGCCAACACTCATGCACACTCACGAACACTTAACGGTTAATAATCCACCATTATTTCACATTAATATTCGACGTAATACAAATTTTAGAAAATAAAACCAAACCGCAGACATGACTCTTCACTTTCCCGCCAAGAAGTCTATGTTGTTGTTTGTTTGATACGTTTTCACGCGTAAACTATTTCACGATTGGTTGTCATAGAAACTGTCAAAGCGAAGCGGTACGAAGTCCGCCGGGTCAGCTAGTATAAAAATAAAATATGTTTGTCTCGTTTGCGATCCTAGAGTTGGAACTTTGGTACACACGCCTGCACATTAACCTACCACAAACTGTCAAATTCCCTCAATAGATTTTAAACTTTATTCCTAAGGCATATTGTTGAAAATGTATTGAAGAAATTTGACAATTTTGGATAGGTTACTGTGCAGGCGTCTGTACGTTGCTGTGCGTGCACCACCAAGTATTCAGAGTTGGTGTGTAACCATTACTTGCCACGGGTATTCACGCAGGCGAAGTCGCAGGCTGCAACTATACCTATATACCACCTACGGGAAACGTCACGTGATATCACATTTCATTTTCACCTTGTATTCTTACCAAGTTGTGAAATGTAACAATATATTATAATGGCTTTTATCCCTCTTAGATAGATGGGTTCAAACCGGATGTAGCACTTCAAAAATTCAGTTGGCGTTATGTAACAAACACTTTCGTCTAAAGATAATTATTATGAAGGAATAAACCGACTTACGAACATCAACCTGTTTAAGGGGCTGACAACTATGAAACAGCGCTCTCTGTCAATCTGCATACAAGCAAATAGCACGTGATCCACTGTATCATGAAGTCAAAAAACTCGAAAACGTTATCTATATAAAAACACAAATGTTGAAAAAATTTCCACGAGCAGGATTTGAACCTGCACCCTTCTGACATACCGGGTCAGATGCTCTTCCAATTGAGCTATCGTGGTTCTAACCAGCCCACCGAAATTATTCAACACTATTTATTTAGTTATCTATATAAATTCATATTTTTATTTAAAAAAAAGGAACGAGCCTTACAGTAGCATATGATGTGTAACATTTGACATCTCACCTTTTTAAATCATTATTACATGACGTACTTTTTTTTAAAAATATTGTTTAAAAGTCTATTACACACGAAATGGTTGAAATCAATTTTAATATTAATAATCAATATTACATTAGAAAATAGAATATAGATTTACAAATCATAAAGAGAATGCAGTAAATACTCGTTACAAGACATAGTCACACTGTTATCTTGTTACACTGTTACGATCACATTTCTACGAAACCACTCCCACAAATATTACGAACTACAACGGACATTGGGCTTAAAGGGTCGATCACTGATGGCTTTCCCGACTAACACGTAACAGTTTCAGGATCACACTGTTACGACCCTACTTCCGTCCCTTTTCTATGATATCACTCCCACAAATATTACGACCTACAACGGACATTGGGCTTATAGTGTCGATCACTGGTGGCTTCCCCAACTATCACGTAACAGTAACAGGATAACACTGTCACGATCCTACTTCCATTCCTTTTCTACGAAATTACTCCCACAAATTGTATATACAGAATGTAACATTTAGATCGGTCAGTATGGGAAAGTCTGAAACTATAAGACATACGAAGATCTGTTCTCAGGAACCATGTCATCGATTTTAGTAACAATAAAAACTGCATTTATACATTAAAAAAAACTTGTACTCAGCTCGGGAATCGAACCCGGACGTTTTGAAAAATAAAACTATCACAATTTTTTTTTATACTTAGCAGGGCAACCACCTGATGTTAAGTGAAAATGGAGTCTAGACGCGAAGATAACTGGTGCAGCGTGAAAACAACGCAACGCAACGCAATTTCTATTTAGATATCGATTGTGTAGTTCTTAAGCATCACATGTTACTATGAAACATGATGTCTAAAATTAATAAAAAGCATTATTTTCATATCCTTTCAAAACATGGAAATACAGAAAAAAATGGAAGTCATTTAGAACACCTACTAAAATAAATGAAGTGACCGATCTAAATGTGATACCCTGTATAGAAGGCGAACGTAAAGATGTTACACATCAAAAATAAAGCTATTGCGTTTTATATATATATATTACATATAGGTTAATTTCATCGATGTACACACGCCTGCTCATCAACCTACCACAAACTGTCAAATTTCCTCAATAGACTTTGAATTTTATTACTAAGTTGTATGGTTGAGAATATATTGAAGAAATTTGACAGTTTTGGGTAGGTTTATGTGCAGGGTCTGTACTTTAGTAGATGGAAAAGATAATCATGTAAATATTTAGATACTGTTTAGAGGTGACTTTGGATGTTTTTTTCTATCGAGGAAATTTCACAATCCTGTATTTTGGAAACAATAAAATTGTTGTTATGTTATGCTATGTTGTTAATATGTAGTCTATTATTGTTTACTTTTTACATAAACTACGCATTAGTGAGCTCATTTCTCAGTTGTCAGCGCCTTAAGCCTCTTTACTACATGAGCTAACACACATGGGAGTTTAAGCTGAAACTCATCGAAGTTCCAATATGCCTTTAATATAGTTACTCTAATTTTGATTGTAATTATAACTTTAAAAGGTATTATTTACAACCTCCATACACTGCGACGGACTCTGCCCCAAACCGGTCTTGTCGGCGACCACCCTAGCATATACAACCGCCTCTGTGGTGTAGTGGTTAAGGTCTGACACTCAGAGGTCCCGGGTTCGTTTCTTAACTATTTGCAAAATTTAAGCAAAGGAAACTGTCAATGCCAATCTAAACACCATTAAACCTACACTTTCAACATCTTCTTGCAATAAACCTAAAACAATAAATAACGTTACTTATTATTTACCTATGGCAATAAAATATATCTTATCTTATATTATCTTATCTTATCTTATCTTAACCTCAGAACAATAACTAAATCCTCAGAAAAATACTGTTTCAAAAATAAATGTGTTGTAAATCTATCAGTGCCAATAAATTCGTGGAAGGTACTCGTGTTTTGTTAAATAATATGTCAATCTATCTATTTCCTTAAAAAAAATATTTTGTCATCGTTCAAACTTCGACCGCTGGGTGACCACTAGCATATAATAATCTGAGTTAAGTATCGGGATCAGGCTATACTAACTGAGCCTCGACCGCAGTTCAGCTATTTACAGTAACAGAGTAAGAAAAAGCTGTGCCGTGCCTACACAGCACCAACGTGTCTTGAATATCAAATGACACCAGAATATTTTACCGAAAATATTGTATCCAATACTTGGGCTGGTACTACCGAAAATCCTTACTTGACGTCATATGGTAACACACAGCTACACGATTCTACACTAAACAACAGACTTAACAACATAATAATACATATCTTTATATATTAAATCTTCTGTGCGTGTGTATGTCACTGAACTCCTTTTAACACTAGAGCGCACGCGTGGGGTCAGTGTTTGTCAGTTTGTCAGTGTCTAGGACAGTGTTTGATTTTGTCAAATACGCAACATTGCAACTTGACGAATTGCATTTGTTTGACCTTGAGCGTCTAGATAAGCTTCACTCATTAACCAATGTATGTGTTTAGTAGTCTGCCGGCACTTGCACGACACTGTCGCTTGCGCTGTGAGTATTTAAAGTCGCTTGTGTCATGTGTACCCCACCCCACACATGATCCCACGCGTGCGTTCGTGGAAGTTTTTTTTGTGGATATTATCAACATTTTCTGGGGTGAGTATTAATTTTCTATGTTATTTTTTTGTGTTTATTTCCTAAATATAACCTCCATGATTATTTTTTTCATTGTTAGGCAGTATGGCACTACCCGCGGACAAAATTGTGGAAGTTAAGAAGAAGACATTTCTTACACGGTATTGCTTTCGACCTGGTGAAACCACTTATAGAGATGAGAATACCTAAGGAGAATATGCCAAAGAAAATAAAACTCAAGGGTGAGCTCCTTTTAGGTATATCTGAAGCTACATCATATCAAAATATACCTAGAAGTGGACCAGCCAGATGTGAGTTTTGCAGTCGACGCAGGGATCGGTGCACTCGGAAAGCCTGTACACTTTGTTCCAAATGGATTTGTAGTAATCATCAGGTGATGATATGTCCAGACTGTCATCAAAGTCAATTATAATGTACTAATTTCTTTTTTTTGTACACACAAATATGCTCATGATCTAAATATATAGAAATAAGTGTAATTTTGATGTTTATTTGTTTTTTTATTTAAACCTTTATAAAAAAACAATTGTGTTACATTCTTGTTGTAAAACTTATTTGATTAAGTTCCTTTTTATACTTATAATAATTTTATTTTATTAAAAACAGAATACGAAGGAATAAACTGCTATCTCAGTAATGGGGTACATCTGTCCCCCACGCGTGCTTTCACGTACCAAACAGAGGCGCGTGCGCTCTAGTGTTAAAAGGCTGGACCGATTTGGATGAAATTTTTGTGTGTATGTTCACTTGAACATACACACAAAATCCACTTGGATTCGAGAATGGTATGGATTTACAATAATGGCCCCGGTAGGTGGCGCTGCATTAGGGGTCCATCATGGGGTACGGATGTTTTCAAGCGGACGCAGTCGCGATCAGGCCACTAGTGTTCTATAAGTATACTCGTACTACAAACGCTTCGGTGGCCGAGTAGCAAAATGTGTTAAGTTTATTTTTTTTATGTATATGCACATAACATATGCAATCTATTCCGTGTTCATATGCATAGCCCTGGTTTGTGATAACAAACTCGCAGGCTTATTGCCAAAAAAAAGAGCAACCAGTTGTTGATTGTACTATTGCAACGCGACTGCTCTAGTCGCGGTTGATAAATTGGTATTACAGTATTACTACGACTGTAGTATCGAGTTGGTCAGTCGAAAGAGTTTTAAAACAGTTGTTCAACACTGTTTTGGATATTTAACTCTTACGTCTATTTGACACCATCTCAATTATTCACAATTACTATAATATACCACACCGAAAGATTAATTACAAAGTAACTTAATTAATTAATATTAAGTAGATAAGTTAATAAGAACAATAATTGCTAACAGGATTAATATCATGTTTTTTGGTGTTAGTGTGTATCTGATATTATTATTATTCTAATGTAAGTGAGAGTTTTTTTAGGTAGGCAATGCATGACATAATCAAACATTTTACGCAAAACTTCTTAGTTAATTACCATAGACTTTAAGTACAACTTATTTGTCTTTTATTGACAAATAGCCATTTGACATGTTTACAAACAAACCCTGTCCATAAAAGAATCTTTTCTAATTTCAGTGTTAAACCAAATCTCATTTCGTTGTTGTAATCAATCACCAAAACCAAATCCAAAATGTCTGCGTCGTTGGACTCATCGTTGGATCCCATGGAGGAAATCCGCTTCCGCAAAAAGCACGGCGCAATGTGGATCGACATACAGAAAGAGACACGTTTCTCTTTCGACGAACTGGAACGTAAGTATCACCACCAGCACTTAATAACGTCCAACTATTTTTTTACTGCGTACAACTTACAAAGTCGTATTGCAGCACTTTAAACTTAGTGTTCGACAAAATTTTGTTCGCTAAAAATAACATACAATTTTATTGAATCTAGTGGTCACCCAGTGGTCGCAATTCGAACGTATTTTTTTTATTAAGGCTGCACGAATTGTATCCTAAGTAATGAAAAATTAAAAAAGATAGAATGTGAGTTTGGATTGGCATTGACAGATCTCGGCCGCTCCTCTTCCATTGAAATTTTTGTAAATGTATGAAAAAGATGCCAATATCCTGAGCTTTAAATGCCCCCCCTCATACATCGGTATTCACTGGAGAATTGGTGGCTATCCTAGAAGCTATTAAGTATATAATCTCTCACGGGATCATTAGAGCAATTATTTTTTCGGATTCACTGATTGGCCTACAGACCATTAACTCCAATCAGTTTGCATCTAAAAATTCTTACACCCTTGTGCTACTTATTAGGCAGTCTCTGTTTGATTGCCATCTTCGTAACATTGAGGTTTCGTTGGCTTGGATCCCCGGACACTCGGGGATCCAAGGCAACGAGATTGTCGACTCTTATGCTAAAGAAGCCATAGAAATAGGCAGTCTGGAACACTTCCATTGCTTCTTTCACGATCTTTTTTCCTTGGCCAAATCCGAACTTGATACGTGCTGGCAACTCTATTACGACCGTTCAAAATCAGTTAAAGGTCGCTATTACAGTGACATCCAACCCACCATCCCATCTAAACCATGGTTCTATCGTTATCGTCTAGTCGACAAACAGACGACGTCGGTCATCTGCAGACTTCGAATTGGTCACACTTGTACCCCCTCACGCCTGCACAAATGGGGTATCATTCAATCCCCCATCTGCGTATGTGGCCTTGAGGAGGGCACTGCAGAGCACATTATTTTTAATTGCCCAAACAGAACAGTTTCCCTTTATAACATTCTCCCTCCCTGCGTACCAAAACCCATAGATCTTTGTTTCTTTCATCCACCAATAAAAAAGTTTTAAATTCCTTAATTAAATACATCCATTCACAAAAAATTAAACTGTAATCGATTGCTGGCCCCCGCTTTTGTTCTTTTCCTTTGTTATGTATTGTCTGTATGTTTTGTACTGTTTTGTGATGTCTAAATGTCTTGTGTCCGTTTACTTCAGCGTGTACATCAAAACCTCTCTGTAGGTACGTCAGACCCAGTTTTGGTCCCATTTTTATAACCGGTCAACCACGACATACACTGTGCTGTTTTCAAGTGTCATTGGCAGTAATGGTCGCTAACCTAAAAGTGACTCGGTTGCCATAAACAAAAGTTGAAGTTGAAGTTGAAGTAAATGTATGAAACAATGTTTATATTAAATTAATTATTATAATTATGTATATTAAATTAATTAATATAAAATGTTTTTTGTTTTGTTTATACAATTTTAACGCAAATTTTGTTGCGAAACAAATTACAAAAACACAAATAATATATTTTTATGCATAATTCGACTGCAGCTATTAACAAAGTGGTTACCACTTTGTTAATATTAATTTGTTAATTTTTGACATGGAATAAAGTGGGAAGTTTTCATAGCGCTAAATCAATACTGTAGGTAAATATGTCGAGCGAGACGTTATTCCCGGGGCGGGTAAGGGGTGCAGAAACTCGTGCGCCGCGCGGATCTGCCACTTCATTCTTAGTTAACGGGAGGGGTACGCGCGATTTTTTATTTTTCAAAAGGAGTGTTTTAATGAAACTGGTACAAAACAACAAGTTTTAAAGATGTCTGGATCTAAAAGTATGTTAGACTTGGTACAGCAACAAGTTCCTGCGCATGATATTTCATTTAAAACAAAATTAACCGACACTAGTGTTCAAATACGTTCCAGCCAAAAGAGAAAGAATAAAAGTTTAAAATACTTTTAATACTTAGTTTTAACGTACCTTAAATAGATAATAAGAATTATTTTTGCTTTCATAATTTTTAAATACACTATTCTTATGGAAATGGTTAAAACCATACTTGACAGATAATATTGTCGTATGTTTCAGATCCCACAGTGTTAAAGGATTTTCATTTTGTACATAGTGGCGGATGTACCATAATCTACATTATTATTTGTTTGGGGTTAGTGAACTAGGTACTGTCGGATATGGTTAAATTCGGTAATCCGAATTTATTACTTGTTCATCTTGCACAAGATTTGTTTGATATGGTACTACCGACATTGTTACTTGTTTATCTTTCACAAGCTTTTGTCGGATGTGGTAATACCAACATTGATAATTTACATCATAAATTGGGTTTCAGTTGGATGTGGTAAAACTGACATTATTATTTGCAAATTGTGATAAAATGGTGACTTCGAGCAAGCCCAAACTAACTAAACAAAATACCAACGTGAACCCCCCCGCTGGGAATCAAACCCGTGATCTTTGTATCTAAGACCTATGGTCTAACTCCTATACCACAAAGGCGGTTAATAGTACATCAGTTGAGTCTTGGGTCCCCTAAGCAGAATTTCGACGTTTGCATATTAATCGAGCAGGCTTCGGCAAAAATGATTGTCTTTGCATTCCGATCAAAGATATAACGAGGTTTTAGTCATAAAAAACCTTTTTTGTTACGCGGAATATAAATGAATTCTGTTCTGTGCACAAACCTATATTATCAATTTATCATAGATCACGCAAGTACACCTACTTCAAGTGTTTCAAATGAGCCTATCTGTGCTTAACTGACCGCTTCTTATATTCAGTCCGCGATCGACATTTACGCAAGGAGATATCTTTCAAAAACACGGAAAATGCCTCAATGTTCTGTTATAAATTAGAAAAACACTTCATCTGTAAGTAAACAATTAGTAGAACACGATTCCTTCCGCCGGAAAGTAATATTATGATACAAAAATATTCGTAAATAATTTTAAAATGGTTTATTTTGATTATATGACAGTTTTGAGAAATTCTAGAGTATGTTGCATGGCTTGTCATACATTGCGGCTTTACTTAGCTCTATACATGTGGGTATTATATTGTGTAAACGGGCAATGAACATCAAACTATCGTTTCATACGTACTTCGCGTCAGTTTCGAGGCACAGTCGCTTTTGTCATTTTTCTGACAAATTTTCTAATTAGTGCCGTTTACTCTATAAAACGTCTATTTGATTGAAATCGCTTACGAAATTATGACAATTGGAAAGAAATTATATTTTGAAAGTAATTTAAAATCTCTAAGAGAGGGCTTTTTTAAGACTATGTCTTCCACAAAATGATATCCAAAAATTCTAGCGACTCTTTTTACACATCAATACAGTTTAATTATTTAGGTAAAAAAATAAAAATAAAGTAAATTAAAAGCACGTTATGTATCCAAACTGTTTTATTTCCGAAAGAAATATACAGTTAAAATCGTGAAGTTATTTTGTCATCGACACAATTTGTCGGTCGTTGGCCTAATGACGGTTTTGTGGTTATTTCCTAATGCCGTATATATTTTCGTTGAACACGTTGTTTACACCGAAATGTATGTAATTGTTATATTTAGGTACTGGGGGTCAATTTTTAATCTCACTGGTGATCTGGAATTATGAGTAAAATGAAATACATTATGTAATAAGTAACGTAATTTTTCCATTATATACATTTAATTACTAAGATACTATAACGTTCAAAAATTTTCGGTGTCAAAAATAAGTACCAGTGACCTTAAATAAGAGAAAAAGGAGCACTCATGGCGTGAGAGTTGGTCACCAATTCAAAAACCAAATGCTGATCTTTCTTTTTATTGAACGATTGACTACATATGCGCTGCAAGAATCTAGGTAGCATTTCCATTCAAAAATTCGTTGAACACACATAAATTGTGCTATTGATTATTACTTAATAAAATTTAAATAATAAAAAAAAGAGCGAGCCCTACAATAGTCGCATGTGATGTGTAACATTTGACATCACAACTTAGTAATAAGCTATTTTAAAATTATATTCTGAAAAAATGGGTCAGGTATTTCATAATTTATTAGCTATAAAATAAATGCAGTAAATACTCATTAGAAGACATTTCACATCAAAATGACCTTTGATAGTTAAATGACACAATATGTCACATAATAATAATATGTCATGTTCAAAATATCGATTTTAAATTTACAAAATTGCGCGCGCTTGCGCGCTTCCCCGACTTCCTGTTACACATACTTCCGTCCCATTTCACGAAATCACTCCCACAAATTGCATAAACAGAAAGCGAACGGAAAGATGTTACACATCAATAAAATAAAACTTCATTAATATAATTTATATTTGCTTTGTTTCCGATATAAATAGATGACAAAATCGATGAACGAATTTATGTAATAACATCGTTCGCAACGCGGCATTTTTAAATCGATTTGGCGCGTAAGGTGGTTTCCATCACTAAATAACGCTTGTCAAATCATAGTATGTCAAAAAAATGGGGCACGCTTGGTTTTCATACAAATCGTGACACATGCGTCGTCTATCTAGATATTTGGTCTGTCGTTCACTCTGGTCGTTCTGTGAAGTTTTCTGAAAAATAACAAAAGAAGACTATAAACATGAAAATGGCCGGGCTAATCTCTGGAACCATTGCATGAATTATGATGCGGATTTTTTCCAATAGATAGTGATCTATTCTTTCTTTCGGGGTTGGTTTACGTACACAAAACAACAATACCTATATCTTAAAATAGGGCGGAAGTGATTGTTAAAGCTAATCGATCTGATTAAAATTTGGCCGTCCTCGGCTTACGCTGCTTATCGGCTCCCGCCCACGAACGACTTTTTTTAGGACCGATAATCGGACCGAGTTTTTTATTTTTTGACCGCTAGTCTATACTTTTATACTAAAATTATAAAGAGGAAACCTTTGTATGTATGTATGTATGCAACGAATAAACTCAAAAACTACTGGACCGATTTAAAAAAATCTTTCCCCATTAAAATGCTACATTAGCACTGAGAAACATAGTCTATATTAAAAAAATACACCCGTGCAGAGCCGGGGCGGGCCGCTAGTAAAGGAGAATCTGACTGACTGAATAACGATCAACAGCGCACATTCCAATCGCTGGACTTAGAGCTCTGAAATATTGCAGGCAGGCCCTTTCATGACGCAGGCAACAGATATAACGGAATATTCCGAAATTCTCTCGGGGTCGGGTAAAGGTATATTATACAGAAATCGCTGCAAACAAATGTATAAACAATTGATAGTAATTCCATTTCTCTATGTATAAACAAAGTGCCCACTGATAGTCACTACAAAAATTTGAGTAAGTAAAATTTTTCTACGTGGGTATACAGAGCTTTCATTCACATCAAATAAAATCTGTGTACCATGCTGATAGTCAAGTGGCGTGGGCGACTATAAAATTAAAATACGGCAAAAATATGCCTTTGGTAGGTACATTGTCAGAGGCTCCATGATCCTATGGACAAAGGATTGTGACATTTGGCGGAGCTTCAAAAAGGTGTCATAAAAATCTCGTAATTTAGAAAGTGTTTTATTTTTAGATTCGAATTGTTATTTTGTTTTGTTGTGTGCCGAGAGCTCGACAGCACAATGGAAAACGCGTTCGGTATGTGAATGGTTTGCCATCGGATTGGTGACAATCATTTTTTAATCTCGAGGTCATAAGTGCTTCGGTAGGCGTTGGTTCTGGCTGCATTAGCATTCGTTACCACTGGGCCGTCACTGGGCCGCGTGGTGGTTTGGAGCTTGTTCTCCATGTGGTGTTTCCAATCACAGGGAAGGCTCGTGCCCCAGCAGTGGTTACATTAAATGAGCTGGCGATAATTTTGTGTGCCAAATAAATTATTATTCTATTCTAATAGTAGCATTGCAAACGTACAGAATAAGGCTGGCCTAACTTTTACGGTCGATGTGCGGTCGACTGAACATTAAAATCCCCGCCCGATCCTCTAAATGACAGCACACATTTACAGAATACACTAAACATGCACACCAGTTTAGGCCCAAGACACCGTACTCGTAGAACAAGGGTACGAAGAACCGGTTCACACACGCTCTACACCAGGTACAGACATGTACCTGGTCGGTTCTCTCCTCCTCCACGGCCCGGTCAACCCGAGCCGAGGTCCGTGCCTTTAGAGGCGCCCTCGGGTTGCTCCGCTCCCCGATCCGATCCGAACCCTTCGGAGAATCTAGTAGGGCACGGGGACGCGCACTTGTGCGCGATGCCGTTCCCTCTAGATAACCTCTGAAGGTGATTCGTTTCACACGGCTTGAGGGACCCTTTACGTTCCTCGCCGCCCCCAAAAAGCCCGGTGAAGCTGAAAATGCCGCAGCGGCAATCAGCAATCTCTCTCCAAAAAAAAAAAAAAAGAACATTAAAATTCGAAAGATTTTACAATTTACTCAAAAACATGATATGGCAACGCCTGTATTCACAAAAAATTGCACTATTGCAAAATTGCACAATTGCAAATCATTGCACAAAAAATGTGCAAAGCATACAGAACAGTTTCACTCACCTCTGCCCTGGTTCTGTCTGGGACGCTTCCCCTCGACCTCCGGATTAAGGAGGCCGCAGCCCTTTATGAAGTGAAGAGGGGGGTGCCCCGGCCCGACCTCCGGGGCAGAGACATAGAGACTCCACATTCTGCGTTACACCTACCACACCCGGCCGAGTATATGCACATTGACATTACACACATCACAGACCAAACGCAAATACACACGAACATGTATGACATTCAGATATACACCGACGGCAGCAAGATAGACGGGAAGGTTGGAGCGGCGCTATCTCTTCGGAGGGGCGCTGCCGAAATTGGAACGTTCAAACTTGCACTGCCGTCGTATAGCACAGTTTTTCAGGCCGAACTGTTAGCACTCCACAAAGCCTCGGAAGTAGTACTCAGAAGGAAGGAAGTTTCTTTTGGAGTTTATAGCGACTCTATGGCAGCCCTGCAAGCCGTCACCGGCGGTAGTTCCCTCCACCCCCTCGCAGTAGGTGTTCGAAGCAATATTAACACAGCATTTAAACAGAGCAAAGTTGTTGCTTTGCACTGGATAAAGGCACATGCGGGGTTGGAAGGGAACGAAAGGGCCGACGTGCTAGTCAAGGAAGCCGCTATAAAGTTGAAGAGAAAGCCTGACTACGACAGGTGCCCTGTATCGTTCGTAAAGCGCCTCATCAGGGATGGGACGCTGGGCGAGTGGAACAAGAGGTACCAGTTTGGTGCTACAGCCGAGGTAACCAAACTCTTCTTTACTGACACCACCGCTGCATACAAGATCACACGTAAATTCACCCACACAAAACACACCACACAAATGCTCACGGGTCACGGTGGGCTCTCCGCGTACTTACACAGGTTTAAGTGTAAGGACAGCCCGTCGTGCGCCTGTGACCCAGACATACATGAAACAGTAGTACACATCCTCTCCGAGTGCCCTATACACACTCGTGAGAGGTACAATATTGAGGCGGAATTGGGCACCCGCATCGTCCCCAAAAACTTCGCGGACCTCCTAGCCGCGAAGGAATCCAGGGACATATTTTTAAAATACGGCATAAAACTAATAGAGACGGTTTGTAATAGGAATAAGAAATAGTAAGCAATAAATAATGTAACAGTATAAAAAGATGGAGGGATTTATGCGCATTCATGACGAATGCGCAGTAAATCTGCTCAAGCACATAAATTAAAGATAAATATGTAAAAGATTAGAATATAAGTTTACAAACTAAATGTACAAGATAGAAGTTAAGAAAATAGAATTAAATAATGTAATAGCAGTAAGAATAAAGAAAAGTTAAGAAAATAGAAATAGAAATAAGAAAATAGAAATAAGAAAAATGTAAAAAACAAAAGCCAATCTGGGCTCCTATAGTATATTCTTTACCCCTGTATCCCTTTTTAGAAACTAAGAAATAATAATAAGAAATAAATTATAGCTAGGATGATGGTAGAGTTAAAAAGAAATAGACGGCAAACCCAGCCGTATAGAATAGAATAAAAGATGATGAATGACAAAGTGGAATAGGAATGAAAGTACATAAACATAAGATAAGATAAGGTAATAAACATAAATTATTTATTACAAAATTACCCTCTTAAGGCAGCAGTGTTATTTAATTCTAATTAATTACTAATAAGATTAATTAATTAAATTAATAGGCATAATCTATACTATTAATAAAGAGGTAACGTTTGTGATAGTGTATGTGTGTGTGGGGGGGGTGTGAACGTTTGTGATAGTGTGTGTGTGTGTGTGTGTGTGAGGGTGGGGGTGTGTATGCGTGTGTACGTACATACATGAATAATATGCATTCCGTTTCTTTCTTTTTTGCTTCTAATTGCATTGTTTTACAATTGCACAATTACTACACCTACCTGTTTCTTTTTGTTTAATGTATTTGTAAGTTAAAGTTATGTTTGGGCACTCATTGTCTATTAATCTTGAAAATTTTTAGTATTACTATTTCTTTGTAATGACTGTTATGTGCCAGAATAAATTTAAAAAAAAAGATAATGTTTGTTTGTTTGTTTGTCGGGGCTAATCTCTGGACTATCAATCAAAAAATCTTTCACTGACAGAGTGCTACATTACCCACAAGGGTAACATAGGGTATATTTTATTTTGATAAAGATTATTCTTCAGTTCGAAATCTCTAAATTGGTAAATCAAATCTGTAAAAAAAACGCTACTTAGCTGCTTCATCGGCGTACGCTGACCAAACGGATGGGTATATATAAAAAAATATATATTACAAAAATGTTACTCATCAGTTGATAAAAAAAAGTCAGCGTCGCGATATATCTAGCTTTTATAGTAAAGCAACAATAACGTTATTTATCTACGCTAATGTTGAAAAGGTAAAGTTTGTAAATTTGGATTTTAATATCCGAAACTACTAATCTTTCATCAATATTTAGAATTAAATATCAGGGTGATAACTGGCTAATGTTTATTATTTCACTTCATTAACATTTTCATTGCACCAATCGCTTGCACCCATTTTTTACAATCACAATCGTTGTCAGATCACTTAACGATAGTCATTTGTTTTGTAGACGTTCATTTGTTTTACACGATCATCTTATCCCCGTGGTCCAACCAGTTGGACATAATTCCACCGTTGTACCACGGGTCATAATCATAAATATCAATAAAGAGTTGAAATATGGGTAACTTTACTTCTCCGTAGTACAACCAGTTGGACATCGCAGTTGTACCACGGGTCAGGCATGCTATACATGTACTCATTACTTTCAAATCTTAAAATTTGTAATTTTAAAGTCGGAATTTAGAAGTGCACTTTGGCTGTTTTATCGGCTTGCGCTGACTTAACGGTTGAGTATACATAATAATGATGTACTACAAAATTATTAGTCCTCAGTTGATCTAAAAAAAGTCAGCGACACAATATACCTAGCTTTTTAAAGCAACAAAAACCGTTTTTATATACCGCCTGTGGAGGCTGGTCTGCTCTATCTTATTTTTATTATTATTCACTATAGTTTGACTGTGTTTTTCTAAAACTATTTTTAACTTTTACTAGAGTACAGTAGTACTGTATGACATTGCGGAAATTGAAACTTTTACCTGATGTAAATTCATTAACTTAGATTTTTTATTTTGTTTTTTTTTTACATGTTGTGGTTGTCTTGTATATTTTGTGTGTTTGTTTGTAATGGAAAGTGTCCTGCCATGATAGGGCATTTTCCAATATTTTTGACGCTGTAAGGAAGAAAAGAGCTGGTCACTTGCTGAGCTTCTTGCCGGTTCTCAGTACAAGATCTCCCGCTCAGAGTAACTTCAAACCGATGGCATAGTGACATTCACAAGAGCTACTTGTAGCCGGAACTGAATAAATGATTTGTGGTTTTTGAACGGCCCCACATCCGAAGGTCTTGGGTTAAGTTCCCAGGTCCGGCAACGAGTGTTTCTAATTTTCCGAAGCTTTGTTCGGTTTGTGACCACCAAATAGCATTTCAGAAGTGTGGTGACTACGCCAATACCTATCAATTGTAGCAATGCCTTGATTCCAGTGATGGAGTCCTTTGTCAAGCAGTGGGATAGCATATAGAGCTAATTACTTAGTATAGCATGCTGCTAAAAAGTGTAAGCTTACCTATTATGTGTATATAGGTAATGAAACAAAACTATTAATAAAGCTTTGCGATATAATTTTAGCGTAGAGATTATTTTAACACGATCAGAAACTGGACAATGCATATTCTGCGTATTCTTAATTCGTGAAGGGCTTTTAAGTTCCGGTAAATCATTTGCTATTCTTATGTTCAAGAGGACGTAATATACGCTTTTGTGGGTAACAAATTGAGAGTGCTTTAATTGTTTTGCTACCAGATAACAAAAATAAACATTAACATTGTTTATAGAAAAGCTTTGAGGTGATATAGTTAGGTATGTACCTAGATTATTTAAGTAGAACTAAAAACTTAATGTGGCAAAATGTAGGAACTACTTGAAGTATGGAAGTTTGTGTGTAAAATCAGGGCTTTTAATTATAGATTGCAATACAAATAAGTATTTAAGCGTTTTAAAAAAAATTAAAAACTTGAAGAGTAGAAATAGTAGCAAAATTTCTAAAATGTTTATATTTTTAATTTGGGAAACGAAGTATTTAATTTTGTACGGAAAAATACGAAATCCACGCTGACGAAGTCGCGGGCAAAATGCAAGTAACTATAATAAAGTAAAAAACATCCCTAATAATAAATTATATTGTTGCAGAAATAATGGTGATATTTTTCAAAATACAAAAACGTGACGAGAAACCAGCCGCAAGTGATTTAATATCAAGGTGAAGTCATCTTTTTCATCAAATATTAATTAATTAATAAGTGTTGATTTATAACACAAACTGGCTACTAAGCTTAGAATCTAAATTAAAAAATACCGTGTAGTAAAAAGGTTACTATTATAAATGTCTAGAAAAGTTATGGCTGCAGAATGGCCGCTATATATTCTAAGCTCTCAACGTCAGCCTCTTTGTGTTATTCGCTCATAAAATGTTGACTGGGTGGTAAAATAAAGAGGTTGTACTTGCTTGAAAAAAATAATGAACGGTGTCAATGACTGTAATAATAGTAGTTAATTTGAAATAACAAAGTTTGGGTATATCGGGCTACGTGATGATGGATGAGTTTAACGCGTAAGAACTTATGAAGCTTTTTAACCGCATTTGGAGATAAGATCAGTCTCAGACCCAGAAGTTCATTTTCCAGCAGGGGTACATTTTATCTCCAGTTTAGTGGATGGCTTCGTATGATTTCGAAGTTGGCAGCGACACGCAACTCTAAACAAAGGACTTGGAAGCGTCCGCTTTTTTTCAAAATTATATAATGACAAGCAACAGGATAAGGAACAATGAATAACGACAGCGACAAGCGACAGACGATTACTAAAAACGACAATTACAAGCGACAGTGACAAGCGACAACGACAAGCAATAGCGATAAGGAACAGCGAATGGCAACAGCGACAAGTGACATACGATAACTAAAGGCGACAGCAACATGCAACAGTGACAAACAACAGCAACAAGGGACATCCCATCACACTCGACTTTAAATTCCTGCTTTAGTTCTACAATCCTACGCAGCTGACTTAACCGGAGACATTGCATCTAGCGGGCACCGTTACTAGTTATCCAGACTAGCGCCGGAGATGTTGGAAGTCTACTCAATGAAAACCACCGAGCAGAACAACCAACTATGGACAACTCACGTGCCCCGCACAACCTTTCACCTCGGGCCCCACCAAGACTGCTACTCAGACCTGCTCGCTGCGCATAAGATGGAAGCCTGGCCAGACCTCAACCAGACAAACGAACATTCCCACCTCTACAGCTAACCACATAGCCACCACGAGTCAAACCCAGGTTCGGGCCCTGCCAGAGACGCCCGCTAAGATATAACCGGCAGAGGGCTGGGATCCGACTTCCCGTGGTACCTTTGAAAAGACAGCCGGACCCGTAGTTCCAACTGCCATATCCTATCTATCAGGGTCAGTAGATAGGGACAGTAAGAGACTACAGCAACAAGGGACAGTGACAAGCGACCACGATAAGAAACAGCAAATGGCAACAGCGACAAGCGACAGGCCACTGACACTGACACGTGACGACAACGATCAACAGGCGTCTACGAAAGGCGACAGCGATAGGTTTGCGGTAACATACTGCTGGATTCAGGCCTTTCTACATGGACAATACTAGCACCATAACCCTAATTATATTTTTACGAAGGCTATAATAATAATTACTAGGTATAATAAACTAACATGCTAGTAAATGCGTGTTAATAAATGTTTCATTTAATAGTTTTTTAGTCATAAAAACTATCTTTTTTGGCAACTAAAAAACTCGTGCATGAGACCGTGATCGTGATGCGTAGAACCTTTAAACCTAATGAATGAAGATAATGTTGTGTTCCAGAGCTCACTTCCGAGATGTTTTGCATACAGGACTCGGGATGACAGACGCGTACATGATGGAGCGGGTCATGGTGGCACTTGACCGCGGCACTTCGCCCTTCGTCACTATGTCCACATTCGCCAAAGCGCTGTCTCTCTATCTTCGAGGCGATCTGGAGGAGAAAATATCGTATGCTTTTACGGTATGATGTTTTTATGTTACTATCTTATTAAGTAAACATATTTTGTTTATTACAGTCCTAAACAAAACTTGTAGTGGTCCATGGCAAACAAAGCCATTCAACTGATTACATTTCACTAGGTTTTTGGTGTCGATTAAAAAATGAAGCTGCTCATATATTTATTAAAAAATAAAAGTTCAGATTAGTGATCAAGTATAATGTTGAAACCGTCGTTGTGGAGATCCTTGGGGGAGGCCTTTGTCCAGCAGTGGACGTCTTTTGACTGAGATGCTGATGATGATGATGATAGTGTTTAGAACTTATTGGCATAAGTTCGATAAATAGTTCGTTAAATATATGGCTACAATAGATCTGATGGTCCCTGCACCTGTATATGTCGCAATCAGTCTGCAAATCAGCAATGTCGAAAATGCACTATAGTCATTGCACGAGTCTACATGAGGAAATAAATAATCTTTTAAAAATGTACAAACATTATAATCCCCCAGATAACTACGTCATAATATTGTCTACTTAGTAATTATAATTTTACACTTTTTTGTGTTTAATGTTTTTTTTTAAAGAATGAGCTTAATTTTTAATTGATTCACTTAGGTTGGCTAAACCTACAAATTATGTAATAATTACTTTATTACCAAAGAAATAAACGGAAGTTCACAAAGTCACAAGTTCCGCAAATTTTGAACTAGGCCCTGTCTGTTTTAACTCAAATACAATTTTTCATAATGCTTTTTGTTTTTACAACCACGTATCCCAAACTTTTTAGATACATCTGCAAATGTATTTCTGTGGCAACCCATCGCAGTGTATCATCCTTACCGCGCAGTAAATCAATTTGGTTAGTCCTTTTATTCGTGCACTCTAGGAGTCTGATGGGTTTAGATGAAAAATTAAAAATAGTGGTAAAATTGTATATCTCTCTTAACACGAAATGTTTTGTCATCTATATATCAATAAGTGAAGCAAACACTTTGTACCCCTTTTTACGAAAATTGTGCGGACGAAGGAGTATGAAGTTATATATAGAAAAGGAGTGTAGAATGTTAATTTTTTTTTTAATTTTGCATAAAAAATACATTAAATCAATAAAACAAACATTACACACACGCATATATACTCTTTTCGTAAATGGAAGAGGAGCGACCGAAATCTGTCAATGCCAATCCAAACTCACATTCTTTTTTTTTTTTTCATTGCTTAGGATACAATCCGTGCAGCCTTAATAAAATTACGGTCGAATATTCGACCACTAGGCGCCCTCTAGTTTCGTTAAATCTTTAAACCTTTGTTGGCCGCAACGATCTTATCTCCACCGTTTTTATTCTGCTTTTATTCTTTTTCTGGTATAACTGTACCAAACTATTCTGTTTCATTGTTTCAATATTTTTTTAAAATTTAAATAGTTCCATAGAACAGTTAATATACGTGGGAGAAAAAAAAATCAGATGCGCAAGTTGGTCCTATGAGTAACTGTGTGCAAGACTCAGATACACACGGTCAAACCGACTAAAATGAAATTAAAGTGTATTCTTTTTTCAAGTAAACTTAATAAATAAGCGTTTTTAAATAATTGCCCTATGAAGATGATGATGATGATGAAATAATAATAATAATAAATACTGATAATATTACGGGGTAGACCTAGGCGGACGTTTCGAGACCAAATCAGGGACGTCTTGAAAAAAGGCCAGGTCAAGAGTATCCTAAACCGAAGAGCATGTATGAAGGGAATAATGAAAGTGGACAAAGCGAAACAATTATGTAAGGATCGTAGCAAGTGGTAAAAAGTGGTCTCTGCCTACCCCTACGGGAAAGAGGCGTGATTATATGTATGTATGTATGTATGTATGTATAAATCCTGGTACGGTGTCACGGCAACTAGAACCTAATAGCGAGGGTTTTCAAAATGCCTCTATACCTCATCAAAATTGTTTTTAACGCATGCAATGAGTTTCTTGAAGCGTCATTTATGAAAAATTGATTTAATTATATCTTTTACAGTGTTATGACTTGCTAGGTGAGGGATCACTACGAAGAGAGACTATGTATCAGCTAATGAAAAAGAGTCTTGCCAAAGCTTCCAGAGACGATGATGTTGAAGAAGCTGTAAAGGTACATTAATAACTTATTTATCTAATAATATGAATATACACACTTACTAAATATAACAAAATATATGTAAGTATCAAAAATGTAAGTATAAAATAAATATTTAGTAGTATATATCGTTCCCGTTTCCAACTACTGCCCCCATCTTGCCGCTCAAGACGTGCTTGTATAACAAAGACGCTTGAGATTCCTAAAGTAAATACCAACTTCCTCTTAAATTCATTTGCGGTCAAAGCAGCGCAGCTATGGAACAGGCTTCCTACGGACATCCAGGATAGTTCGTCCGTTATATCCTTTAAAAAGAAAGTCAAGGATCGCTTTCTGTCACTTATGTCATCGCAATGATGGGCACTTGCAATATCCATGTTTATTATTATTATTGTATATGTTCATATTTATGTAGTATTATTATGTATGTTTATGTATTTATTTATTTATTTATTTATAGAGACCAACAGCTTATTACAATGAACACTAACTGCTGTACTCAGAGACGTCAATTAAGTTTAATGACAATTAAATGTCTTTCCTTCTCTATTTAGCACTATACATAAGAAAGTGACAGCAAGAGAGTTAATTGTCATTAAAACTTAATTGACGTCTCTGAGTACGGCAGTTATTCTACTAATAATTACAATAAGTAAAGCCAATTACAGGTTTCTTCATTTACATTTTTTTTTATTTAAATCCTTTTGTAATGAGTAGGTCACAAAATAGAGAAACAAAAAACGGAACAAATAACCAACTTGTAACGAATAAACTTTGCAAAAATTTTCCTAACCGAAAACTTAATTTAAAAAAAAACCATTCACTACGAATTAAACTTTGCAATGCACGTAAGAGAGTCATTGAACGCTGCTCGTTAAGTGAGAAATAATACTGAATATATAATTATACTATAATTAAACTGAATTAAAAAAAAACTGAATATATAATAATTATTTAACTACACATAAATAAACATTGTTTAATAAACTCCACTAAATACTACACACTACTTTTTGTGTTTTTTTTTTTATTTTTTATTTTACTGCCCTACTTAATTATCGCACTTGAGAGCTTCGAATACGTTTTTTTAAAATGTAAATTTGGTCAGGAAAAAAACATCTTCCTTGCTAAAAAGAGTATTATAGGTGCGTGCAATGCGCGTTAGGACAGCGTTACTGGAGTACTTGGTGGAATGACTTGGAACGTGCAACAGCGGTGTGTGTCGAGTGCGACGTGAAGGGACACTATACTATACTATACTGTCTCACTGTGGGCAAAGACCACCATCATTTAAATCAAGTCATCACTACAATTTTAGGGTACTGACTTAATCACCAACGCTTTCCAAATGCGGGTTGGTGATCACAAACCCAGGCTATGCATCAAACAATCCGAAACACACTTTGCCCGAACTGGGAATTGTACCTAGGCCCTTCGGGTATGGGGCCGAGCATATTTTATTTACAATAGACAACAAAGAATTTCTGATAGTGGATAGATTATACTGTCAGCATCGAAAGTCACTGAACACTTCGGTACCTATTTTGTCAAGGCTTCTCCGTCATAGATTGAACTATCCTCAAAGATTGAAGAAAGATTATCCGTTTGGTTACGCTTCTTCATATGGCATACTACTAAGGTGTGTAGCTTCCGCTAACCGTAGACACTATATAATGTTAGGAGACGAAGTTTTGAGCAAAAGCTTTTTCATAAAAAACCTTAATCAATTAAATATTAATAAACATTAACTGTATAACATACTGAAGTATGAAATTCAAATACGCTTTGTATATTTCAACAGGGAAACTATATTAATGAAGTATATTTACACTATAGGCCAGCAGCGCTATCAAAAACTTTTTCTCTTATCCTGATATTAAATTCGTAGTTTCGTATTTGTTTTCATACTATCGTATTCTCATTACCGCATTACAATGTTTAACGTTCCACGTTAATATATGTTTAGGTACACGTATTTAATTTGTCTCTCATGTACAGACAGACGCCTGCTCATCAACCTATCCAAAACCGTCAAATTTCTTCAATGTTTTTTCAACCATATGATAAAGACATAAAGTTCAGAGTCTATTGAGGAAATTTGACAGTTTGTGGTAGGTTGATGTGCAGGCGTGTGTACAACATGAAAACTGAAATATAATATTACCGATTTAATTGTACGTACTTTAAATGATATATTTTATATGAAATATCAATAATAGTAGATTGTACACCAAGGGGATAAAGCACTGTATTATGTCACGGGCGCGATATTGAATCCTGAGCGTAACGAAGGACTCCAGATTTAACTCCCGAGCGTAGCGAGGGGGTTTCGAGTTGATTCCCGAGCGAAGCGAGGGAATTAAAATGGAGTCCTGAGAGCAGTGGAGGATTTAAGCGCGCCCAAGGCAAAATCAGTTTTATCCCTGAGGAGTATACTCTACTTTTCTCACCTTTTGCGAGATAATAAAAACCAAGACTGCTAGAAAGTATTTTTCCTTCGACTTCTCTGGTAGTAGGTTATTAACAATACCTAAGGCGTCTAATTGGATTCCGGAGTTAAATCACTTTCGTCACTCGACATTTTCTTAATGTTTTATTCTATCTTCTTTTGCAGTTTTGTCTGATACTGATTGCACCGTATTGAAATACTCGCGGCTTTTGTTTTAAGTATTGATTTTTTTTCGTTCGGCTTGCCGTGGCGTGGCCAGCTCGATTTTCGAATAAGTTCGAATTTTAAATAAATGAGGCGTGGCGCGCGCCGCCGTCCACCTCCTCGCCGTCGGCCACCAGCAGCTGCAGCAGCCGCGCGCCGCGCGATTTTGACGAAAATTAGACTTTAAATGCATAACAATAAGAACTAAGAGAAGTGAGAATCACATTACTGCCCGGCGGGTTATAATGAAATTCAGTACAACATTACACCCCGGCAAAAGACAAGGGCTATAATGATTTACTTTGAGTAAGGTTTGCATGATATATAATGAGGCATTGTCGAGCAGGTCGTGTGAAAAATTTACTATGTATAGAGTGGGAAGGTAGCATAGGGACAAGACTTATGAATAAGTTAACTGACACAATAAGAAGTGGTGTAATTAGAACTTTATTATTACTTGGCAGCAGTAAACAATAGGTATAATACATATAATGGATTTCATAAAATAAAAAATAACATTAAATATTATAGGCTCATATCACTTTCTAATACATATATACGTGTATGCAGATTTATGATATTTGAATTCATACTTTGTAAATGAAATCTTTTTTTTTTGTTGACCAAGGGGAAAAAATCTGCACACAGATTCAACCTTTCGGAAGATCTGGGGCTGGCCTTGTCCCTTTCTAAAAGGGAGTTAGACCGACCCAGTAAACCGTACCCCTGGGGTTTGCATTTGGCCTTAATAAGGGCCTCGAAGGCTGACGGAACGTACGCCCTCCGAAGGTCGGGGGGCGCAGTTGGGTCGGGGGGGCAGTTGGTAAATGAAATTATACGATTTTTTTTAAATAGGGTAAGTATGGTAAAGTTGACCTTGGTTGAGTTTTAATCTGTTATTGTTTTCTGAAAGCTTTCTAAAAGCAGACAGGTGATGAAAATCGGTTACCGATTTAAGTTACTGTTTCGAACAACAAATTTTTCCCCGTAGTAAGTAAATTAGCCTATAACTGTCCCACTGATGGGCAAAGGCCTCCATCATTGAAATCAAGTCATTGCTACAATGAATGAGGATCAGACATGTTTTTTACTAAGTAAGTAGATTGATAACAGTAAACCATAACATACTGTGAAAAAAATATCCGAATCCGACAAAAAATGACGAAAATAAACCGAATTTACTGTAGCAGTTCAAAAAACGCCCGCGCGTATGAGCCTCGGCCGCGTGACGTCTTCAACACCTTCCTGCCGCGCGCGCTCCCTTTACTGTAGGGTACTCCGCATACCACACGTGATTCCGTGCAGTTTTGACAAATCCTATGGCATCATCTCGCCATAATATTATAGATCCGTATTGACCTATAATATAAAACTTAAATCCGCACCACATAAGTGCGTCTAAACAAAAACAAAAGTTTTCAGACACATTTTAAGTGTTGGTATCCGCGAACGTTACGTAACCTGCGGTGCGCTCTCGGTCTATAATGTTGTAAAATCGATGTAAAATTTGTGATTTTATGAATAAAATAGACGCTGTTCAATGTGCGCTTCAAAGACAGGCAAACTGAATGAAGAGGTGAGAAAGCGGGCTTTGGTTTTATTGCATGTACGTACTACTGTTTGTTTTCAATAATACAATAGACCCTAAGCACTAGGTACACATTGTTTACTTTTACGACCATTATACTGTGCCAGAATGGTGTCAGATGTGGCTGCCGCACTCATGCTTTAGTGGAATAGGTAGGTACTAACTGCCGTACTCAGAGACGTCAATTAAGTTTTAATGACAATTAAGTCTCTAGTTGTCACTTTCCTATGTATAATGCTAAATAGAGAAGGAAAGACATTTAATTGTCATTAAACTTAATTGACGTCTCTGAGTACGGCAGTAAGTATTGAAATACTAGTAAAAGTCAGTAATAAAATCAAACTGCAAAACAAACCGCTCTCGGAAAAGGACGAGAGAATGTAGGTAGGTACCATAGTTTGTATAATCAAGCGAGTTGCTTAAGCTGTTCTGGTATTTATGGGTTATATTGTTATTTTATCATTTTAACATTACCTACTGCACCTGCCATGTAAATAAAAACCTAGGTGTAATTTAAACTAACTAATAAATATTAAATTATCTACTTACCTTTGAAGCTTCCAACCGCGGATTTGCGCTGATATACTTCAAATTATTATTATAATATATGATTATATGAAACAATGAAGGAATCCACTTTAGGTAGATTGTCGGATTGTCCTTTTGCAAATCCATCATCCAATTTGTTGCTCATTGTTATAGACACACACAGAACAGAAACAATGCGAAAAACCGATAGTGTTTACTTTAGATGTTTACGTCCTGAATGGGTAGTAGGTAAAAAAAATGATTGGAAGATTTAAAAGCACTTTTCTAAAATTTATTTGAATAAAAAAAAATTACTTTAACTTTGACTTTGACTTTACGTCACGACTAACCACGAATATCTGTACGGACAAATCTCTTTGGTACGAACGAATGACTGACCGACTGCGCGCTGCGCGCGGGCGGATTGTGTTGAATGACGTCATCGGTATAAAGCTTTGGCATTTTTGGACGAATATCAAAAATTCAAAAAGTATCGTACTTAGTAAATCATGATGCATGCGAAATACTAATTATAATTGGATTATCCTGGTTTGTGACTGATCCTCATTGAACCTGGGACCTTCGGGTAACGGACCGAGCGCTTTGCCACTCGGCCACGTTCGTAATACCTAAAATAAAAAAGCTAGCCTTGAAGCAATTTCTGGCCCAAACCATGATTGTTCCCCCTCCATATGGATGAACTTCCTGACAAAATCTCAAGCGTTCTTGACGTTCAGAGGTCCTCTAAACTCGAGTGCGTCTTGTATCACATACCGAAACCACATACCGAAACGTGATTCATCAGAGAAGCAAACGTAGCGCCTGTCTTCTTCCTCCCGATTTCGGTGTTCACGAGCCCCTCAGCAGCCTTCGGGAACGCAGACGCACTTCGCGTAAACGATTCTGGATAGTTTGGTCGCTTATCAGCACGCTTCAGTGCTGTGGAGCCTGTGCCAACATCATAGCGGTAATGGTACGATTCCGTCGTGCAATATTTTAGATGTACCGGTCTTATCTTCGAGTGGTGATACGAGATCTTCCTCTATATCGCTCGGCCACGCTGCCCGTGATATGATAGTGTGTCCAGAGGCGGTCTATGACACTCTGTGTAGTACCAATGGCGGCAGTCACTGTACGTTGCCTGGAACCAGCTTCCAACATTCCAACGGCTCTCAACGTCTCTTCCATTGTCAAATGACGCCGTTGCTCCATATCGTTGCAATTTTTTTTCACTCGTTTGTGCAATGTTTTTGTTTGGTGCAGGTTCAAATCCTGCTCGTGGAAATTTTTTCAACATTTGTGTTTTTGTAATTTCCATAATTAATCAATGTAAAAAATATTTTTTCATTCATATCTTGAAATTCACTAAAAAGATTCAACAACAATCCAAAAAAAATAAAATATTAATTCAATAACGCAACGATACTTTAAAATGTACTTGATCCCTAGACATTTTTGATGTGTGTATATGAATTTCGTAACCAATACAGCTACAGACAAACGTTATTGGCATCAAATTTGCTCTTTAAGACATGTGAACATAAAGTCAGCCACTTAGGCTCAAGTTACCAAAATTAATTACCATTTTTATGATTAATATTTATTGAAAAAATTATTTGCTTTATTTTTATTCACATATTCAGATGTTAGTAACGCCATCTTTCTAAATCTCAGCGAAATCACACTACCGCTCCTAGCGGAGAAAGTGAAAACTACGTCTTCAGTGGAAGTTGATGTAAGCTGAAATTCTCGGTCTCGAGGCGGTGAGCTTAGCGTTTTACCACACAAAGCGATCATAGAGGGCGCTACGGGTATTCTTATCAGAATCATGTTCTACAAACACATATGAAAGGAATTTCGACATAAAATGCTTTTAAAACCTTGAACTTTAAATTTCCCATGTGTCTGGTATCGTTTTATTTATTTGTTGTCCTTAGTAAACATTTTCATAATTGAACCTCGCCCTCGATACTTTCAAATCCTGAGGTTTGTAGGTACCTACTTGTGGTAAAAAAGAATTCTATGCCCCTTACAAATAAATAAAGAATAAGGTCGGAATAGTTATTCCGTGTTTAGTTCCCGTCATGTAAATGTCGATTTAAATTAGAGTAAGAGAGACAAAACACGAAATAACTATTCGGACCTTATTCTTTGTTTATTTTTAAGGGGGAATAAGTTTTTATGACTACCTGTTACGTGACATTAAGAAGGCAGGGAAATAAAAGACTTCTGACGGATATCCATCAAGTGTTCCTTCCATAACGTACTTGCTTACGTCAACTTTAGAAAACAGAACATTATAATGAAACTCTGAATGAAAAATGTATACAGAATGTTTAGTAATATTTATATGTATAGTCCTGAAACATAGTCAAGCACCCACACTTATATAACACCAATATAACAAGCAAAATCATATTCATGAAGATTTACTTTTCTATGCAAAACTTCAGATTTATTTTATTACATTATTTTTGTTCAACCCTGATATGTTTTGACTTCTGTTTCGTTTGGATCATGAAGTTGACGATCAAGAACAATGTTTTAGCTAAACCTAGGGTTGTCACTTTGCAATTTTACTTAGTAAGAAACAACCTTAGTATCTCTGCCATATGTTGTTTTCCAGGTATGTTTATAATTTTCCGGGGTCCTATGCTCTGTGCCCTATTTGTCATATTCAGGATTATACATAATTAATTATAATATAATAATATAATTATAATATTTATAAAATTTATAAAATACAGTGAAAAAATTAAACGCCCTCCCGAGCCAGCCAGGAATCGAACCTGGGTCTTCCGAAATCCGGGCGGCTGCACTGACCGCTATGCTACCGAGAAGGCTGACGTAAGCGCTGAATTTTGTCACTGCTTTTTAATTTTTGAGTGCTAATAGCGGCACAGTGCCATCTATCCAACCGTCATTGCAACCGATGGCCATGCAGATTCACCTTTGCAGATGAAATACCACAAATAACACAACTTGATAACACAACGCTATAGTAAATTTTACTTTTTATTTTCAAGTGCTAATTGCTGCACTGAAGCTAAATTAAATATTTATAAAATTTATAAAATACAGTGAAAAAATTAATCATTAATTAATTGGGCGTTTCATTTTTTTACTGTATTTTATAAATATTTAATTTAGCTTCAGTGCAGCAATTTGCACTTGCAAATAAAAAGTAAAATAATTATAATATATACAGGTATAATAATATGTGTTTATTACTTAGATTATCCGTTTTAGCCGTATCAGCCGTCGTTAACTGTCCTGCTATCCTTTTCAGTAATTACCTACAATTTGTCACTACGCCAACATGGTATAGTTTGTGCAAACGTACCATTGTTTAACTTAAGAGAACGTTTGCGTCTCTCCATACAAATACATTTAATTAACAAATTAATGTTAGTCAAACTAAGGGTATGATTAAGTTATTAAGTTATTTACGTGTTAATTATGCTCTGTTACTGACGATTTTGCGTTAATGTTTATATTTAATCTAGGTTGTACATGGTTTGGTTGGTGACAGAGCTTGCTGTGTGTTCACCTGGCTAGTTCTATTCTAACATGTTGACATAGCATCAACGTAAGTTGCATTGCTGTGTTCTGACAGTTAGGGGTAAGACAGCCAGTACCTCAAGAATTAAGAATACTGGGTAAAGTGAAAAAAATAAATAAGGAAAAAACATTTATTGACTAGACTAACAACATTATAGAATAAAAGTAAACAAAAATAAAAAAAAACATACACCGACAAATAGAAATAAAAAAAGAATTATCATAAAAGGATAAAAACACTTAAAAATATGTGCCTACATAAATGATTAATAAAAACTAAACAAGTAGACAAAAAGGGGGCTTCCATTTTCAGCATTATCATCTTAAGATCAGGTGAGATACAGGCCGAGTGCTTACCCGTAGAGCAATTAATAAAATTAATAAGTGCGGACAGTAACAGGTTTGATTTTGAGTTTTTTTAGAAAAATTAATAAGTTTGATATGGTTATGATTACTTATATATAACTTTACGCAAATTTTATTGCGAACAAATTATATACAATTTGAAAAAAGACAGAGTGGAAAAATGTCCACGAGCGCTATACGAAACCCGCACCCTATGACATGCCTTTGAATTACTGCATTTTTTCAACGCTTTGTCTTCTTTTTTCAAATTAGATTAAATTTCAAGGAGTATTTTTTTTTGTGTAGGGCTTGTAGACTATTTCGTATAATACAGATAGATAGTTATATGTGGACTATGTTATCTCGACTGTTAAAATTAACATAATTTGTTTCTAAGAAGCTTGGCGGCGCGGTGGTTAACGCGCCCGGTCTGCGATTGCTAAGGTTATTAAGCAACTTTAGCAAAGGCCGGTCATCGGATGGGTGACCAAAAATTGATCATCTCGAGGTCCTCCGTGCTCCGCAAGGCCGTTGGTCCCGGCTGTATTAGCAGTCGTTAACAACTACTACGCACTAGGCCCGTGTGGTGGTTTATGGCCCGTTCTCTATCTATCCATAAGGAAGGCTTGTTCCCCAGCAGTGGGGACATAAAATGAGCTCATGATGCGTGTAATTCCCCAAATAATAACAATAAAAAGATTTACTACAATCGCCATCTGGTTTTTTAGGAGAATATCTATCCTCTTTCTAGGATAGACATGGAATACGTATGTAATAGGTTAAGCAAAAAGTTTCTTCGCATTTTTTAAGACAATTTAAACATTTTTATTATGGTTTATTTACATTTAACTAAAGTATATAGGTGCCATTTAGTTCGATAACTTTTTGCCATCTTGTAGGTAGTCCTCTCGTGATGTTAACCTGACACTGCCTAAAGAATTCTGAAGAGACCGAAACAGGTGGAAATCTAAAGGTGCAAGGTCAGGACTATACGGCGTATGCATTAACACTCTCTTGCACCAAACTCTCTTAATTTTTGCTGAGTGGCTAAAGATGTTGTGTGAGGTCTAGCGTTATCATGATGAAAAACCACACCTCTTCTGTTGATTAATTCCGGCCGTTTCCTATCAACTTCTTGCTTTAATCTCATCAGTTGTTCGCAGAGTCGAATTTTTTCGTTAGATTCACTCATCTTGACAGTAAGAAAAACAAATGAAAATTACACATTATCGTAATTTGAATTTAGGATTATCTTCTTTAAAATTTTAATGATATAAAAACCAGCCAGATACAAATAGTATAGCCAAAGAAATTTTATTACAAGTTAATACATTGTCATACTATATACGAAAAGACTTTCTCTACAACCAAATATTAATTTAAATATTTTATGATTTGGTAACGATATATTTTTTTTTGTTGTTGTCGTTCCTTATATTAAAGCTGTGGAGTTTCTTGCGCTCATTTTTCTCAATAGCTAAAAATATACGTCCTGAATGGGTAGTAGGTAAAAAATTTACGATTCAAAAGCACCTTTCGTAAGTTTATTTGAACAAAAAAATTTGACTTTGACTTTGACTTTGAATAGCTATAAAAGTTTCCACGAACTTTACCACCAAGTGTAGGTATATTGTCAAGTCTGTTTGTTGACTTGTCATTCCTTTGATTAGTGATTACATGAGAACAAACGAACGCTTCCATCGATTTGTTTTACGGACATCCACGGATTGGACTACAATGCGATAGTGCGATCAAACGTTCCAATCAGTTGCATATCAGAGATGTGTATCTCATCTACAGTGTCAAACACGAAGCGGTTTTGTGAAAAGCAATCGAACATCCCTCAGTATGGATCTAAATTGTGTTTGAGATTGTGTTGAGTAGTCGGGAAAGCTAAATAAGCTAGTAAATGGATATCGTCTCGGATTCTCATCCGAGTTCGAGCATATCAGAAAACGCTGGATAACCATCAATCAGCGCTCACTGACGATCTGGCATACAATCAAAGAGATACAAACAGTGAGTAATCCACGGGCTCAAGTCAGATATTTATGTTAAATCTAGATGTTTTATTAATACATAACAATAGCGTTTTTTTAATAAGTATTACTTATTTATTATTAATATATATTACTTATTTATTATTAATCAGAATACTTAATTTCATGGACGTTATTTAGTTAGCGAAAACGATAATTACGATAAGATAGTATCATGTTGTACGCTCGTTACCGGATGGGTTACCAAATATAAGCTCCATCATACTCGGAAACCACGTCGAGATATTTTGGTCACAGATTCTGGCGTAGTACTTAAGCGACGGTGTTATAACATAATTATGGTAAATACGCTACAGGTATTTAGTAATTATAGAGCTTATCATTATGTTAATTAATATGCGAAGCGCCTCCTCCTAAGATATTAGTAACTGTTCATTATATTTGACATATTATGTGATATTAACACGTCCTATTATAATGACTACTTTTAAGCACACAGGAGTTCAGAGATTTATATTTCTTATTACGAATATGAATAGAAAAAAACGAAATCCTTAAAATAATTCCAAGAGAGTAATCGAAAGCTCTAACAGTCAATATGAACATATTAAATGAAAACTATACAACACCAACTAAAATATACTATGTTATTTATTATAGATTTTATATACGAAAATATTATTGTTTTCAAAACAAAGTTCCATTAAAAGCTATCACGATCGAAAAAACGGAGGACGTCTCACAAAATTAGCTACAAATCTATATAGATTTAAAGCTAATTTTATGAGATGTCTCTACAAAGATAACCTTTGTTGTTTACTAAAGTTCGTCGATGAAATTCAGTAAACTGATGAAAGTCGATCGTCAGTGACCACCAAGGCGCGTTGCTGGACGGACGTGTAAAAGTCGCTCTGCGCTACGCTCGTTCAAAACTTCGAAATAGCCGGAGTTGCATGCTAAGAATTATTTATACTTTTAAAATGTATTCACCTATGTACCCAAGTAGTTTGGCTTTTTGTAAAAGCTGATAGTTTTACTAAGTCGATCGACAGTAAGCGCTGAGGCGCGTCGCCAGACGGATGTGTACATGTTGATCCGCGCTCCGGTCGTTCTAAACTTCGAAATATACGGAGTTGTATACCAAGAAATTATTTTTTTTAAAATTGTTCCTTCTTATGTTAGTAATAGCGTTTTGCAAAAGCAAATAGTTTATACTACTAGGTGTATACATGTTTTTCTATGCTCCGCACGTTCATAACTTTGAAATAGTCCGAGTAGCATGCTAAGTATTATTAATAGTTTTAAAATATATCAACCTATGTAAGTAATTGCTTTTTGTAAAAGCAAATAGTTTTTACTTGTAGGACAATCGACAGTGAGCGCTGAGGCGCGTTGCCAGATGGACGTGTACAAGTTGCTCCGGGCTCCGCTTGTTGTAAACTTCGAAGTTGTTTTTCACTTTTGGGTGAGACGGGATGAAAGCGCAGTACATCGATGCTTTTGACGATTTCAAATAGGAATCTAGGTGTACAAGCAAACAATAACCATTGATTTCAGTCACGAGTATTAACATGTAAACAATAGAACTCTTAATACAATGGAATAAGAGTCAAAACTAGTTAAAAGTATACACATGTTAATGACTGTGACTGTACTGCACCATATAATATTTAAAAAAAATATTTATTAATAAAAAGCAAATAGTCTGATATAGGTTGGTCGGCAGTGGCCGCCGAGGCGCGTTGCTCGACGGACGTATACACGTTGCTCCGCGCTCTGCTATTTCAAAAATTCAAATAGATGCGAGGTGCATAAAAATAAATTATTTATTTTGCATTTAATTGTTATTATTTATCCTTGATATAAGAAGACTAGTGAAAACGAGTTTGGTCATTTATAAACAAAAAACAAATGGCGAAATTTATTGATTTACAATTAATGAGTACACACAAACAAAAGGACAACAAAGTAAGAATAGACAAATACAAAAGGGCTTACTACTTTTAGTTACTTAAATGTACTTACCAGAATTTACAACTGCAATATAGTTTTACAACGTAAAATAATAAACAACGCGGCAATACTGGCCGCTAAGCAAAAGTAAATAGTATGTACTGTACACTGCACAGAATCGACGCCATTTTATAGAAATATAAAGAAAAAATCTTTATTTGGTACAAGTATAATAGGTACATCTTACATATAAATGATAATAATGTGACGTTTCTTTGATCTGGCACGGTCATCATCATCATCATCAGCTCACTTTATGTCCTTTTCAGCCAGGATTCGAGCCTGCCCTATTGATGTTTAGGGAGAACGGGCCATAAACCACCCCGCGGGTCCAGTGCGGATTAGTGGTTGTTAACGACTGCTAATGCAGATGGTACCAACGGCTTTACGAGGCTCAAGATCTACATTTTTGGCCAACCATCCGATGACCGGAATTGGCGAAAGCTGCGTTACCTCAGCTCTTGCAGACCGGGCGCGTTGACCTCTACGCCATCAAGCTCAGCTGGCATGGCGATTGAGCCAATTCTGGAAAACTTACAGTTTTCAATTTGCATACGCCAGGGTTGGTAGCTCTCCGCCGTCGAAAGGACTCTTCAGACATTGTGCGATTTATCTTCATGATTATAGAAATGTCTTGTGCCGAAAAACAAAAATCAATACTCGAGAGGTAGTGCTTAATGCCTTTAAAGGTTTTTAGCCTCTAGCTGACTTGCAAAAGACGCATTATTATACTACTACGCTGGCAAAAATGCGTTAAAGTCAGGGGCGAATACTTTATAATATTGTATAAAAACTGTAAGACAAAATGTTATTTGGACTTCTTGTCGGGAAAGTAAAGAGTCATGTCTGCGGTTTTATTTCCTAAAATTTGTGTTAAGTCGAATATTAATATGAAATTATGGTGGATTATTAACCGTTATGTGTTCGTGAGTGTGCATGAGTGTTAGCAATATTTTTTTTTAGATTGTTTGCAGATTGCCTCAGACGGCATTTTCGGCTTCACCGGGCTTGTTTGGGGGCGGCGAGGAACATAAAGGGCTCTCAAGCCGTGTGAAACGAATCACCTTCGGAGGTTTTCTAGAGGGAACGGCATCGCGCACTAGTGCGCGTCCCCGTGCCCTGCTAGATTCTCCGAAGGGTTCGGATCGGATCGGGGTGTTGGCAAAAGAAACAAAACAGTGTGACTTCACTTTTCAAATTCTCTCAAGAAGTCCGCCCGAGGAATTAGTTAAGCCCTACATCTTTACTGAGATACTTGAGAGGTTGGGGGGTATATCATTTCTCACTTCTTATTTCTATTATCATTCATCATCATCATACGGGAAAGAAATATTGTATTTATGTAGGTATTACTTGTAAGAAAAATTACTTTGACACTATTACTTTGACAGTAGCTAAATGTGCTAACCGCACGAAGCCACCAATAAAAGAAAAAAAAATATTTGTTTTAAAACGTTACTGTCAAAATAACAGCGCTCCTGCGGCACTCTGTCCATCTTGTGTAAGTGTCACGTTTTTTTGTGGTAGGTACTATACAGGGTCCTTGTTGGCCTCACACACCTTTTTGTTTTTTTGTTTGTGATTTTTTATATTTGTTTGCTTTTGTTCTTTTTTGGTTTTGTTTTGCTGACGTTTTCTTTCGTTTGCTTTGTTGTTGTGTAATGGCTGTACTGAAAATCGTGTGTGTGTCAATGTATATCTTTATTTATTTATTTCTTTGTTTGTTTCTTTTTTTATTTACCTAAATGATGTTTACAAAGTTGTATGAGATGACTTATTTACCTTGTGAGAATCACGACTGTTATTGGTTAATTGTTTTTTTTTGTACATTTTCATTTACTACTTTTAATAACTGCAATTAGTTTTAAAGGTAACTTTTAAATGTTTTCTTAAGAAGTTATTAATTGAGTGGCTAAATATTGGGTCTTGGACCTGTAAGCGACAGTTTAAAGTGCCTAAGTGTCTTAATTGTTTTACTCAGTAACTACTGAATCATAGTACAATTTGCCCAGGTCGTCCCAGTCACTAAGTCAGAAGCAATTAAGAACCCCTCCAAACCCAACGGAGAGACAAGCATGCTAAAAATAACCTAACCTGATCTAACCATCTCTGAGGTCTGGTGGTTACAATGTTCGATTGCCAGCGGGGGTACACATGTACTCGGTATGGTTGGTGATAGAGCTTGCTTGTCCGCCTGGCTAGTTACCACCAACTTATATAAATATATCGCCATAACATCAATGTTTCTAGCAGTTTGTGTTTCGTCAGCCAGTGATAAGGTAGCCAGTGCCTCAGTAGCTAGTTGAGAATTGTGGGTGAATTGCGCTTCCACCTACGGCCTTATCATCACTTACCATCAGGTGAGATGAAGGCCAGCCAAGTGCTTACCCGTAAAATATAAAAAGCAGCGAATTGTCCCTGTCACATTGCAAATACTAAGTATATCTACGTATTTTCTGACATGACTGTGCCTAAATGTTATAGGATCCATAGACTCTCAAACTGTAGGTAAGTTGCCGTAATCAGGGCCCTCCCGCTGGTTTGCGGGGCGCGGGGCGGGAGTACGCTCAGCCAATCGGCTAGTGTGTCGCTGTCTGCCGGCAGTGACTGACTGACGTGAAAGCTAGACTGCGCGTCCTATTGCTGCGGCATACGGTATTATTTTGCGAAGTGCATAATCTGCCGACTCTGCGTTACAAAAATTTAAATATAGGCAAAACTTATGTTACTAATTTCATACTTACCTTTAGTTATGTTAATAAATATTGTAAAGTAATAATAAAGATCATTGATTTTATTTTATTTCAATCATCGATTAAATTCTTAGATTGAGCGATCATCCATCGCAGTGATTAATTATTATGAGACGACCCTGTGATCTATAACCCTGCTCAAAATTCGAAATGTCAGGATAACAAAATTATAGAATAATCGCGAGTAGATCCGTAAAAGTGTAGTAATATGATGCAGTTCAGGTACAAATTAATATTTCGTAATTAATCGTAAAATTTTACTATAACTAATAAAACATTTGTGCTTTTGTAATTTGTTTCGCAACATAATCTGCGTTAAAATTATATAAACAAAACAAAAACATTTTTATAAACTAATATTATAAAGTTTATGATAAGTAATAAACGCTGAACAAATAAATATATCATAAAATATTATTCTATTTTTAATATATCGTATGTAGGCTTAATCCTAAACAAATGAAATCTCAAAATACTGAGTCAGTCACACATCATCACACCATGAGCGCATCACCCCGCCCACGTCCCGCAGACAATCGAGAGAGCCAAGTTTACGGATATATTAATACGAGCGCCGTGGTCAGCTACGTCTTACAAGATGAATGTCTGAAGATTGATATCCTCTGTGATGTATTTAATTGTGGTGTAGGTATCTTCAGTTTCAGACCCACGGGTCTCAGATTCGATTTCTAGCGATGGTATAGTATATTGTGCTCGGGTAGTTTAATGGTAGTTCTATCTACACTGACAAACATTAACTTTTAGGTAGCCGTTATACTGTGTTGAGTGACAGTTGCTGGAGTAAAACCTTCATGTAACATAACCTTAAGATGAGTATGAAACTACGCCCGTGGCCTATTCCCAAAATGCGAGGGTATCCGGGTGTTTTAGTGGGTAGCCCCTTAATGACATCAGGGGGGCCTCCCCCTCACATAGCCGCCGCATATCCCCGGGCGTAGCGAGTAATTAATTTAACAAAGCAAAAAAAGTTGTCATCTTTGAACTCTGGGATCATTGGTGAAAGCGGGCATACATTTCACTCAAACTAATGGATCGCAATAATGCTACGCATAAAAGTATAATTAGCAATAAGACAGCCAGTTCCTCAGCGGTTGATGATTTCAGGTTGAAGAATAAAAAAATATCTAAACATTTACTGTGGTTCTCCGAGTGCTAGTCTAACGACCAACCTATATCTCTTTGTCTCAAAAATAAATAAATCTGATTCTGATTAACTGTAGCCACTATACGGCTAGCAAAAGTCCACAGTATAGCAATGGTACATAAGGCGAGATGATAATGACAAGTCCTTCTTTTCTCAGGAACTGGTGGACATAATGCTGAAGAGGATGGATGCCGATTTGGACGGTGTCATCAACTTTAAAGATTTCCGCGAATCAGTGACGAAGACCCCTTCCCTGCTGGAAAGCCTGGGCTACTGCTTGCCCGAGAGACCTGCCGTGTTCTCTTTTATTGCCACTTGGTGTCCGAATTGGGGCAAGGTGTGATTTGGAATAAAAATCTAAAATAGTAACCTGCATATCAAAGCTTCCGATGACAAGAATAATAAAGAAAATTTTCTTATTTTTTTTTTCTTTGGCTTATTTTACATTATCTGCTCTTTATTTCCCCACTGCTGGGGTACGAGTCTTGCTTATGGATGGATAGGGAACGTGCCATAAACCACCACGCGGATTGGAAAGTTTTTGGTCACCCATCCGGTGACTGGCCTCTGCGAAAGTTGCTTGACTTTAGTAATTGCAGGCCGGTTGCGTTAACCACTGCGTTATCAAGCTCCTCTTATTTTATATTAGGGGAAATTCAACTGAATGTCGTTTATGAGCTTATTTGTGCTTTAACTGTAGCGCGTAAGAGGCGTCGTCGTTTAATTTATACGACGTTTTTATATAAATATTCTTTTATTATGACTTATCTCCAAAAATAATAACAAGCTACAATAACACAATGCACAACTAAAATACTGTCCAGATAGAATAATGTAGGTAGAATAATTTCCCGCTACAATACTGGTCAGTTAGGTAAGTAAAACGAAAATGTATATTTACAGGAAAATAGTTTTTATATTCTTCGAACACATTTATTACCTTAGGCACTACTGCTTGGCACTACCAGTAGTGTCATGGAAAATTTTACTTTCCCATGACACTACCGGTGGTGCCATGGGTAAAAAAGAATTTCCTGTGGCACTACAGTGGCCTTAGTAGTGTCACGGGAAAATTAATTTCCCTTGGCACGCGGGGTATTACCTTATCTTCATACAGGTCTGTGCTTCATACCTTTATAGTTGCGATAAATGCAAACTACTTAATGCTTGTTCTAATTCGTAGATATCTACTGGCACTCGAGATGATGTTTATAGTAGACAGTAAAATAAAAAAAAATGTCAATGTCATACATTAAAACCAATCACACTATTAAATTATTGTGTAAATATAGTGTGTACTACGTAGTTAACGTTGTGGATGTGTATGTACATGAAATAAGTTTTAGTTGTTGGAGCACGACGATATAGTTAAAGTTAGCTATCGCGAAGATTCACGTGATTTTACAGTAGCGAGATTGCTGCGATACTAAGTACTTTATAATTTGCAAAATATTTTAACAGGAAACTTTGCGGCTGCTACTTTAGGTACAGACACGAAAAAAAAAACCGGCCAAGTGCGTGTCGGGCCACGCGCAGTATAGGGTAACTATGTTGTGACTTAAACTTGGCTAAACTATGGTTGGAAGGGTCACAGCGCCCAGCCTTTAGTGGTTCCGCTTGCCGGATAGCGAGTCGCTTGTTACCCAAGTTTTACGACATGTGCCCGTATTTGGTTCGGCCTAACCCTGCGTAGTGTTATGTTTATCCAGAGGAGTTTGACTTCCACAATTGCTTCGGATTCGATACCTAGTTGATAATGTTTAACGAAATAGGTAAAAGAGTTTTGTTGAGTACTGTACTTTTTTTGTTTCTTTATTTATCATAAACAAATATGAGTGATCACATAGTAAGAATAGACGAGTACAAGGACGTTGCATATTTCAGAGTGATATTTATTCTAGCGGGCCTGCAGAAAGATTTTCTTCTTTTCTCTTCTTCACAAAGAAAGGAAGAAAAGTGTGCACTCCAACAAAAAACAGTATATGGAAGACAAAAAAAGTAGGTACAAGAAAAATAACAAAATAGTTACGACAAGATTAAATATTTGCATCGAACATGTTATGTTACGGCAAAATGCTCCGGTCAGTCCTCACCTTTACACTCTTATGACGTTCGCGGGCAGTCTAGAGCATTAAAATGCTCTAAACGGGCAGTACTTTCCTTTCAAGTTCGGAGAAAAGTAGAGAGATAATTGGGTTTGTCATGTTCCGGAACTTTTACATCTAATTTTTACTGCTACAGCCATACTTCATTTTACAATAGTTTTGAAAAATACATTCACAGCCATACTGTCTTTTCCGAAACTCCATGAATAAAAAAATAGTCGTGATCAACCGCAAAAGCGTTATGGTAAAGACTGACCAGAGCAGATTGCTGTAGCGTAACATGTTCGATGCGAGCATTCGCATGGTCAGTACAGTGAGCCGAGCCGCTCGCCGCGAGCTCTGCCCTGTCAGATACCAATGACGTATCTCGTTACGAATGGTTCGTTACGGTTACGTTACGATGATACATTTTAATGCACCCGGTATCAGCTGCTTTACGTGCCTTCCGAAGCACGGAGAAGCTCGAGGTGATAGATTTTTGGTTACCCATCCAATGACCGCCCTTTGCGAAAGTTGCTTAACCTGTCCGGGCGTGTTAACCACTGAGCGGCCATTGAGCGTCTTTATTACTGTAAGTCAAACATCATTACAAAATGTACAATGTTCTATTGTCTATTTTATTTTTATTATTATTACTATTACTTGGCAATAGGTTGTTTTTTGCAGCGTGTCTCTCTACAAAAGCCTTTCGTAAAGCTTTCCATTTTATCCTGTCTAGGATATGCATATACATTCTAGGCCGTCTATATTTTTGAAGTTATCATTCCAACGCTTAGTTTGTCTACATTTGTTTCTTTTGTTACCTCTGGGATACCATTCTTTATTAGTTTGTTAACTTTTCTCTTTCTTCCTTTGGCATGTGTCCGGTCCTTTGCCATTTAAGTTGTTTGAAAAGTGATTGTATGTTTTTAAATTTAGTTTTACCTCTTAAATGTTGTAATCTGATTTTATCCTCTTTAAATATGTCGCCATAACATCAATGTTTATAGCATTGTTGTGTTCCGGCAGCTAGAGATAAGCTAAGATATAGCCAGTGCCTCACTAGTCGAGGATTGCGGGTGAAGTGCGCTTCCATCAATTGGCCTTATCACCACTTAACATCAGATGAGATCAAGGCACTGTGCTTACCCGTAAAATATATATAATAAAATCTCTTCTTTTGCTGGTAGTACTAGGTAATAAATTATCAATGCTAGAATAATTCAAATTCATTTGGCATAACTTTACGGTTGGCTCGGTGGATTGCGTATCGAGGCGCTGTATAGATTATGTAACGGTGTGCTAATTAAAAGCCTGCGGTTGATTTGTATGCAGGGTAATTGGAGATAGTGCAGTTAGATAATGATCATCTCGCAACAACAGCCGGTACTGACGTTTTGACATGCCTTCCGGGGTATCACGGAGTTGGACGTACTTATCAGATAGCCCGTAGTAAGCCTAAATATGCTCCATTGTGTGATTAAATTAACTTTCGTGTTGCGATCGATAATGTTGCGTAAATCGGGAGGTAGTTCGTTAATAAAGCTAATATACTTGGTGAGCAGTTTTTTGCTTACCGTATTTACAATTTACGCTTGCTGCGGTTACTCACACTCATTTGTGTTCTTCATAATAAAATCGATTATACCGAAATAGTTGTAACCGAAAACATTCAAAACCCAAATATAACAAGGAAAAGAGTCTTCTTTAGACACCATTAGTGATAGCTACTTGTATTGACAAGTAGGTATACGCCAGTAGTCGTTCCTAAACAGGCTCTATCCACACGGAGAATAAATAGGAAATCGTTAAGAAAACCTGCAGATCTAACGCGTAGCTACTACAGTACTCGGCAATAACGATCTATCTCAAAGCGCTTTGTAGAGCTCCTTCATGACTTATTGATGAGCGTACTTGAAAATCGATCAATTTGCAGAGGAAGCGAATAACCTTTATGTTGGTAAACGTTTATTTCGATTGCTGGCAAGACCAAGTTGACATTGAGCTATGTTGTCGAGATACGAGTAACTAAACTAAAATAAATTAACTAAATAAACTATCCTCACTCACACCAATTATCTAGCCCAAGAGAAGCTTCGTTATGAAACTCGTTAAATGGTTACTAGACAACGGATAAACATACTTAAAATACTTAAATACTTAGATAATTTAGAAAAACAATAATTTCTGAATTGACCCGACCGGGGATCGAACCCGGGACCTCAGAGATAGCAACGCCATGAAAACCGGTGTACAAACCATTCGACCAAGGAGGTCGTCAAAGTAGGCACTTCACCGGAAATATATTTTTGTAGCGTAGCCACATGACTCTGTGGCGTACCGCCATGTGCCTGAAACACGTTAACTTTGCAGAAGTGTTAGTTAGATTGTAAAACTTTTATCGATGATGCTGGAGGTAGTTATTTAAAAATATTTTTGTCACCGCTATATAACCAAAATCAACCAAATCAAATTTCTGGTCAAATAATGAAGAAGAAGAATAACTAAGAAAGCATTGTCAATAAATTGTGACGGACATAATATTGAAGCAAAAATATTATATTCACGGCATTGTTAAGACTTCTTCAAGTAATGCTTTTTAAATCGTCGGGTATAAAGAAGGTATGAAACCTTATTACTAATTAGTTTTCGTTAATCCGTTCAAACGCGAAAGATTTAAAGTGTACCTACAATTATTTTTGTTTATATATTGCTGATAGCTTTGTTTTGAGCATAAAATTTATATTCTTAATCAGAGTACCACTTTAGTACATAAGTTTTTCCTTATGTAAAATACCAAAAAATACGTATTTTTTAATTGTTTGTACAGGCTGGGTTACCTACGCTATATTGAATGCCAATTAATCGAATATCAACTGATCGATAACGATTAATCGAATCGTTATTACATCGAACGTTCAAAATATCGTAATAACAAATGATCGAACGTTCATGACATCTCAATTGTTATGATATCGAAAATTTTAAACACTGAATGTTTTTTTAATGAACTGATCGGCGATAGCGTCATAAAAGCTTAAATGAAAGCCTGAAATAACTCTATCTTATATTCGATTGTTCAGTGAACTGCGCCGCGTTGTATTTAAAATTGTATTCGGCAGGTATTAACGGAGCGACGTGAATTGCCGGCCAATTAATCGAGCTGTCAATAATCAATGAACAACTTAAGTCTTGTGTCAAGTGATATTCATTTAAAGCTACGATTGTATTTCGCTCAGCCTTTGTGTAACTTGATAGTCAATTTGTTACTACACTGCCATGATTATTTCAATAACTGCCAAAGTGTATTTTTTCTGTTAATGTTATTTTTAAATTACTTAATGTAACATGATGTCTTTTTAACTGTTTAATTGGATAATTGCGTTGATAACTTATTTGGATAAAGAAACCTTGGTCAAACAATTATTATTATAACACAACAAAGTTTACTCAAAATATATTAAAGTATCAACAATAACGAGAAAAAGTAAATAGACTTAGCGTTGTTATACTCGTAGGAAATTTCAGCACTTTGTTTTTGTATTTAAAATATTTCTTAAATATTTTTTTTTATGTTTGACTAATTAAGACTACCTTAGTTAAACTTAACTGGTTTACATGTTGGTTAGGAATGTTGTGCATATGGTATGTCAGATGGTTTGTTTTTTTGGGGAGCGTTTGCTGATTGCCTCAAACTGCATTTTCAGCTTTACCGGCCTTTTTTAGGGGCGGCGAGAAACTTAAAGGGTTCCTCAAGCAGTGTGAAACGAATCACCTTCGGAGGTCTTCTAAAGGGAACGGTATCACGCACTAGTGCGTGTCCCCGTGCCCTCTATATTCTCCGGAGGGTTCGGATCGGATCGGGAAGCGGAACAACCCGAGGGCGCCTCTAAAAACTCGGACCTCGGCTCGGGTTTACTGGGCCGTAGTGGTGGGGAGAATCGCATGTCCGTACCTGGTACGCGTGTGAACCGGGTTCCCTTGTTCTACGAGTACGGTGTGTTGGGCCTAAACTAGTGTGCATGTTTAGTGTATTCTGTAAATGTGTAGTGGCATTTATAGGATCGGGCGGGGATGTCAGATGGTGCGAGTTAAAAACCCCGCTCGTGGACTACAATTAATCACCAACAAAAGGCACTGGACTAAGTCTATTCTGTACAACAGAATAAAAAGACTAGAAGGTAAGCTCACGGACACGGAATCTCGCAACAGCTCGCATTAGCACGAGCGCAGCTGTTGCGAAAATCCGAGTCCGTAAGTGGTGTGCGTTAGTCGAGCGCGTCATGTATAAAGCTTACCTTTGGCAGTCTCCTTATTTAGGCTAGCGCTAAGCTTTCAATACGTTAGGTACGTAATACGTCTTAAAAGATCCGATCCGATCGTACGTAGTACGTCTTAAAAGATCCACCGATACCTACCTATAAAAAATTGCTTTATTTCTCAATTACATTTGACATGGTATTGAGACACCCCAGTAAGTAATATAATACTCGTATTGGGGATGACTCGCTCTTTCCCAGGGCAACAATAACATTGAGAAATATATATAAAAAAAATATATGTGTGTGTGAGAGGGTATGTATTTACTTAAGATCTCAGTACCTATCGTTACCCAATCTACCTTTACCGATAACCTTTTCCACAAACGCAGCCAGTAGCGTATAAAATCTATCTATATATACATCTATTAAAGCTAAAGAGGGTCGAAAGTCTGTGCACGGAAGATATTCGAAAAAAAGTTGGCTGGGGATACTAAGAATAGATATAAGAACACGTTCCAGCAGTTTTTAGAATTTTTGTCTGTTTGTCTGTTTATTAGTCTGCGCATCACGTGAAAATGGCTGAACGGATTTTTATGCAAACTTTGCACGTAGACAGACCATGACCCGGACTAGGACATAGGATACTTTATCCCGGTAACAGGTTCCTGTGGGATAGTGTAGTCTTCGCGAACGAAGTCGCGGGCGACAACTAGTGTGTAATTGTAATTGTAAAATCGTATTCTGTTATGGTTTAATTCCATCATTCGCGTCAATTTCAACACGTGTGTGTTAAACATTAAAGGAGGAAATTTAGAGAGACCCTTGTAAAGGAGTCAAGGATAAGTCAGATTTTACAGAATTAGCTCTGAAAAGCAGGAAAAGATTTCAGTCTTGCGTCACAACAAAAGTAGGGAATTATTTATTTATTTTATTTAATAGGACAACCAACAAGATTAACACAAATACAAGCAAAGTTGTTTTCGTACAATAATGGACTTAAGCTAATTGGCATCTTACCTATAGGCTGCCACGGCATGCAATGTCGACTAAAATATACGTTAAATACATTATTCAATACCGGCTTAACAGGTTTCTACAATAACTTTTACTTTTTTATTTTCAAGTGCTAATTGCTGCACTGAAGCTAAATTAAATATTTATAAAATTTATATAATACAGTGAAAGACCCAGGTTCGATTCCTGGCTGGGTCGGGTGGGCGTTAAATTTTTTCACTGTATTTTATAAATTTTATAAAAAGGTTTCTACAAGTTAGTCAAGTTACGAAATATGTTAAGTTGCGTTATTATATTTTATTGTTAAAATTCTGATACTATTGGGGAAGTACACAAGAAAAGAAAAGAAGAAGAGTTCAATTCTTAATGATCAAAAACAGCTTATAGTTCAAAAATGCACTTTATTAAGCACAACGTTGTTTTAAAATTTAATATTATCATTGTACAAACAAAGCATAGTTTGATGTCTTTCACACAACTGACACAACGCTTTACGGCTCCCGCCCACGACCGACTTTTGTTGGACCGATTTTTTCGCGTAGGTTTTAGTTCTGATTTTGTGACCAACTTTTTATAGGACGTGTGCGTTGCAACATAGAATTCCATACGTTTAATTATCACCAACTTAAAAAATCGGTCACCGATTATCGGTCGAAAAACAAAAGCTAATCATTATCGCCGTATTGTGACACTTACGCAACGAAAGAATACACATAAACTTTTAACAATCACACACTTTAACCTTTAGATACGGATCGCATGAAAGATGTTCCGCGAACCATTGCACTTTCTCGTATTACATTCGACCTCCACCTGCACGTGTATCGGCTTTGTTAGCTATTGTTGAAAGTGCACTTGAACTTGACTTTCCTTTCAAGTTTTTCCTTTTACAGACGTTGTTAGTAATATAATCCGCTTTAGCTTATGCTCTGGAGATTTCCAAGGTTAGACTTGCTTATCGACGAGTTCAGGGAAAATTTTTAAGTGGATACTAAATGCTAGAGGAATTTAATATTTATTTGCTTATTTGCAAACTAGAAGGTGAAACCTCGCAAATACACTTTGCGATAGCTTCTTCGGACGCTTATAAAATAATAAAGTTATTTCGAAGTAAAAGGGTTGAACAAATAATTAAAACACGAACGCAATTACTTTAGCGAAGGTATCCGTAGCATACCTATTGGAATACGTGACGTTTCAACTGACTAGACTCGATCATCGTAATACTGATGAAGATACTGATGATGAATTCATAAAACTTTTTTATTCAATATGAGCTTTAACCCAGCGTCATAGGGGCGGAGTGGGTTTGGGTCATTATTACTTGGATACTCTATTTTTTATGATAAATCAGTATCGTATTAAAGTAACGAGATGAACTCAACAAAACTTTTAATTACAACATTTAATTACAAACTAAATAATATTTTTTTTCTCATTGAAACTCCTAAATTGAATTTTTTATAATGTTTTTTTTAAATTAACAAAATTGGCTCCATATGGCTAATCTCACATATTTTAAATCATGGTATTATTATTACGAAGAGCTCGATGGCGCAGTGCATAACGCGCCCGGTATGCGATTGCTGAAGCTAAGCAACTTTCGCAAAGGTCGTCATCGGATAGGTGACCAAAATTTATCATCTCGAGCTCCTATGTGCTTCGGAAGGCACTTAAAGCCGGTGGTCGGCTGCATTAGCAGTCGTTAACAACCATCAATCCGCACTTGGCCCGCGTGGTGGTTTATGGCCCGTCCTCCTATGCATCCAACATCCGACATAAAATAAGCTGGTGATGAGTGTTTATTGATTTAATGCCTCAGGAATATGCGTAGTTCTTACATGAACTACACGTGGCTACAGTAAAAATATTTTGAGAAGTTATATTTTGTCCGATTTTATTAACAGATTCGCTATATTGAGTTTCGTTATTATAATGGGAAATTGTAAAGCTTAGTTTAGGTAAGCATACTTATATGGGTACTTGTTTGATCAACTGAACGAAGCCAGTGTGATTAAAATTTGTCTACTAAACTTTAAGCGTAGCTTTACATCGTATTAATTAGATATGTACGGATTATTTTGTTAATTACCAACTACAAACTATTTTGTAGTTTTGGTATAAATTCTGTTTTGGTAATCATAACAAACTATTTTTGATATTTTAACATGGAGATAATTAACCAGAAATACGCTGTTACAATAACTGAATAACTGAATAACAATTATATAATAATTGAATAACGCTGTTGTTCTGTATGTTTTAAAAAGCACCTGAAACAAAACCCTAATAAATATTAAAAAATGCGTAGAAAATTAGAGAGGGTTCTTATCTTATCTTATCTTAGTGGGGCCTGATGAGGTTTCCCTCTCGCAGTAACACTTCGACCCATCGGGATCTTTTGTGCAACCCCATCCTTTCACTCTTCTTCCTCTGTAAAGATAGATGTCATAAGTTTGGCAACGTCCTTAAGAGCGAAGAGCCTGAAGTGCTCCGGTTTTGAATAGGCCGACCCCAGGAGTCCCATTCTTTTCCTAGCCAGAGAGTCGCAGGCACACAGTAGGTGCTGCATTGACTCCGTTTCCGCACCCCTACACAAGCTATTTGTTAATAAATGCATTCTGTGAAGCATTTGTTTTGTGGCATAGTGCCCTGTCAAGGCACCGATGGTTAGTCGGGCCTGCCTTCTACTGCCCCCGCATATGAACTTACTCCGTCCTAGGACGTTTTCGCCAAGGAAGGATTTGGAGTGTTTCATACCCGGCTGCTCTTTCCATTCAATGCTGTGCCTGTTTACGATGTAATCTTTTAAGGCATTGTTAATGGTACTTGGTGCAAGTGCTACGACCGGTCAAATACAGTTTTCATTAAAAAGAATTATTCTTTGTTATGAAAAACTATTTCAAATAATATCTGATCCATTTTTATAAAATGTTAAAATTGCTTATTACTAAGGTGATATGTCAAATGTTACACATCATATGCGACTACTGTAAGGCTCGCTCCTTCTTTTTTACTGGTTTAAGATCTCAGGATAAAACTATCGTAGTTGTGTAAATTTAACGCGAGTAATTAACTTGATAAAAACAGCCGTACCATAAAAATAGTACCTAACTATCTAAAAAAAAATACAAAAATCATTATTCATCAACTCAGTCTACATAAACTTTTACTGTGGCCGGAGCCGGCCGTTTGAGCAGAGTTACTCGTTTTGGGAAGCACCGCTCTTCCATTGAGAAATTTATAATCTTAAACTAAAATACAAAATTGCCATATTAAGCCTTGTTATAATGTCTTTAAACGTATGTCTTAATAGTATCTATATCTATATTTTATATCTATATTCTATATCTATATCTTACTATTAATAAAGAAGTAACATGTGACTTTCTCTTTGAGAAGGGTAATCTCTTGAACTACTGGTCCAATTCCGAAAATTCTTTCACTGATATAATGTTACATTCCTTGCGGGTAATATGGGAAGGTTCATTTTGATAGAATATATATTTGTTTTCCAAGAGTAATTGCTAACAAAAACATCCAACAATCATTGGTATGTTCACAATAATACAACAGAGAGTTCCTATTTCCTAAATAATATATTCTAGTTGCAAATTTCCCTCGACCAATCCCACATAACGTTTTGCTACGATTAAATGGCGTTCTCTCAATTTCGCTGCTCGAACTTTTGATTTTCGAATGAACATGCTCAACTGGCTTCTACAACTGTATCAATTCCTTTGTGAAAGCTTGCGCAATCAACCGCACTACCGGCTATGTATTATACTCAAAATAATGAAACATAACAATGTTCAGGGTTATAATAGTATTTGTTTGACGGTAAAAGCATATTGAATTTGTTTGAAAACATATTAAACATGTTCAATTCTCGTTATAAGCCTGGTAATGTGATTGATTGATTTATTTAAAGATACCAACTTTCACTTCCAGCTTCCAGTACAACAAGCTTATATGCTAGAATATATTTTTTGTAAATATCCAGCAATATAGCAAATAAGCTAAGTTTATGTGTGTGCTGAAATTGAAATAAATGTATTGTGTTGATTAAAGGGGCATGCAATTGTTTTTAAAAATCGACTTATCTTTTGATTCTGCCCAGATTTTGATTGGATGGGTGACATGGACAAGAATGGACAAGTTGTCCTCATTTTATGTTTTCACTTCAACTTTTCGCAGACGAAGTCGCGTGCGGAAGCTAGTTGTGAATGCTCTAGCTTTCATTTTCTATTTGCAGATTTCCTATTAGGAAATAGGTTACCGATAGCGAGCGGTAACTCATTTCTAAGATTTCTTATTGCATTTATATTCCGCTACCGACCGACACCATTTTAGATATTTCCATCTGCGTAATGCTATTTTCAGGATGTCTTCAGAGAGCAAATGGAAATCTTTGTGTTTGTTTGTTTATGTAATGATACGGAAAAAATTACTTAGATATTACATTTTCAATATTGAGTTCAACTGAAGTTATAGTTTATTGTGCAATATAATACTTACTTAGTTATTGCTACAATGCTCTTTGTGGTCAAGGATTTCGAACACAAAAGTCAGGATTATATTAAAGAATCACAACCCAATAGGTCAAGCTGACATTGAGGGCTAATGTAAATATAAGAAAGAGTTTTTACTTAGTCTGAATATTGGAATAAGTACGAGCGAACGCCTCAGAACTCCTCAGACCGCCAAAGGTCAAATCCTACTAATATTATAAACGCGAAAGTTTGTAAGTATGGATGGATGTTTGTTACTCTTTCACGTAAAAATTAAAAATGGATTTTAATGAAACTTTCCTTATATACAGACCATGACCCAGACCAGCATATAGGATACCTTTCTTTTTTTTACTTTTTTTTTACTGTACTCCTCGCGAACGAAGTTGCGGGCAACAACTAGAAATAAAAATAAGGATTTCAATTGACTTTGTGCACTGAATTACTTAGAGTACCCGATTGTGCCTTTATGTACCACGGCAAACACATTATTGAAAACTTGTGTTCCATCCAGGCGACGACACGGCGCGGCAGAATCGAGTAAGTAAGTTTAAACCTTTATTGCTCTTTCAACAATTGCTTTAGTGCATCACATATTCTTTTGTACAACTATACAAAAGAGCATAAACACATGACGGGTAACTACCATGAAGCTTATCTACGCCTATTCATACTGACAGTGTTTTTTTATTTATTAAAGTCGCTTTTTTTGAAATTTTTGAGACTTTTTTAACGCCTCGTTATCATTTACATAGGCTTAGCCGTTTTCGTAACCAAAATACTATATCATCTGCCTCTTTTTGCGGAGACTATCTTGTTTCTTTTGATAAACACACACTGTTTTTATTGAACTAACTTATCTTGAATATTTTACAGGTTGCAGCATATCTTAAATTGTTTACATTAGAAAGTTAGTACCGTTCGTACGTCAGGTATATCGCCGTAGCAAAGCCGCAGCAGAACTGGGGCAGCTGTGGCTATGACTAACTTGGATTGAGTTTTGTCCTAGTTTATCATCTTCAAACTTTGTCAATTAGGGAACTAAAGAAAAATGCCAAAGGCTATTTGTAGTTGTTTCAATACAATTGTCTTTAAATAGCACCGCGGTTGTGTTTGCGTACTGGCATTATATTATTTTGCGGAGTGAGTAAAATGTATTAAATAGCTACATACTTAATATCCACCACATCAAGTTTTTTTTTTTTGAGAGAGATTGCTGATTGCCTCAAACGGCATTTTCAGCTTCACCGGGCTTTTTTGGAGGCGGCGAGGAACGTAAAGGGCCCCCCAAGCCATGTGAAACGAATCACCTTCGGAGGTTTTCTAGAGGGAACGGCATCGCGCACTAGTGCGCGTCCCCGTGCCCTACTAGATTCTCCGAAGGGTTCGGATCGGATCGGGGAGCGGAGCAACCTGAGGGCGCCTCTAAAGGCTTGGACCTCGGCTCGGGTTGACCGGGCCGTGGAGGGGGAGAGAAGCGCCCAGGTACATGTCTGTACCTGGTGTAGTGCGCGTGTGAACCGGTTCTTCGTAGCCTTGTTCTACGAGTACGGTGCCTTGGGCCTAAACTAGTGTGCATGTTTAGTGTATTCTGTAAATGTGTAGTGTCATTTAGAGGATCGGGCGGGGGGGGCCCACATCAAGTGCCGAATTTTGCGATATTTATAACGTAAATGATGTGGTTCTCAATATCCCCCTCCTAGTTAGGTCGCACAAGTTAGTTAAGCATACCTCGCACAAGGGACCTTCTATGTTAGTTAGTAAGTAAGTTAATAGCCCATATACTGTCCCACTACTGGGCAAAGCCCTCCATCATTGAAATCAAGTCATCACTAACATTTGATGGGTATTGGCTTAATCACCACTTTTGCCAAATGCGGGTTGGTGATCACAAACTATTAGTTAGTAGTGCAAGATTATCTTAGAACTCGCCGAAGCGCATACTTTAATCAGAACTCGTAACACTAGTCTCTCAAGAGAGTCGGCTCGTGTACACGTATAGCCTACTCCCTATTTTCCAGATTAGATAGGTTACTGGAGCGTACCCAAAATAGATGGAAAAAAGCAAATGTTAGAAAAAACAGTGTTATAGAACTGCAAGTAGGACGAACGCGCGTTTCCATTGATCTTGTTCCCAACTGGGCGTGGTCCGCACACTCGAATAAATTTTAAATCAATATTAACTTAGGGATGTGTTATTAGAAATTCACCTGTGATCATAAAATAAAAAAGAACACAATTAATCATCCTTGAAATGTTAACTATTTAAACTGTTATGATCATTTGCATTAGAATTTATTAATGGGATTATTATCATGTTTATTATATAAGAGAATCCGATATTTTGGCACAGTTACATGCGCCATGATCACGGTATTACTGAAGTAAATGCGGGTGGATTTTTTATGAGCAGACAAAACGATCTACCCCAAGGCTGCCAAACCAATTTAGGAGGTGGGCCATAATATCAATTCCATGTCAGCCGGCGGGCCACCTAGTGGATTATAGTTGCCTACAGTAATGATAGATATCTAAATTAAACAAAGCGTTCAATTTAATAAATTTATATGTTTCGATTGTATTTCATAGTCTATTATTACAATCGAACCATATATCAATCATTTATTTGCATGAATATAGTTTGTTACAAAATAATTTTAAGGAATACCCTTAAATATTCAGCTATTACAGCATACAAATAATGGAACGTGCAATTAATAATTACATTACACTTGCAAAAATACACACAAAACATCAATGCCACCTATGAAGAGGTTTTTGAGCTAAGTACAGTATTTTTTTCTAGAAACTTTCCACGTATTTACGACCAATCGCGTTGTGGCTGTACTGTTGCCGGGCAAATTCAAGTGGCCTGCGGGCGTGGGTTTGACTAGCCCTCTTCTTTAGCCGTTTTTTGCGCTCGTTAACAATAACGTTTTGTTACATAAATACCTACACAGCTTTCGAGAATTTTCTATATTATTTTCATTGCTGCTTATTTCTTTTAGAACGTAACCAGACGTTATAAGTGGCAAACTGAAACTTTCTTTAGCCTTAGTGATTGAATCTCCTCAGAGTTTCTATATCCGCTTATAAATTTCTCCGAGGTGGACAGATTGGAATCAACAGCAGAAGAACCCGAGGGCGTCTCTAAAGGCTAGGATCTCGGCTCGGGTTTACCGAGTCGTGGGGGGACTTTTTTGACTCAAGTTCTCTAACTTTCAGTGTCAAAATGGTCACAGGTGACTTCTATGCGAGGGAGAAAGGCACTCGTTTTAAAATCATAGTGTGAGAAATATAGTCACCGATCAACAAATCGCACCCCTGTTCACGTTTTGCCATATCACCGCTTCTGCGAATGCACTAAAAGTGAAATATGAACCTGACACCGTTTAATGGTCCTATTTGCTCTCACCACTACCCCTTTACTACACCCACGGGGAAGGTTGGAGTAGTATTCATTTATGGGCTTATGGGCTGCCACAACACAGTTTTCATTTCGATTTATTTATAAGTTACCTACCCACTATTTATTTAATGGAAGACCAGCAGTGTATACAACTTAAGACATAATGTGCCTTACAAATAAACAAAGAGTGAGTTTCAAATTATTCCGTGTTCTGTCTCTTTTACTCTATTTTGAAATGACGTTTACATGACGGGAACAAAACAGGGAATAACCATTACGAGCTATTGTAAGGCACTAACAAGAAAACGTCTTACATAAAGGTCTTACAAGAATCACAATAATTTTGTTTTATTTTATCTTTTCTTTTTTTAAAGAAGAAATGGTTCGACCTTGGATGGAACTTAAAGATACACTTTGTTTTGTTAGTAACTATATGGCTATAAATTTCATAATATATAATAATACCGTTTACCGAAATCAAGTTTATAATTTAAAATAGTTATGCGAATCATTAGGTACCTAAGCCGCCATACTCCATAATCAGTAGTACCTAGCGATGACTTGATTCCAATGACGAGCCTTTGTCCAGCACTTCGACAGTATAACTTTCTACACTTTCTACACTTTCTACATCATAAATGTAACTAAATAAATAAATAACTAACTAAAACAAACGCGAGTAGATCCGTAAAAGTAGTATCATTTTAAGCGTATAGCTTATTTGTTAACTGAGCACTGAGCGGCGAGTGGCAGAGAGTGGAATTAAAAATTTACGTTCAGTGTCGAATAAAAGTCTAGACAGACATAGCTGTTTATAGCGCGTGAATGGAAAAGTCGCTGCTCACAGCCGTCTGGTGTAGCTCGAGCGCAGCGTGACGTAGGCATACACTTTTCTTCTTTTTAGTTAAGCGTACTAATTTGGATTGAGCAATTTCATTGATACTCAACGTACGAGTAGTAAAATTACTTTCGTCACTATTATTTTTTTTGAACTAGAGTGATTGCTACCATTATTTTTTTTTGTATTTTAGTATCCGACATTTCGGCAGTTGCATTCATGGTTGCATGCGCCACGATCTATGCCCCAATAACGGATACTCAAAGACAACAAAAAACATGGTATGAGTCCTGTTGATCACTCTTAGGCTTGTTTCACTCGTACCACAACCACACTTCAAAATTTGGACCCTTGTATCGTTCCTTGCATTAATACAATAATATAATAGTTTGTTTGTGATTTAATTAAATTTGTATATTTTTTAGATTTTTCCCTGAAGACGATATTACTTGCCAAACTTCGTAGTTCTACGTTCTACTAGTTTTTTCGTTAACTTAGAATTTTTAATTTTCACAGCTTCAAGGGATCGCAGACCTGAGTATATGGTTTTAATTTCAACTCGATACCTCCACGCGTACCCGAGATAAAGGGTCTTGACAGACAGACAGACAGACAGACAGACAGACAGACAGACAGACAGACAGACAGACAGACAGACAGACAGACAGACAGACAGACAGACAGACAGACAGACAGACAGACAGACAGACAGACAGACAGACAGACAGACAGACAGACAGACAGACAGACAGACAGACAGACAGACAGACAGACAGACAGACAGACAGACAGACAGACAGACAGACAGACAGACAGACAGACAGACAGACAGACAGACAGACAGACAGACAGACAGACAGACAGACAGACAGACAGACAGACAGACAGACAGACAGACAGACAGACAGACAGACAGACAGACAGACAGACAGACAGACAGACAGACAGACAGACAGACAGACAGACAGACAGACAGACAGACAGACAGACAGACAGACAGACAGACAGACAGACAGACAGACAGACAGACAGACAGACAGACAGACAGACAGACAGACAGACAGACAGACAGACAGACAGACAGACAGACAGACAGACAGACAGACAGACAGACAGACAGACAGACAGACAGACAGACAGACAGACAGACAGACAGACAGACAGACAGACAGACAGACAGACAGACAGACAGACAGACAGACAGACAGACAGACAGACAGACAGACAGACAGACAGACAGACAGACAGACAGACAGACAGACAGACAGACAGACAGACAGACAGACAGACAGACAGACAGACAGACAGACAGACAGACAGACAGACAGACAGACAGACAGACAGACAGACAGACAGACAGACAGACAGACAGACAGACAGACAGACAGACAGACAGACAGACAGACAGACAGACAGACAGACAGACAGACAGACAGACAGACAGACAGACAGACAGACAGACAGACAGACAGACAGACAGACAGACAGACAGACAGACAGACAGACAGACAGACAGACAGACAGACAGACAGACAGACAGACAGACAGACAGACAGACACTTGAAAGCAGAATTTAAACACATTAACACACAAACACAACACAAACTGTGTTTGAATTACTCGGTTTCTTAATTAACTGTTGAAGCCGGTTCGGAAACCGGCTCGACTTTGCTGGTACGCCTTTTCACTCGCTGAAGTTGTTCCTCTACTTGTGACAACATCGGCCATTCTTCACCATCGTTTACTTTAACTTACCTTTTTCATCGGGATGTTGTTGCACAAGGCAGGTTTTGGCTTACATAGGAAAGTCAATAACCAGTAACTCCAGTACAAACGCCTGCACATCAACCTATACAAAACTATAAAATTTCTTCAATAAATGTTCAACCGAATGAAATACGAAAGGGCTTCGAAGTAAGGGTGAGGTGTTAAAGTGTGTGTAAGTGTAAGGTGATAAAGTGACGTCATATTTATAGTGTGTGGGCGACATAATCTGTTATCTATTTTTTATTTTTTTTTTATTCTACCTCCAACATGATCGGATCTATTTTTATTTCCTAATTCTCTTTCATACCAATTCTATCTCTTATTACTCTCGCACTTTCATGGCACATACTTGTCATTCATACAATCATCTTTCATTCCTGGGCAGTGGGTGCTCTGCCTTTATTCGGTTTCTATAAGCTATTTCCATCTAATATAATGTAATGTAGCGGGTAAATAAGTTTTTCAATATGTTTTTTAATTCTTATGTGGAAAAATCAGGATTACATAGTCTATACTTATTTTTATCTTATTTATCTTATAATATATCTTGTTTTTACATTTTTGTATCATTTCGGGACATTTTCTTATATTATCTTATATCCAATTTACATTTATATATTTACATTTTTTAATAGAAACAATGAAAACTTATACACATATTTTTTTGCCTTGACAAATTTGGAAATGGTAATATATACTCAGTATATGTGTATATACCATTCCTATCTAACAAATCTAGTCATATAACTTTACTTACTTACTTTCTAATTTTATTTCTAGTTTTTATTTCTTTTATTAACAATATCAAAAAATTTTACACAAAATTTAACAAAAATGGCCCTGTTTTCGGCAAAATTTTTTGGAGTCACCTTTAAACCTGTCTGTATCTCGATGTCAAGCCTCTCCAGAGCGTGTAAAGGGCACTCGGAGAGGATGTGGGGGAGGGTCTCTAGTATGTCAGGATCACAGACGCACGACGGGCTGTCCTTGCACTTGAACCTGTTCAAGTAGGAGGAAAACCCGCCGTGACCTGTGAGAGCCTGTGTGGTGCATTGTGTGTATGTCAGCTTCCTGGTGGTCTGGTATGCTGATGTGGTGTCTGGGAAGAATTGTTTTGTTACCTCGGCTGTATCAACGGACTGATACCTTTCGTTCCATTTGTCTAGAGAGCTATGAATAGTACATGCGCATGCACATCAGGCTACCACAAACTGTCAAATTTCTTATGGCATGGCGTATGGTTGAACATTTATTGAAGAAATTTGTTTGTGTACTTTACTAAGACTTTTCTGCAGCGGCCGGCAAACCAGATATTAATGAACGAACGTGACAATGTGGGCCGAGCCGAAGCAAAGGAAACCAAATTAAAATAGCTCGAGCTTCTCCTTGCATCGGACGGCACGTTAAGCCATTGTTGGCCTCGATATTCGGAGCTCCCAGGTTTAATATCTAGGTCGGGGAGTTCCAATGTTTGTTTTGGACTATTCAATGTACTTACCTATAGACCGCGTTTATGATCACCAACCCGCATTTGGTAAGCGTCGCGATAAAGGGATGACTTGTTGAGGTCTCACCTAGCAGTACCTAATATTGTATTTTGTTATAAGTTTCGCCTCGGTGGCCGCGTGGCAAAGCTCTCGGTCCGATACCCGAAGGGCCCGGGTACAATTCCCAGGTCGGGCGATGTGTTTCGGATTTCTCGATGCATAGCCCGGGTTTGCGGTCCCCAACCCGCATTTGGTAAATGAGTTGTGATTGGTGATTAAGCCATTACCCATCAATTGTACCGAGTAGTGGGACAGTTATAGGCTATTTACTATTTAATTTACTATTATAAGCTTAAGTATCAATTAAACGTAGTTTTATTAACATCTAGTTATTCAAAAAACATTTATATTCATGTATATAAGGTTTTTGAAAATTTTCCAGTAACTCAGATCGTAGCTATTATTTCTTAGTTATTACTTTTATTAGAGGGAAAGATTCAGTTTGCTGTTGGCCTCAAAAGGCCTATAGAGCGTCACCAGACTAGGGGCGGTGAAAAACTTAAAGGGTTCCTCAAGCCGTGTGATCGAAACACCGTCAGAGGGTTTCTAGAGGAAATTACATCACGCAAGCGTCCCCTTTCCATACTAGATTCTTCAAAGGTTGCGGATCAAATCAAGAGCGGACAACCCGAGGGCGCCCAGCTGGAAAGGAACCAGATCTTCAACGAATTCGGTGTTTTTAGCCTATTCTAGTTATTCGTTACGTTACGTTACTCCGTTATTCCATAACTATCGAAGTGTGTGTGATGGGTGAAACGCAGTGCGCTACGCGGTGATGCTACGGCGCTATACCACACTACGTCGTAGCAATGTATCAGGCGTAGTGAGATGGCAATCGTCATAACCTAGCGTGGCTAGTGAGGTGGGTTATACACTACTCAACACTACTCTACGAATACCCTCTATACCAGGTACAAACATGTACAAACTTTTCCCTACCCTCACGACCCGATCAACCCGAATGGAGGTATGGTAGAGGCGTTCTCAAGTTCCGCTCCCAATCTGATCTGAACCCCACGGAGCATCTAGTAATCTAGAACCTCCTGACGGCGTTTCTTGCACGGATTGAGGAACCTTTAAGTCATAATGCCTGGTGACGCTTTAATAATAATAATAATTTGACCGATCCCAGCGCCGGGCAATACTGGTTGATATCACCATAGAACCTCGTGAAAGCCGAGAAGGACAAGCTCAGTAAGTATCTTGACTTAGCTCACGAGGTGACCGCCATGTGGGATGTTGATTCAACCATTATTGTCCCGATAGTCGTTTCAGCGAACGGTCTGATAGCGAAGAGCCTCGACCAACATCTTAAGAGGCTCTCGCTTGATGATTGGATCAAGGGTCAGATTCAGAAAGCAGTACTCCTTGACACGGCACGTATTGTCAGGAGGTTCCTCACTCTGCAACCCTGACCACCGGTAGCTTGGGTCTTGCCCCGCTGCTGGTGGTACTCTAGAATTAGGTTTTTATAATGTTTTATTGTTTTTATATTAAAATATTGTAAAAATCTAGTTTTAAGAAAGAAAATAAATAAAGAGAATTATAATAATAAATTTTATTTATTCAGGTAAGTTACACCTACACAAATTTACAATAAAAAAAAAGTATCACACTAACAAAATTAAATCAAAAATCAGAATAAAAAAACAAAATTACAAATTTAAATTAAATCAAAATTAAAAATTAGCTTATAATCGAAAAATCTAACAATCTTAATTCAATAAAATAATTAATAAAATGTCACAGAGATTAAAAATATATAAAAAATGCCACATGCGACTAATTGCGAACTCTCTTCAAAAAGCCCAGCTGTGAGACTCTTACAAGTTGATGATGAATCGATTAAATAAATTAGTCTAATAAATAAATAAACAATCATGAAGTCTTTCAAAGCTTTCTACTCCAACTTTAGATGTTCAACAGTATTATACAGTCTGCATCCAGGGAGTAATTATTGCATTAATTGATCTGCAAATCGAGCGTAAATAGTTGATGATCCGGGCTGAAACCGAAGGCGCTTAAGCGGGGCAAAAGCTGAATTAGTGTCTGGCGTCGAGGTTCTATTGATACAGTAATGGCCGCTTCAATCGTTTGCTACAAATTGTAGTTCTGTTTTAAACATAGAATTTCATCAATCGGGTGATGCGAAAATGTTACCAATTCCCGCACACTGTACAGGTATATAGCGTCATTCTATAATTTTTAAGTAGTACATAAGTACATAGTGCCCAAGTACATTATTTTAGCATTTAGTGTAAGTTAAGTAAATGTAATAGAGGTAAGCATATTTTTGTAATTCCGGGCACTTGATAGTTTTTAATTGTAAATGTATTAAATTAAATAATGTATGATTTGGTATCGACATACTATTTTTTTTTGTAAATGTCGTTACTTCTATTAAAACTGTGGAGTTTCTTGTGCCCATTTTTCTCTACAGTTATAAAATAAACGTCCTGAATAGGTTGTAGGTAAAAAATTTTTTGGACGATTCAAAAGCACTTTTCTTACGAAAATTAAAAAAAAATACTTTGAATTTGTCTTTTTATTATTTAGCCAGAGTTGCAATACGAGAACATAAGTAATACTTAAACATCCATTGTTATTAACCTAGCTTCAGAGACCAGCTACAGCAATTTTTATTATTGTTTTATTTTGTAAAACAATCTAGCTCACTCATTAGATTATACTTGAGGAGAGTAAAGAAGAGCATCTTTGATTTTAAAGATCAAAAATACAACGGAATTTGGTAGTTGACTGGTTAGTCAACATAGAAACTTTTTAACAACTGTCAAAACGATTATTTTTAATACAAATTGTATGGGATTAGCAAACTATGACGTCACTATTTTTTTCCGTCAATTGAGTGTTTATTAATAACTTTTTAGGATACAGAAATTTATGCTTATGTCAAATAAAAAATTGGTTAATGTTTTAAAGAACTGTTACGTGATTTCAGTTCTGGAATTAATTGTTGTTGTTGTCAACTACCCAATTGTGACTTTAACCAAACTGTACCGTATGGTGAAAAGGATGCATAACGGGACATGACCGCTTCGTCTTTTAAGCACATCTTAATCTAGTTTTTGCGTTATTGTGGCTTATCACATCGCTAGGTATTTTAAAGTAAAAATTTACAAAGACATTGTAATTTACTAATGTTTAACGGAAAACGGTAAATACGGTAAAGGCGAACGAAAAGCTAAGCAAGTGTTGTTACATTGTTTTTCCGAAAAAGGTTAATTTTTTTTTTTTTGCTGTCTGAATACTTAATCCAAGGTTGCTAGGAGCAACCTTGGATTAAGTATTGGAGCTTAGTGAGGGCTATGCTCGGGGTTATAAGGAGATCCGCAGAAAAACAAAGATTACCGAAATGGCTCGAAGAGTTGCTAAACTCAAGTGGCAGTGGGTAGGGCACATCGCCCGCAGGACTGATGGCCGTCGGGGTGAAACAGTTCTTGAGTGGCGACCGCGTACCGGAAAGCGCAGTGTGGGTAGGCGTCCAACAAGGTGGACCAACGATCTGGTGAAGGTCGTGGGAAGCCGCTGGAGGCGAGCAGCACTAAACCGGTCGTTGTGGAGATCCGTGGGGGAGGCCTTTGTTTAGCAGTGAACGTCTTTTGGCTGAGATGATGATGATGATGATGATGCTAAGAGTGCAGCGAGCGTTAGGTGTACATAAACCATCCGCGCGAGCCGAGCTACCATAGCGAGTGGGCTGCGGCACCGGCTAGCGAAGCGCAAAAACCCTATCCAAAAATATCCAAAACTCTCAAATTTCTTCAACCATATGCCATTGACATAAAATTCAAAGTCTATTGAGGAAATTCGACAGTTTATAGTAGTGCAGGCGTGTGTACCTATTAATTGATAACTTGCAACACGACTTTGATCTAAGGAGTTGATTAAAATTCTTATTATAAATCTGAGTCTTATGAAATTTAAACTTTAATATTTTTTAATCATTTGATGTTATTCACTTAGGAGTTTTATACTATGGTGTTATACAGCTAGAGATTATGGATTACTAGGTAATTTGACCGTTAGGTATTTTATCTTAGGTGCGATCGATTTCAGTGTTGTACCAATATAAAAAATATATAATAAGAAATATAATAATAATAATTATTGTTTTAATTAAATTAATTCAAAATAAAATTGGGGTTTGAGCATACGCATATCAGCTGACTGATATTTAGTTTTGAAATTTTGGGATAGACATAATAATTTGTTTGATGGCATGACAATCCTATGACTTTTATAGGATTCTACTTGTTATCAAACAAATTTATGTAATTTCTTACTGTTTACATCTACGTTCCGTTAGTCCTCTTTTATAAAATAAACATATAGAATAAAGTGAAAAAATTAAACGCCCACCCGACCCAGGAATCGAACCTGCGTCTTCCGCAATCCGGGCGGCTGCACTGCCCGCCTTGCTAACGGAAAGGCTGACGTGAGCGCTGAATTTTGTCACTGCTTTTTATTTTTTTGGGTGCTAATAGCGGTACAGTGCGCCATCTATCCAATAGTTGTTGCAACCGATGATGGCTTTTTATAAATATTTAATTTAGCTTCAGTGCAGCAAGCATTTAAAAAATAAAAAGTAAAAATATAAATATATAGAAATATTGTTCTAATAATGTGCACCCACATCAAGCAGCAAAGCACATTGCCAATGTAAGTTTCGATAACACAGACCATAATATCCTACGTACGTGATCTCTAAGCAAATGCAACCTATTATTAACTTATTTGCTTTGCTGTGGTTTTTCTTTTCACCGTTCACAGAGTTTAAGAGTAATATTATCATATTTAACAATGCAAGTGATCTTTGTTCAAGTTCTTTGTTATAGCAAAGCAGAGTATGAAAGCAAAGTCGACATCATTATCTCGTTCACGCATCCGCGAAATTAATTGTATAAGTTTGAGCTCCAGCTCTGAATATTGTTACACGCGCGGTTCCCACTGCACTAACAAGCTAGCAGTTGTATCTTGGCACAGAACTAACATAAATGTTAGTAAATATTATTCAGAACTTATGTTTCATTTGTTAGTGGTTTCCGTTATGCAGAAATGCAACGTAAATGGAGACATCAAGTTGCGATCGTGGAAGTTAAGCAACTTTCGTTATGCCTGACTCTTTGGATGGCTGAAATAAGGGTTTTCAACCAACTTAATTCAGCCGTCCAATTTTGACATGATAACATGTCTTCTTCCGAAGATGAAGATGTGTTAGCAATGGTGTATCTTACTAATATGCAGAGGGTTATAGACGTTACTGGCTAACCACTCAATGACGCAGGTAGCGTATGGTTGCCAACTACAGTATTATACTGTTTTACACTACATTTAACTTTTTACTGTTAACCAAAAATAATGTATACAAATCCTGTTTTTAGCAACAAAATGCTTAACACTATAAGTGTAAGACTTAAACGCTTACACAATTTTTTTATTTAGTCAAAGGGCGCTGAGTTAGCGACAACATAACATACTGTCTAGAATTATTTATCGTACAATAACCAGAACTGTAATAAATTTTACTTTTTTATTTTCAAGTGCTAATTGCTGCACTGAAGCTAAATTAAATATTCATATTAAAATAGCAGTGACAAAATTCAGCGCTTACGTCAGCCTTCCCGGTAGCATAGCGGTCAGTGCAGCCGCCCGGATTGCGGAAGACCCAGGTTCGATTCCTGGCTGGGTCGGGTGGGCGTTTAATTTTTTCACTGTATTTTATAAAAATTTCAGAACTGTAATATTAAATTAAATAAGATTATCTATGTTGATTCCATAACAGCCACTAACGTACGATTGGCTAGGACAAAAATGTAGGCATTAGTGACCGAAGTTCTTGGCCCATTCTCCTTGCAGTCTGTTATTGACCAGTTATATAAAGCCAATGTTTTTTATTGTCTACAAACTGATGACAAACTAATTACAGTTATAATTGTGGTGAGGCGTATGAAGTTTTTAAAAAGATTGTAAATTAATAATCTGTGCTAGAAGCTCTAAAAAATATGTATTTAACAGGTTGACAGACCCAGACACAATGAAATTCAATTGTTTGTTGGACATATGGCGTTTATGGTGTTAAAACATTAAATAAATAAAATACTGTTATTTTTCTAAAATACTGTCTAATATTCTTCGCAGAACTAAATATACTTTATTTCTTGTAAAAAAAGGTGGCAACCCTAGGTAGCTGTGTGTGACAGCGACCCGCGAGTCCCGGCATCCGCGCCCCCGCCCGCTCCCCCGTCCCTCGTCCGCTCGCGCACGTGCCCTGTACTTTCTATATGTTTTACAAATAAATAGGGTGCAGACGAGCAAGCGTCGTGTCCGCGCTCTGTCTTTTCTATATGTTTTGCGTCGCGACGCTTCTATACATTTTGTATCAAAGGGAAGAGACGCGGAAGAGACATTTGACCGTGGCCCGTCCGCGTCTTACGTCTTTTCTGTGTGTCCAGCGCCTTAGTTTGAATTTTCCGCTCTTTTGAATGCGCTTACTCCCATGTCTCAACTATGAGTGTTAAATCTGTATGGTTAAAAGAGACAAGTTACATTTCGCTAAGCTACACCAGGAGGTAATAGGGTACACATACTATTATGGATTCCGTAAGGTTAAGAGGCATAACTGACAGCACAAATTCTTTATCTAATAGGCAAAAAGGTATAACGGACTTCGATTTTTTTTACAACAATTCTTAAAAGAGGATATCCGGAATAATACATAATTGAGAGATATGGAAAAAGGTAATAAAAGTCATGACATGCACCTATTATTGAGAGGATAAGACTCACAACTGACACTATACAGGGTGTAATCGTTAAGTGTGACCAGGCGATTATTCAGTAACTATTACAGATATCAAAAAACTTTAAACTGATATCGAAAGCACGTTACCTAATGAGTAAAATGACGTCAATACCTTTTTAAAAATAATCCAAAATTTTGACATTAAACACTCATACATTTAGTATGAGATTAGTAGAAAGGTTATAGTTTCCTTAGTTTGTTTAAGTGGTCTAGTACTCATTTTACCTAAATCATATTTTATGATTACGTATGATATGATAATAATTACTCCGCAAATGTTACGGAAAGTTCATTTAGAAACTGTAACTAGAGCTCGTCATTGTATCGCAAAACAAGGACATCACCTCGAACATCTGCTTTGAATACAAAAGTTTATACTTACTAAGAAATAAATGTTATTCGAAAACAGGCTACAAAAAAAGAGTTGTGTCAGTTTTTGTGAAATTCCAAACTTAAACACAGCTCTCCTGAACAATTGGGGTTTTGGCGTTTATCCCCCATATCCTTTTAACTGTCGATAAAGATGGATAGGGAGAACGGGCCACATACCACCGCAAACTAGAATATGTATAACAACCGCCTCTGAGGTCTAGCTGCTAAGACGGTCTCAGGCCCAGAGGTCTCGGGTTCGACGAGAGTGGGTAGAGCTTGTTTATCCGCCTGGCTAGCTATCACCATCTTAAATATGTCGCCATAATGTTTGTTGCATTGTTGTTTTCCAGCAGCTAGAGAAGATAGCCAGTGCCTCAGTAATTGAGGATTCCGGGTGAAGTGTGTTTTCACTATTGACCTTATCATAATCACTTAACATCGGGTGAGATGAAGGCACCGTATTTAAACTTAGATTTAAAAAGATGTTTACTCTACTTACCTAGTTTTATAAGGAACTGGCTTATCTTATCTTATCTTATTACTGACTTCAACAGACTTAGATAAAATTGATGTGCTGCATTACCAACCACTACGAGTAGTTTAAATAATGTACGCCCTGCAAAGTATATGTACCATCATCATCACCATTTTCAGCCCGTATGCCTGCTGGGCATATGCCTCCTATATGTTACGCCAATCCCTTCTGCTTAAAAAATATTTATATTACACATAAACAAAACACGAAACACGATTTACCGCTATATGAGGCGAACACTGATCAGTGAAAAATCAAAATTAAAATTCTATTGTGCCTGAATTATTCGGTATCCTGCCGTTTCGCAAACCACTTTTCGTCAAATTTCACTTCCCAAAAAATCCAATAGCAAAGTTTAATTTCCCAAATGAATCTTTAGCAAACTTTCGTTTCGCAATTAAATTTACTTGGTCTAATAATAATTTCGCAACATTTTACTTGGTCAAGTTAAGTCAAGTCAAATATACATTAAGCAAACGTTTTATTTTGTCAAATAAATTCCAAAAGTATGTTTGTTCAAATTTTTACTTCACACACTCAACCTAAAACGTAAGTTTGGCACACGGTAATTTATTTTTAAATTAGGAAATTGATCTTAAATAAACTCAGTTGTTATAGGTTGAGTAGGCTAGATTAGAACGGGGTGTGTGTCGGGTAACCTCCTCGTGGTACACCCTGGGCAACGGGCAGCCTCAACATCCTCCTCTTCGAGAGGAGTTTGCTGTGAGACTGACTGGCTAACAACTCGACACAGGCGGGAGCCCCTTCTGGGCCCTGTACCTCCAACGTGCGCGCCCACTTTGGGTCGCACACTCGCTGCTCCTTCTGAGCAGCTTTGAGAGGAGTTTTGACGGCGCCCCTTCTGGGCGTCGTTACACGGGGGGGAAAAGGGTAGGTCGGCGCCCCTTCTGGGCGTCGCCCCTTAAGGGTTCTCAGGTCGCAACGGGGGGAAGGGGAACACTGCGAAAGCAGTGTAACGGGGGTCTACGCCAGCCCCCGATCATCGTAAACCACTGCGGTTTCTGCAACGACCCCCACTCGCGGCGTTGTGGGGTACGCGGGTTCCGTGGTGGAGCGAGGGCTTGCCTTAATTGGCCGGCCGCGTGAAGGACACACTCTAAAACCCGAGAGAAAACTCGTAAAAACCTGTCAATACCCCCCGACCTTGGCAGTATTTAGGGTTCCCTGTGTATGAGGCCACTGCACAGAGGGACATTTAGATGTTCTCATACTCGTGGGATAAGATTAACAATGTCCATAATTTTTTCTGACGTTTGGGAGGAGATGGCGGAGTCTGATTCCAGATCCGTCGTTTCGGACGAAAGAGAGGTGGCTGGCGAGAGCCGTAAGAGGTCGCGGGCGCAAGTTGAAGACATCGACACTGATGACTTCTCTGGCGCGGAGTCGGTGAGGTCAAGTGCCTCAAAACGAGGTACTTCTCGCCGTGGTCGAGGAGGGAGAGCGAAGCCGGTGTGTTCGCTGACACCTTATCCGAATCCAGAAGATCTGGAGGATAACGGAGACGGCACGCGTATCGGCCTCAAAGAGGCGTATGCGGAACTGCGTAGGCAGGAGCTCGAGCAGATAGACGCTGATCTCGCTGCTGAGCTTGAAGCCGAAGAGAGGAGCACTGCGAAGTTCCGTAAGGAAATCCGCACTCGGGACGAGGAATCCGCTGCCGCTCTTGGCACGGACTTGCAAGGCCTCCGCAAGAAGACGAAGGAGCAGCTAGCACACGATCGCCAAGCTCGAGCTTCAGAAAAGCCGGTCAAGCTGTCGGCCAAACAGGCTAGAGAGCGCAAGGTCCATGACCTCGAGGAGATCGCTCGGATCGCGAGGGAGGACGAAGTGAAGATCGCCAACGCTGTGTGGAAAGTCATCCCGTGGTCGGCAGAGCGGGACGGTATGACCGCTAGCCAGGTGCACGAACAGGGCACCCTGTGCGCGCGGGCGATTACCGAGGTTTCCAGGAAGTCTGGAAACCTAAAAGGTACGTGTCAGGGGGAGCTTAACAACGCTGCCAACAATCTGCAGCGGGCTCTGTCCAATCTCACCTCGCGGTGTAAGTCAGACGAGACGGAGCGCTTGGAGTACCAAAACTCCAAGCTCGTCAGGGAGGTGCAGGACCTTAAGTCTGAGGTAGAGGCCCTGCGAAGGGAAGTGGCAAGAGTGAGGCGCTCTTCGCCTTGTGCAGAGATCGCTCACCCCCTTCCCCCTCCAGATCTATCAGTGACGACGGCCATTCAGGAGCTGCAACGCTCCCTCAGTAGCTTGATCGGGGCACTAAGCTCCCGTCTAGATGGGCTCGAGGCTAGGCTCTCTGAGCCGGCTCGGCCCTCAGAGGGAGGACGTCCTTCAGCGCCCAGGAGACGGGAGGAGTTCCCCCCTCTCCCTGCGCCAAGGCAAGGACCACCGACGCGCGCATCGGCGATGATGGCAGCCCGTGTAAACGTGGCCCCCACTGCTGGTCCCTCCGACCCACCGCAGCAGACCACCAGCTCCGCCTCGGCTCCCCCTGTGGATGTCGAGATGTGGGAGACGGCCACTGGCCGTAAACGGAGAAGGAGGAGAAACCGTCGTGCGGAGACGGCTACGGCCACGACTGCCCCGGCCACAATAGGCCGCGCACCTGTGGCCAGTCGAAGAGCGCCCCCTGCGCCTGCTGCAGCCCCAAAAAGGGCTAAGAGGGGAAAGACTAGCCTTAAAAGGCCAAAGTCCACAGCCGTAGCTATCCAATTGAGGCCCGAAGCTATCGCCAGCGGCGTAACCTATGCCCAGGTAATGGCTCGGGCCATAGACGCCTTTTCCCTGGAGAGCCTCGGAATCACGGAGGGGCTCCGTACCCGCACAGCCCAGAACGGTGCCAGGCTGCTAGAGATCCCTGGGGTCGACGTGGGGTTGCAACGTACACGTTGAGAGAGGGGGTGTAACAACCACCGGCCATGGGGGTCACGTGGATCAGTATATCCACAGGCGCCGCGTTGCCCTTCTAGTGTCGGTTGCGACGTAAGTCCCCAGTGTTTTTGGCAGGTAGGCCTGTGCGTTTTAATCGTTTCCCCTCCCTCTTTCTTCTCGGCGTTTTTGCGCCGGGTAAGGGAGACGGACGGGCCAGGAGAGTCCTGTACCTCACGTTCATCGCTCCTTTATTGGAGATGCGTGTTGTAATTTACATAAAGATTTTCACTGGGATAAAAAAAAAAAAGGCTAGATTAGAACTAGCTAGTAAAGTAGGTTAGGTTAGGTTAGAACTGTGACCTTAACAGAGCGCGAGTCGAGCGAGCGAAGCGAGCGTGCCTCGGTAGCGGCCGGCGATGCGCCTTGAATTTGGAGTGTTAAGTAAATCTTGTTATGCTCAATATTTTTAACCAAATAATAATTGGTAAAATGAAATATTGCCATGTAATTGGTAACTGTAAATTTGCGAAAAGTTATTTTGACAAATGATTTTTTGCCAAATGAAAATTTGGGAAATAAAATTTGGGGAGTGATACTTTGGGAACCGTTTTTTGGCCAAACATTAGTAATCCGAATTATTCACAGCAGGCGACGGATCAGAAGTAAAGTTGCATATTAAAAGTTCATCTACCGAATATGTGCGGTGGCTTATCCTTCGTCGTTTCACGTGTGTAAGTGATGTTGTTTGCTTGTAAAATTTTCCTAACGTAGCAAGGGCGTCCTCGTACCGAAATAGAGAAATTAGGGGTGCCCATCAGGTACTTGAAATCGAATGCTGTACGAGCAAAGTACTAGCTCGACACCGTTAACTCGACAGTAGATACTTCAAATTCACTGGCTCGTTTTTTAAAAGTCTTGGACAACTAAATCTCGAAGTATCGGCAGAACGACATCTCGCTATCTCGGAATATCCCGTCTTGAGCAACTATCAAATTAAATCTTTTGACTTGTTTTAACGTGATGTATTCTTCAATCATGAAAAACAGACAATAAGCGAGAAACAAACTTAACCAACTCATATTTTAAAAGTAAATAGCCTTTATACTATCCCACTGGTAGATAAATGCCTCCGTCATTGAAATCAAGTTACCGCTACAATTTATAGGTATTAACTTAATCACCATGCTTGCCATGCGGGACAAATCCGGCGGGCTATTCATCTAAAAATCCGAAACACACTTTGCCCGACCTAAGAGTTGAACCCAGGACCTTCGGGTATCGGGTCGAGCACTTTGTCACTCGGTCACCATTATGGTATAATAATAACTTTGTGATACGTTTTACAGTCTCATTTACTGTTACTATTTAATTTAATAACATACAGATAGACATAAAAGTTATAGGAAAAGCTAACACCGCAAAGACACAGCTAAAAGAAAAATGGGATAGCGTAAATATGCCTTCATTATCCTTCTGACCGCCCTCGTACTAAAAAGTACCTAGAATAGTCAGGAGGTTATAGTAAGTTTATGATTTGAAGAAACACTGGGGTTTTATTTTTAAAATTATAATTGGAAAATTTATTTTTATAAATATACTAGCTGACCGGCGCCGGCGGACTTCGTGCCGCTTTGACAGTTACCATGACAACAAAACAAAGAAATCATTCGTCCGCTTAAGAACACCCGTATCCCATGATGGACCCCTAAAGCAGCGCCACCTACCAGATCCAATTATAAATCTAAACCTTTCTCGAATCCACTTGAACACACACAGAAAATTTCATCCAAATCGGTCCAGCCGTTTAGAAGGAGATCAGTGACATACACACGCACAGATGATTTATAAATATATATAAAGAAGATGAAATAAAAAGCTTCTGATACTATATAATTAACGTTCTTAAACAAGGTTTATTCTATTGTACGGCATTCGATTTCAAGTACTTAAAGTAAGCTGCAATAAAACGGCCATATTTAGTTACGTGACGTAACCGTTTAGACACTTAAGTGTGATTCTCGTAATATAATCTGGTTGACGTTCCGCAATTATCCGTCGCTACAACTAAAAATCCACAGATCTCGTGCTCTACACGACTTGAAAGGGCATTGAAAATGTACCTACTTATTATAGATTACTCAAAAAATAAAATAAAAATGTAAAATGTACCTACCTACTTATTATAAATTATTCAAAAAATAAAATAAAAATAAAAATCATGTTTGTAATACATTTTTATTTATTTCCCATTACCGTACAATTTCTCACAAATACACAACAAAAAAATTATTTTTTCAAAACCAACTTTTCCAAAATATTTTTAGATCATCTTAAAACCCTTCGAATTCCGCGTCTTTTGAGCTCTCATACGTCCTCGTGGCCGCACGAGAGCCGCCCGCCGCGTGATATCGCACCTCGCGCCGCGCAAACACGCGGCTAAGTGCACCTCTACAGCCTCAACCGTCACTTATATCAAAAAAAGTGTAATAAGGTGAAATGTTCCTTAGTTCAATACCGAGGTTGTTTTTTTTTAATTTTTTTGAATTCGGCCCCTTTCTCGGGATATCGGGAATTTTCTGGGAAAACACGATTTATCGGTCAAATAAAGTCGGTTTTTTTCAATTTCAAAAAAAGATTTTGAGTTTTGAGCTTTTCCAAAATATTAATTTTAAACCCCTTCGAATTCCGCGTCTTTTGAGCCCTCATACGTTTTCGTGGCCTTAAACCTCAGGGTATCACGGGCGAGTCGCACTTTCAGCGAAAATAGGGGCCCTACTGGAGCGAACGAAAAAACATTTTCACTGTTAAAATGGGGAAGAGCTGACACAGACACATTTCGTTTTTAAGTAACGACTCCGTGTCGTAACGCTGTTACCATATTTTAACCATAATTCGCACAAACCATTCATTCATTCGTTCAGTTTCTTTTGACAGTTTATTTTGATGTTTATATAAATAAGTGAACGCCTATTGTTTCCTAAAGTTTACGCGAACACTACACATTGAAATGAAACAACTTTTACGCATCTACTCGCGTTTATTTCACACATTAGTTTTAATTAATGTTTATCCTGACGTTTCGAACCCTCTGCTTTGTCTCCTTGTGACCACGGACCCTGCAAAGGGTTCGAAACGTCAGGAACATTAATTAAAACTAATGTGTAAAATAAACGCGAGTAGATCCGTAAAAGTTGTTTTATTTCAAAGCAAACACCATTATCGAATTCGTGATTCATCCGATGTAAGTACACGCAATTTTTAATTAGCCTAATTATTGTGATTGCTATGCTCAAATTTTAGTAAGGAAACAATTTCATCGTGTGATTTCGTCAAATAGGTTGGATTTACCAACGCGCCACTTTATTTCATAATTTTATCATTCTAGCTAATGTAAATATTGTGTGTTGTTATTATTTTTAACACAAAAAGTGCTCAAAACCTTCTTAATCTCATATAATAACAAATTTTAAAACTGATTACAAACTATTTTAGCGAGTATGAGCCCTATAATTGATAAAATTTAAGAAAATAGACTTTTGTTTAATGAATATATACTCGTCAATAATAATCACAAAGTTACAATACTGTGTTGACATCTTACGTAAACTCGTCACAAAGTTTCTAGATTTTAAATATGGTTTCTCTAGTGTTTTTGGTTACGACGCAATGAAAACAGTTTGCCAAAAACATTAAATCTATACTAATATTATAAAGAGGAAAGCCTTAGAGCATTTGCTTTAAGAGGAAAGCTTTGTATTTTTGTATGTATGTATGAATGTTTGCAACGAATAAACTCAAAAACTACTGGAGCGATTTAAAAAAAACTGGGTTGGGCCGCTAGTGTAAAAGGAGGCATCAACCAAGCGGCCGTGGCTAGCTCAATTAAATCCGCACTCTCTTTGGTTGGTGATTGTCCTAGTCTGCGACAACTATCAATATTCAATGTATTTATAAATACTCATTTATTATAGATTTTGTTATTTAAGCACAGGTATCGGACAAGGGAATATTTCACGTTGCTTTCAACATTGTTTAAATTGAATTCTGGGATCATAGAGCTTGCTTTTTTCTTTTCAGTTTTTTCTCTTTGCAGTTATTTTTTATGTTAGTCCGCTTTTTACGAGTATATAATTGTTTTTTATAAGTTGTTTTAGCAGTAGGGTTTTTTTACGCCTTAAATTCCGTAGATGTTGTAGTTCATTTAAAGAATTTTAATCGTGTGGTCGATCTAACAGTTTTTTGGGGTCAAGAGTTCAAGACTTCTTTTAACTAACCCGGCCAATGTTTTTCTTTTCTCACCTCATATGTTAAAATCCACCAAGCCGTTTGGGCTGTAGGGCGTGCCAAAGAAACAGACTTACAAACACACTCGAAAAACATTACCCTCCTTCTGACGCAGTCGGGTAAAAACTTACGTGTGCTGTTTTGGTTCGTTAATTCATTATTTACTCTTCTTTAAAAAGTAGATCTCCACCGGAATTTACCTGATTTATTGGGTTGTTTACTCATTTTTACAACACCTCATCTCATCGCGAAGTTTTTAAAATGTGTAGACTAAAAAAATTGGAACATGCCGACACAGTTACAACACGGGGTTACTAAAATTAATATTAGTCACATTGTTACTGAACTGTTACAAGTTACAACACATATGAGAATAAACCCACCCCACACAGTCGTAATGTGTTAGATCTTCATAAATCTGCGACCACTAATGGAGATACAGGGAGATATTCTTTAAAGTCAACGAGAATACTTGAAAAGTTCAAGTGTCAGATAATTGTATACGAGGATGATAGAAGCACCTTAGCATGAATAAAGCATCCGTTAACTTCTTAAATAATTTATAAACTTAAGCAAGCAACTGATTTACTTTGGAGACGCAACAAGTAGCGCCAGTCTGGTTCTTAAACTCAGTGTTAGAGAGTTGTAACTGAAATTTATTTTTCGTATAACGCGATCCTTATATTTAAAGACATATCTTTCTTAGCTTCTCGTGATCAGTTTCAGTTAAAAAGTGTAATTTATCCCAAAACATTAATTTAAAAAAAGAGTGATTGATTTTTTTTGGGGTATGAAGAAGGTGGTAATACAGTTGGGGCAGGATTTAAAAAGTGCGCAGAGGTCGGGGTCGGGCCGGGACGGCTTTTGAGGAGCGGCGACGTTGGAGTCTTGCGCCTGGCTCACTGTCTCTCTGCTCGGCTCCGTGGCCAGACGCACCGGAGACGCAAAGTTACAAGCACTCCACGCAAGGAGTGCTAGGTAGTTTAAAAAATAAATAGCCAAATTGTTCTCAACAGTTACTAAGGTTGTTAAAAAATATACCGGTATCGCGGGTGATTGTTTCCAGGCGGGAACGTCTTCGGGTGAGTACTCATTGTTAAACAAGTTTAGTTTTCTGGTAGAGAACTCAGAACAAGTACGATTATACTTTTTCGGAAACTTTTTCGGTAACTTCACCGACGACGCGTATTTTTCAAAAGTTCTAGTATGCCAGTTGCGAATTAGTTTCATTATCATAGAAACTTTTTGGTACCGATCTGGGTTCTCTGGTAGCCGCCTTCAAAGAAAAACTTTCTTGTTGTTTATCTTTTTTGTATTTGACTAACTCAAGAGTGCGCACGTTAGCTTAGTTTTTAGTGAAAATGTCTCTCCAAACTTCCGTTGCCAAACAAAATGTTGAGAATTAGATTACGATAAAATTAATCGCGTTTTGTCGCGCGGCTGTGCGTATATTCCACAAGTTACAAAGTTGTATTTAATATATTCGGGCTGTCCCAAAAATCAACGCGAAGCCGGAAATGGAGTTATCTTTCAAGTATCGTGAATTTAATTTACACTCTTCTTTTTATTACTGTCCTTAACCCAAAATACCCTTCCCATGTCTAAAATATAAAATAACACACAAAACGGCCTGAATAAAAAACGTACATTATTTTTCTGAGAACCACCTGTGGAGCGGGTCTGCCCTGCCTACTTCAATTAGCTACAATTTTCCTTTGTTTCTCATAAATGATTTTTGTTTTTCGTTATTAATGTATGACATTGTTTTATTTAAATTAACACGCAATGTAAATTTTAAAAGATTGCTCTAATAGTTGGCTAAATTGAAAAAAAAAATTAAATTGATTATTGATTTGTAATGAAAAGGTTCATTCTTTGATGGGGGGCGGACATTTTCCAACTCTTGCTGAAGTTGTTTGCGCTTTTGTATAAGTACAAGGTGTCTCACAGTATTCTTACGAACTAATGGCGTAGTGATTTACGCTTGGGCACAATTGTTGGCAAATTTGGTCGGTCACAAAAGTCTTCATTGCGTGTCCACGACAAGTCAAAGTAGCCTATTTCAAAGCTTGGCCTTCCGAGCGTCTCTGTGCAAAAAAAAAACGTAGAACCATTGCTCCGTTTACAAAGTTTCGGGTTTATCGTTAGCAGGTGACATGACGGTTTAACGATTCTTCGTTGAAGTAAGAAAAGTAAAAAGCCTATATACTGTCCCACAGCTGGGCAAAAACCTCCATTATTGAAAAGAAGTTATGGCTGCAATTGATGGCTAAATCATCACACTTGCCAAATGCATGTTGGTGCTCACAAAGGTAACGCTTTGAAAAATCTTAAACACGCCTTGCCTGACCTGTGAACTGAAGCAAAGACACACCGCCAAAAATCTAAATGTAAATAAATAAATAATAGTAATAATAAATACTTAAATAAATAAATTTTAAATTGTTAAAGAGTTAAAGTAAAAAAATCTTAACTATTCATTTTGGACGGAAAAATACGAATTCAAAGTCGCGGACAAAGTGCTAGTTCGTCTATATTCGTACAAAACAGAAATAGTCAAGAATGTACAATATTCACAGAAGCAGACCTAAGTCTACCACCGCATGTATTTCCACTGTAATAACGTTGCCATTAAACCATAACGTTTGGCAGATACAACGGGAGCGTGATGAACCATTTTGCCGAATATAAGATAGGCAAATTACGCGGAACCTCATGTATATAGTATTTGGAGTTGGAATTGTATTGTCGTAACTCAAAATTGGTTGGTATCACAAACAAACTTTAAAGCTTAACATTAGTACAGATAAGTCAATTCTAATGAAAATAAAGCAAAATATAGAGATCGTTTTAATACTTATTTATATACATTACATAAAATTTTAACATAGGTGAAAAATACACTTTGCCACTCAAAAGGGTGCACATTATCATCACCTACTAAAAAATAAAAAATTAAAGAAAAATTTAAAAAAATCAATTAAAATAAAAATTACAATTAAATTATAATTCTAAATTATAATTGAAAAAAGATTGTCGGAAACAAAAAAAATTGTAAATGTTGTAATTAGTACCTAAGAAACAAAAAGAAAACAAAATATACGAAAAGAAAAGAGAGTTAGTAAAAAACATAAAAAAAAGTTTATTTATCAGAATTTGAAACTTTTGCTCAATAGTGGTGGTAGTTCGGTGGTAGTTCGATGGCGTAGTGACTTGCGCGTTACATATCCGGTCGTAAAATTTTCAGGTAATAATTTTTTCGCCGCAAGGCATAATTTTCTACAACCTTGATCATAATCTATGTGATTGAGATTTAAAATCAAAATTGAATAAACCCGGCGCGGCGTCATGGGGGTGGAAAATGACTACATGAATGACTACATTATGACCCGAATACTCTATTTAAGATATCAGTGTCGTATTAAAAAAACTAGTTAAACTTGATTAAAACTTTGTTTTACATTTCATTACAAACTAGAAAAATATATTTTTGGTACTAATAGAACCTTATAAACTTAATATTTTTTTTATTAATATGGTTATAATATCAACAAAGTTGGTTCCTTATTGCTAATCTCACTTATTTAGTATAAATTATCGGATTTCATATATTTAAATGACTTTAAGGACTCTTTTAGAATGTTAGCTAAAAAATCTTTCACGATCAGATAGCATTAGCCAAAAAAAATTTTTTACCATGGATAATATTAGCCGTCTATCTTTTTCCTCCAGATCTATTTATCAAATTATCTAAAACTCAAACAAAACTAAAAGAAATGATATTTTTTTAAATGGTACTTAGGAAAAATTGCGCTGAAATGTTACACGGAATGCGGGGATGTGTTATTATTACCTTTTTTAAGTTTGGATACACTAGCGCAGTGGCCAATTAACGAATTCTTTGCAAAAAACGTGTAAAAGAGTTCGACAACTACAGCTAATGAGAAGATCGGCTATGTCACATGCATAGTTTTCGAACTGTAGGCATACTAAAACATGGTTTGTTTTTGGATTATAATGACCCAAAAACAAACTGATCACGCTCGCTAGTGTAATTTTACCAATTAAAAAAAACATACTTTCTTACTTACATTTCTAAAGTGGGGGTAATAATTTTTTATCCTTATCAAAACGGAGCTTCAAAACCACTCGTACGTAGTTATTGCACAGAGATATTTGGAGGGCCGGATAGTGAAATATGCAACATTTTACTTCAAATTCAATTCAAAATCATTTATTCAGTTTAGGCTACAAGTAGCTCTTGTGAATGTCACTATGCCATCCGTTCGTAAGTCTACTCTGGGCAGGAGATCTTGTACTGAGAAGAAGCGGCAAGAAACAATGCAAGAAAGTGTCCAGCTCGTTTCTCCCACACAGCGTCAAAAATATTGGAAAATGCCCTATCATAGCAGGACAATTTCCATCACAAATAATCACAAAAAAAATTATAGAAGATAACCACATGTAAAAAACAATATAAAAATTTAAGTTAACAAATTTACCTCAGGTAAAAGTTTCAATTTCCACAATGTCATACAGTACTCTAATAAAAGTCAAAAATTGTTTAAGAAAAACAAAGTCAAACTATTACTTATTATTAATAACATGAATGAGAAGATTGATGATAAGATAGATGAGAGCTTACTACCCGTTAACACGCAATAAAGACTTTTGTGACAGACCGAATTTCAAACGGGCAAAGCTTGTTATACAGGGTACATATTATGGCTTTTCTTAATATTCTCTTTTTACAAAAATAATAAGTTCATTAAACCTACTGCGGCTTGACTCAAAATGGGGCACAAAAAACCGCAAGAAGAAGATTGAAATTTAGCAATTCATAAGTAACAACTAATGTTTGAATAACAAGTAAAGTAAAGTAAGTAGCCTATAACTGTCCCACTACTCAGCATTGAAATCAAGTTATCACTACAATTGATAGGTAATAGCTTAACCACCACTTGCCAAAGCGGGTTGATAATCACAAACCCGGGCTATGCATCGAAAAATCCGAAACACACTATGGCCGACCTGGAAATTGACCCCGGGCGGGACTTTCGGATATCAGACCGAGCGCGTTGCTACTTGGCCTCTGAGGCGATATTCAACAAGAAAAACTTTTATACGTCCAACAGTTAGTTTAAACACGAGTAACACCTTGGTCGCGCTCTGACTATGTTCGTCACTATAAAGGTAAATGTTAAATAATAGCGAGTCCCTTCTGCACGAGTCTGTCTTTTAATTTAATAACAATTTTTGTGTTGACTTTAGGAAGTCTTTTAGTCGGATACATTGTAAGTTTAAAACTCATGTGCGGTACGACAGAACGGCAAATGGTAAATAACGTATTACTTTATTAAAATAAATTTCGATTGAACTATAATTTTAGAAAATAACAAAATGTCTGCTCACATTTCTCCTGTCTTGCCAAAAAGTCTGTACCTACAAGTCTAAAGTGCTTCATCGAAAATAGCCAGAAAAATGTTAATAATCGGGCGCTCACTGTCTCATTTAATATTCATGTGTATCCATTACGGATATACAAGTATATAATTTTACGCAAATTTTGTTGTGAGCAAATTACTAAAAACTGTTAAAATTTTTCTTTCGGTGAAATAAAGGATACTCGCATAGGACGTCTTTCCCTGTTTGATTGTCAAACCACTCAGGAGGCTACCGTAGACGAGTTGCTAGAACCAAAAGTAATTACGTTTCAAATCTCAAAAAACATAATAAACTACAAAGCACCATATTTCTTTGTGTTTGCAATTCATTAAAATATCTCACTGGCTAGTATAATTTTTTTTGTATATATGTTATAAACATGGTGTATTTAAAAACTCGAAAAAAATATGTCATGAAAGTGACTGATGATTATCTTTACGAGACAACGTGTTATTCGATTGCACGTCATTCGTAATAAAATAGGAAACACAAAAGTTATGTACAATAAACTGTTTAGGGTTAGTTAACTTTTTTATAGTCATTCACTGACGGGTTGTCTAACAATTTCCGGCGAATTGAATTATGATAAAAGCACCTTAGAGCACCGGTTAAAGGTTCTTTGGCAAGACGCATTTGCTAACTTCTTAAATAATTTAAAATAAAGCTACTGATTTACTTTGGAGTTTACTTTGGAGAGAGCAACAAGTTGTGACAGTCTGGTTCTTGAACGCATTATCTCGGGAAAAACTGAAATCTAACTTTGTCACGACCCATAACTTTGAATATGTTGAGATATTTTTGTAGTTTTTTGGTTGAGTTTCTGTTAAAAGGTGCATAACAATCTGTTGAATTGTTTTTGTAACTTTTCTATAACCTTAATTGGAGAAAAGAGTGTACTTAAATTTTTTTGGGGAAAAAGGTGACGTAATCAATAGGGGCAAAATTTAAAAGGTGCGTAGGTATCGGAGGTTTATTGGGACGGCTGATGGACCTCGCGTCTGGCTCACTGTCTCTTTGTTGGGCTCCGCGGCCGGACGCACCGCAGCCGCAGAATTACAGGCATATTACGCAAGGCGTTCTAAATCGTTTGACAAAAAAATAATAAAAGCCAAACTGTTTTCAACAGTTACTAAGATAGATAAAAAAATATACCGGTATCGCGACTGATAGTATCCAGGTGGGAACGTCATCGGGTGAGTACCTAAAAACTATGAAGCACACTATTCGTTTTCGAGTTAAGAACTCAGAATAGGTACATTATTACTTTTTCGGAAACTTTTTTTCAGGTTAATTTAACGACGCGTATTTTTCAAATTCTAGTGTACAAGTTGCGTATTAATTTCGTTATGATGGAAGCATTTTAGTTCTGATCTGGGTTTTCTGACAGCCGCCTTCAAAGAAAAACATTCTTTATATTTATTTCTTTTGTATTTATATAGCTCAAGAAAAGCGCACGATACATTGTGGAGCCTTTTGAAATTTTCTTGAGCTTTTTATGAGCTTTATTTCTTCCGTTGCCAAACAAAATATTAAGAATTACATCGCGATCAAATTAATCGCGTCGGGTCACGCGGCTTTTCGTATATTCAACAAGTTGCAAAGCTGTATTAAATATATTCAGGTTGTCTTAAAACAACACGAAGCCGGAAATGGTCATTCAAGTATCGTGAACATAATTTCCGATTTGCATACGTAGATACATTATTTTCTGAGAACCACTTGTGAGCGGGTCTGCCTACTTTCTTCTGTTAGTTACAATTTTACTTTGTTTCTCATAAATCGTTTTTGTTTTTAATTGGCGCTGTATGACATTGTTTTATTTAAATTAGCACGTAATATACATTTGGAAAGATTGTAAGTTTAATAGTAGACAAATTTGATTTATTTGATTGTTAAGTTGCGATGAAAAGTTTTTTTTTCCAATATGACATTTTCAGACAATTTTCATCTCTTGGTGAGTTTTTGACGGATTTTATTAGTTAAAAGGTGTCACCGTGTTTTTACGAACTGATGGTGACTTACAAAGACACAATGTTGAAAAAATTTCCACGAGCAGGATTTGAACCTGCACCCTTCTGACATACCGGGTCAGGTGCTCTTCCAATTGAGCTATCGTGGTTCTAACCACGTGACTTGCTTGAGCACCATGGTGACTTGCTCGATTTATTAGAAGCTTTTTAGGTTACAGAAATTAATGCTTAGGTAAAATAAATGACGATCTCCGTAGCCGAGTGGCTTGCACGCCGGACTTTGGGCGGCGCTAACTCTGAGGTCCCGGGTTGGATTCCCGGTCGGGTCAATGTCGAAAACGAACTTTTCGATATTGTGTCGGGTCTGGGTGGTCGTAGTACCGTCATTGTTTCTGATTTCCATGAAACGAGTGCTTTAGCAACTTACCTTTGGATCAGAACAATGTATGTAATGTTGTATAAAAAATAAATAATAAGTAATAAAAAAAAATTGTTTTATGTTTGAAAGAACTGTCACGTAATTTCATTTATACGTTTAATGTTCTGGAATCAATTATTGTTGTTGTCAACATTCCTATTGTAGCTTAAAATTTATATTGGATTTCTATTTTATTTTGCTTTGAACCGTCAATAGCTGTACCTATTTGGCTAATACCTATTCGATAATCGATGGTTGTTTTCTTTGTGCGTTAGGGCGCGCTTTTGCTACTTTCAAATTCAAATTCAAATATTTTATTCGCGAACGTTTTTAACTTCGAGCTATCGATAGGTGATAGTTCGATTTAAGTCGCAAAACTGCAGAAATCTCTGTGAAATACGGTACCGATATTTTTTAATTGCGCTACACTAATTCCCGCACGGCATTTTATTTTCGTTTATTAAATAATAATAATACTCAACTTTTATTTCAGGCGTAGCCCCTAAAATTGTGTTAGTAACAATAAAACTTATTAACTTATGTTAGTTTTACAGTTTTTGTTTTCTTAAATAATTTTATGTTTGACATTTCCGTGGACAATGTCCTAGTGCCTCCAAACAGGGAGATTAGATTATTAGATTGATAGATCGATTTTATATACTTTTATTGTACAAACAAAAAATAAAATAAATAATAAGTTTGATTGCGGGCATTTGAAAAATTGGAATTATGAAAGCATTTCTGCTTTAAACAAAAAACTACTATAAAAAGCCAAATGCGCAAGAATTGCATTCTAAGTAACAAGCTTTCGCCTGAAGCTTCGCCTGCTTGAAATCTAAAGCGAAGGAAGCCAATTTTATGTCATAAAAGTTTTCAACATATACCTCCTGGGATAAAAAGTTGCCTTTTACACTTAGCTACCTTCCAACTTTATAAGACAAAAATACGTAGATCCGTTGCTTCGTTTTATTAAAACTTATTTTGATTTAACATTAATGTATATTAACAATACAATTTAACAAAAAAAATATAAAAAAAGAAAACCTACAGTGCCCAAATCTATGATATACTATTAATAACGAGGTAACATTTGTGATAACGTTTGTTTGTTTGTTTGTTTGTCAGGACAAATCTCTGGAACTGCTGGTCCGATTTCAAAAAATCTTTCACTGATAGAATGCTACATACCTTGTATATTTTATTTTGATAAGGATTAGTCTTAACACAATAAATAAATTATCTTTTGTCTCACCTGATGTAAGTTCATAATAAAGCTGGCTTAGGTGTAGTTCATCAGGCATCCTTACTGGTTGTCTTATCTGTAACGGTTGCAATGCCATTTTTATTGATGTTATGGCGACATATGTAGATAAGATGATTGTAACTATACTAATATACTAACTAGGAGCTCGATGGCGCAGTGGTTAACGTGCCCCGTCTGCGATTGCTAAGGTTAAGCTACTTTCGCTTATTTTCAAATATTTATTATCTCGAGCTCCTCCGTGCTTCGTAAGGCACGTAAAGCCGTTGGTCCCGGCTGCATTAGCAGTCATAAACAACTATCAATCCGCACTGCCGTGTGGTGGTTTATGGCCCGTTCTTCCTATCCCTCCATAGGAAATAAAATTGATATAAAATGAGCTGACGATGATTGTAACTTGCCATACAGACTTAAGAAATCCCTACCTCATATCAAACCGGAAACCTTTAGTTCGGGGACCGGCAACGGTGTCTAACCAGTAGACCACAGAGGCGGTTGCTGTTCTTACTTGGAGAAAGAAATATCTCGTCTCCAGCAATAACGGCAGGGACGCTGAAATCGAATTGGACAATAGATAGGTATCGCACAGTACATAGTATGTAACATCTTGTTTACGCAACATATGCCAACCCAATACCTACGAGAATATCCTCGGGTGCCAAGTACCATGGCGCATCCGAATCTCTTGGGTTAAGTTCCCAGGTCGGGGCAATGAGTGTTTCTAATTTTCCGAAGCTTTGTTCGGTTTGTGACCACCAAACAGCATTTCTGAAGCGTGGTGATTACGCCAATACCTATCGATTGTTGCAATGCCTTGATCCCAGTGATGGAGTCCTTTGCCAAGCAGTGGGATAGCATATAGAGCTAATTACTTGAATGTTCACAGCATGCCTATTATGTGTATGTAGGTAACGACACAAAACTATTAAAATAAGCTTTGCGATACAATTTTGTCGTAGAGATTATTTCAACCCGATCAGAAACTGGACGTCTGGACTTAAAATTTTCAAAGGATAGGAAGCCCGTCACGTATTAAGAATACGCAGAATAATTATTCTGCGTAATCAATAAGCGTTTATTACGTCCTCTTGAACTTAATAATGGCAAATGATTTACCGGTACTTAAAATTTTCAAAGGATAGGAAGCCCGTCACGAATTAAGAATACGCAGAATAATTATTCTAATCAAATAAATCATTATCAATGGTAAATCATTTGCCATTATTAAGTTCAAGAGGACGTAATAAACGCTTATTGAGAGTGAAAAAACCATTAACATCATTAATAGAAAAGCTTTGAGGTGATATAGTTATATATAAATACTAGCAGCTGCCCGCGGTTCCACACGCGTGGTTCCCGTTCCTGTGGGAATATCTAGATAAAAAGTATCCTATGTGTTAATCGTGGTTATAAACTGTCTGTATGCCGAATTTCATCCAAACCCATCCATCCGTTGCAGCGTGAAGAAGCAACACATATACAAATACACACAAACTTTCGCATTTGTAATATTAGTGTGATATATTTTTTTGTATGTAAATTCAGGGCTTTTAATTATAGATAGCAATAAAAAATAAATATATAAACGTTTTAAGAAAATTAAAACTTGAAGAGTAGAAATAGGAGCAAAATTTCTAAAATGTTTATGTTTTTAATTTGGGAAACGAAGTATTTAATTTTGTACGGAAAAATACGAAATCCACGCTGACGAAGTCGCGGGCAAAATGCTAGTAAATAATAAATAAGTTACAACAACATCATTATTTCATGTCAAAAAACTCCTTGAGAATTCTCCTTGAGAATTGGTGCTCAATTAACATTTCACGCAATTGAGTCTTAAATATTTTAATCACTAAGTAATTCTAATAAATTTAAGTAGGTATATATGTAGGTAGGTATATAGGTTTTGACGACCTCCGTAGCCGAGTGGCTTGCACGCCGGACATTGGGCGGCGGTTTGATTCCCGGTCGGGTCAATGTCGAAAACGAACTTTTCGATATTGTGTCGGGTCTGGGTGGTTGTGGTACTGTCTTTGTTTCTTATTTCCATGAAACGAGTGCTTTAGCTACTTACCTTGGAATCAGAACTTGTTGTCTCATATATTATTTATATATTATTTATTTATTTATATCATAGAGATGAAGTAAGTTGGTAAAAACAATAGAAATAATAGTTCAACTGAAGTTATGCGATTAAACTATTACATAAACAAAATAAATAAATAGTATGTATGACTTTATTGCTTACATTCATCATTGTCATCACATCATCACCAGCTCCTTTTATGTCCCCACTGCTGGGAAACGAGCCTTCCTTATGGATGGATAGGGAGAACGGGCCATAAACCACCACACGGGTCCAGTAAGTGGTTTTTAACGACTACTAATGTAGCCACCCATCCCATCCGATTACCGGCCATTGCGAAAGTTGCTTAACCTTAGCAATTGCATACCGGGCGTGTTAACCACTGCACCACCGAGCTCCTCATACATAAACCTTTGGTTTATGAACCTAAAATGGAGATAGAGGAAGTGAGCAAAAAGTAAATAAATAAATTCTGCTTTTTCTTTAAAAGTTAAATATAATCTTTTATATATACATACAAACATACATACATATATAATAAAAAACTTTAAAAAACCTATAACCTGTTACTAGCAGATGACAGATTTAGTAGGTGCCCGTGCACGTGCAGTTTAAGTTTAAAGATTGAAAGTTCAGGCAGTGTGGCAGTTTGTTCCAAATGAAAGTAGCTTGGACTGTAAAAGAATTCATTATTGAATGGTGATGTTTTAATAAGATGTCGAAGTACATACAGACTTTTATCTACTGTAAGTAACAAATAAATAAAATTACTATCATTAAAATAAAAATTAAATCTAACAATCTACTGTAGATCTATTAAATTAGGTGTATGGGTACCTCGACGGCGTTTGCAGTTCCGTAATATTATAAACTAGCTGAACCGGTGGATTTCGTATCGCTTTGACAGTTTCTATGACGACAAAACAAACAAATAGTTGAAATAATAGTTTACGCGTGAAAGCGTGTCATACAAACAAACAAACTCACTTTTTTTAATAATAAAAAAACAAACAAAATTTCATGATGATCGGTTGAATAGTTTACGCGTGAAAGCGTATCAAACCACAAACAAACAAACAAACAAACAAACTCACTTTCGCATTTATAATATTAAAGTAAGGATAAATAATATATATATATATATATATATATATATTATATATATATGAGATAACTTCACATACATTGTTCTGATCCCAAAGTAAGTAGCTAAAGCACTCGTTTCATGGAAACCAGAAACAACGACGGTACCACTACCACCCAGATCCGACACAATATCGAAAAGTTTGTTTACGACATTGACCCGACCGGGAATCGAACCCGGGGCCTCAGGAGTTAGCGCCGCCCAAAGTCCGGCGTGCAAGCCACTCGGCTACGGAGGTCGTCAATCGAATATAAAGCAAGTATAGGTTTAAATGCATAAAATATTTTTTGCGCTTGGCCCGATACCCAAAGGTCCCGGTTTCAATTCCCAGGTCAGGCAACAACTTTTATTCTATAGTTCAGAAAACCCACAGATACCGATGAATATAGAAACGTCAAAAATTTGAATTCTTATCCAAGCAATTAGTCACCAATATTACTCGAGCAATCAAGATTTCTCTAACACCCGTATTTTAAAAAAAAACAGTACATAGCAATTAATTTGTTTTTAGAAATTTCACTAAAATCTAATTTCATTTATAAACAAGTAACGCTTAAACTAAAATAAAAGTTGTCTTATTAAATGAAATAAAAGTATTAAGTATTTTTATTATCAAATTCATTTTTTTTTATTATTTTAGACATCACAAACAGACACGTACTAACTTGTCACTATGCATACTTTGAGAAATATAACTAGATTGCTTGAGTAAAGATATTGGTGACTATTGCTTGGCTTAGAATTCTAACTTTTGACGTTTCAAACGTCATCAAGCAAGTCACCAATATTTTTACTCAAGCAATCTAGATTTCTCTATAAATTTATAGTATTGAGTGATGTACGTTACTTGTTTATAAAATGAAATTTTTTTTAGTGACGTTTCTTAGAACAATTAATGACTTAACAAAGTAATTGCTAAGTAGAGAGTAATGGCTTGTTTATAAATAGGGGTGTAAATGTTTACTTAGGCAATTACTTTTAGCTAGTAGGGGGAGGATTGTTGCCGAAGGCAACCTTTTTAGAGATTTTTATTTATAGTTTTTGACGCTGTCTTGTATTTTTGATAGATTTTTATGTTTCGTGAAAACCATTTTGGGACCAAAATGTAATTTAGAGGACTGTATGTAGGTAGGTAAAGGCAAGTAGAGGCTATAGGTTAATTAGTGGTGTCACGCTACAGAAAACGCTGTGCATCCCTATCTACTTCTCTATAAAGTTGACGTCTTGGCGAAACATTTAAAGGTTATTTGAATTAATACTTTTAACGGGATTGGATTGCGAGTTTTGTAATAATAATTCTAACGTAAGTGACCATGATAGTTTAAAAAGGTACATTGAATGGTCATATTTTATCATATATTTAGTAATTATATAATTTGTTTTATGCTTAATACAAATGTGTGATAATGAATTTTTTATAATCATCAATATCATGAAAGTGCAATTCTCACAAGATGTCCGCGTGTGATCTCAGAAAAGTGCCCATAACTTTACTAAAACTCAAGGGTTAGGTGTAATCATATTTTTTTATATATATCATTAAAAAACAGAAGAAAGTTTATAAAAACAAACGTGTTTTGACATCTTTTTAACCTGGATGAATTGTGTTGTTGTTGTGTTTCTTTGCCTCAAACATATTTTGTGGCAATGGAGCTATTGTACTTTGATCGGTTGTAATTGTAACCGTAAATTACAAATTACAAAAACACAAATGTTGAAAAAATTTCCACGAGCAGGATTTGAACTTGCGTCCTTCTGACATACCATATGTTTGAAATCCTGCTCGTGAAATTTTTTTCAACATTTGTGTTTTTGTAATTTGTTTCGCAACAAAATTTGTGTTAAAATGATTTAAACAAAACAAAAACATTTCGTAAATTACAAGTTAATGTGTAAAGTGAAATTCAAAACTAACTAAAACTTTTTACAGATTCCAAAGGGAGGAAAATAGTCATGACTATGACCCTTCTGTGGTATTGTAAATCACTCAAAAGATCATTTTGAAAATCCAGCCATCCGTTTAGTTTTTGAGAAGGGTTTGTTAGTGATATTGTGCAGACAGGCTGAAGTAAACGTTAACTCCTAACTACACTTTATGATGATGATTTATTAATATTAATATATTTTTTAGTTGAATGCTATAGTTTTAATTTGTTGTAGACATTTTATGACTATCGCTTGGTAATTAATAAGCGTATTAGGGAATGAAATAATTCGAAACTCGTGCACCGTTTACTTTATTACAATTGGTTAGGATGTTGACATCACGGAACTTCTGTTCCGTGGTTGACATTAATTGGCGTCTTTGGCTTTCAAAGTAAAAAAGTAAATAGTCCTGCTCGTGGATTTTTTTTCAATATTTGTGTTTTTGTAATATTATGCTACAAAAATAATTAAATATAAATATTTACGAAAAACAAAACTTAATTTGAACTTACAACCGAAGCTTACAACTTATTATTTTATGTGAAATCAGAAACTGGCTGTTTAGAGAATTCAGTATTTAGAGCTAAAGAGAAGGTTTATGATGAACATGAATAATTATCTTTAATTTTGTATCTTTTAATTAAATTTTCTATTTACTAATTAATATACCCAAAGCTTAATTTGCGAATAAAAACATGAGTATAAGATTTATAGTACTTAAATCACCAAACAATGGAGGTAATATTTATTTATGATAAATTTATAAACGCAACCGCTTCCCACTTAAATGATCTACTAGTATTTATAAAATTAAGCTGATTTCCGTAGGAGATGCAACAAGTTGCGACGCGACACGACGCTCTCGGGCTCGGACGCACCGTTTCTAGGCAACGTGAATTTAATTTCGTACAACACGATGCTAAAATTGTAAGCATATCTAGATATTATTTTTTATTGCTAATCGCAAAAAGTTTAAGTCATAAAATAAGAAGAAAAGTATTATGGAAAAATCTGGATAAATTATTTAAAAATGTATAGAAATTTGTTTTTTTTTTTTTTTAAATTAAGATGGTTAGAATTTAGGTAGGATTTAAAAGGTGCGGTGGGGTCGGGTGTCTAATCGAGACGGTTTGTCAGAGCCTTTAAGCCTGACTCACTGTCTCTCTGCACGGCTCCGCGACCGGACGCCCCCCAGCCGCTGAGTCACGAGCATAGTGCGCACTAGAAGCGACATGTAGCTTAGGCAAAAAAAAAAAAAAAATAAAAAAAAAAAACTTAAATTAAGCATTTACTGACTGTAGAACGTTATTCTGGTGCTGCTAGAGTGCTGGCGGAAGCAGCAATTGTGAGTACCTACCTAGCGATATACGTGTGGCACTCACCCTACCACAGAGCGTGGCCAAATTGAAGAGCGCGTAAAAGTTTGTGCGGGCGCGGTGACGCAACAGGTAAGGCGATATTGAGCGAAAGATGCGAATTTCACTTTTACTTTCCGTTAAAGCGCCGTAATCCCGGAGCTGTAGCAAAGCTCACGCTATTTTTAAATCTGCTCTGGCTACACTACAGCGATGCGGACTTTGCAGTTTGTAGTTTTGTACCGATGACTTTTCCCGCTATAGAAGTTTAAAGGAGCTGTTTAAAATTATGTGTAAACATTTGTTTGTAAATATTCAAAGCCTCCAAATTTAATTAATTATCAGGATTTACGTTATTAAATTGACACTTTTCAACAAAGTTTAGTGCTTAGAATTAGAAAAGGCTGCAACTTTAGTAGTTTTTGATTAAAAAGTACCTATTAGTTGTTAAAAAAAAGTTGTTTCAGTTAAAACTTTGACGAAAGTTTACGTTTTAAACTCGTAGTGTATTAATGTAAAATAAGACAAGTAAAACAGAACTTTTTATAAGCTGTTAAGGTGTTAAAAGTAAAATTAAATAATGCTGACGATAGACCGCGTGCTTTCGTTAGTGTTGTAAGAAGTTTACTCATTTTGTTCTGTACTTTGCAGCATTGTTTCACGCCTTTGGCTTTAATTTGTGTTAGAAATTTACTTGAAGTTAACTTAAAATACAATAAAATAGAAGATAAGGCAACAAAATAAAATCAAGCTCTTAAATTAAACAACCTATATAAAGGATAGAAATATGTTTTAGTAACCTTATCGGTCTACATTTTAATAAGCAAAGATTGTATTTATATTTTATTTTATTAACATTATAAATTTCTAAAGTTGCTTGATCGCGAAGTGTCAGCGCATGCGGGCTGCGATCTTAAAAGTTAAGCAACATTTGTGATTTCGTGTCACCTGATGGGTGATAAAATTAATTATTATTTTTTTTTTTATTGGTTGTTGTCGTAAAATAGCAGTTCTTAAAAGTTAACCAAGGTGTCATAATCGAGTTTTGAAAGCTCGTTGTCTTAAAATTTTAATAATAATTTTCAACATCGAGTTTGTGGAAATGTATTTTGCGGCATGCGTTGAAGTTTTTTACACTGACGTCCCTCGATGGGTGCGACTCGTGAACTTGTCTACTGAATTGTTTGTTACAACTTTTGTTGTTTATCCTTATACACATTTGTTTTGCGTTATTCGTAATATTAGGTACGAGAAATAAAATGATTAAAATAAGTGCCCCGAGCGGGACTCGAACTCATAATTTGTTGCATTCCGGGTGATTGGGGTCTTTATAGCTAAAATAAAATTCGTAGAAAGTAATTTTAAGTTGTTTCCATCTCCAAAATAAATAAAGTAATGTAAATGAAAAAAAATTAAATCTGTATCGTGATTTAAATCGGATTTTCATATTTTTATAAGGTTAATAAAATTTTTGACGCTCTTAATATTTATGATATAAAATTCTGATAAAGCTACGGAAATAGCTTTGTTATTTTGTATTGCTTTTTTTTATTATCATCTTTTATTGATTAAAATGCGGTGGGTCAAAAAATAAAGAGCACTGAAAATTAAAATTTATTTTAAAAATTCCATGACCGTGTCGCCGGCCATTCATGCGCCTATCGTAGGTACGCAACTTTTAACACTTTTGAGGTAAGTATTAAAAATATATTCATATTTTTTTATGGATATATATATTTTTAAAGAGATTTCTGTTAGACCTTTTCACAGCGAAACGGGGCGTTTTAAGGGCGGCGAAAAACTTAAGGGGTTCTCCAAGTCGCGTGAACGAAAAATCCTGATAGGGTTTCTAGAGAGGCACGCATCAAGCAAGCGTGTGCCCGTCCCTACATATTCTGAGTCGTACAGATCGGACATCAAGAAATTGTGACAGCGTGAAGCTTGCGAGGGAAGAGGCCTATGACCTGCAGTGGGCGGAAGTGGGCTGATAATGATGATTATGATGGTGATGATGATGGTAAAGATGATTATGATGGTAGTGGTGATGCTGGTTGTGATGATGATGATGATGATGATGATGATGGTCATGATGATGGTGATGATGATTATGATTACGATGATTATGATGATTATGGTGGTAGTGGTGATGGTGGTGGTGATGGTGGTGGTGATGATGGTGGTAGTGATGATGATGATGGTGGTGATGATGAGGATGATGATGGTGATGATGATGGGCATGATGGTGGCGATGATGATGGTGGTGATGATGATGGTGATGAATATGGTGATGATGGTGATGATGATTATGGTGGTGGTGATGGTGATGATTGTGGTGATGATGATGATGATGATGATGATGATGATGACAAAGATGATGATGACATTTATGATGGTGGTGGTGATCATCAGATGATGATGGTGATGATGATGATGGTGGTGGTTATGATGATGATGATGATGATGACAATGATGATGATTGTGGTTGTGGTGAAGGTTCTGGTGATCATGATAGTGATGATAATGATGATGAATACTTACAAATCTCGGGAATTTCATTTTGCAGGTATTTTAGACATCAATCAAGTTTTTATTAAATTCCCTCGACATCACAAGAAGGCCCCCTCGACGCACAATATACTTTATTTATGAATGAACATTATTTTTAAACAGAGAGACGTTTATAAACAGGTAAATTTGAATATTACCAGGCCGCACTGTAGGAATAACGCTACAGGCTTGGCGATAAAGATCGAACTGTATTTTGTCACAACTAGAATCGCTATTTAGTTAAATGAGCGGAGAGACCTCTCTGGTCATACTCTGTGATACTACTTTGGTTCTATAAAATTATTTTATAACTGTATCATTATCAACGGCGTCATTGACGCTGGGTCATATTGACCCGAGGCATTTTTAAGCGTTCATATTTTATTTTTGAGGCCATTTTGTGGCTCAAGCTTTCGTGTAGTGCGACGCCGCTTGACCCGCGGTAATTTTGTGGCTTACTTTTGTTCGCTTAATTTGTGTTTAGTGTTAATTTATTTTGTTCTTTTTAGGTTTTTAGTCAAAATGTCTTTGACAACCAACCCAGCAAAAATTTCGGCGTTGCTAGAAGAGTCGGAACTTATTCATTACTCATGATATGTTGTGTAAAATTCAAACATTCACCAATTCATACATATGTGAATTGAAAGCGTACATAGGACTTTTGTTTCTAGCTGGATTTTATAAATCTAACAGACAAAAGTTAAGTGACTTTTGGCAAACATGTGGTACGGGAGTGGACATTTTTAGGCTAACTATGTCAATTCAAAGATTTTATTTTATACAAAGCAGCTAACGCTTCGATGATAAGTCCACACGTGCTGAGAGACAACAACTTGATAATTTGGCACCAATACGAGAAGTTTTCGAAACGTTCGTTGAGAAATGTAAAAAAATGTATTCGCGGGGTGAAAACTGCACTATAGACGAAATGTTGATGGCCTTTAGAGGTCAAAATCAGTCAGGACAATACGAGTATCATTATTATGTACGTAGATAATAGAACGTTTTTACTTAAAAGCTAGGAGAGATAAACTTAGATCAAAATACACCGAAGTCTGTAAGTCATTGGGAGGTCGCAAGCAAAAACCATTTCAGTTTAATACAGTCTGGAACCACAGACATTCTAAACGGGGCGTGCATCAAGAATACTTTGAATAACTACTTTAATTTAATGCTAGATTTGAATTTTACCTTGAGGATTTAAGGGTTGCGAAATGAAAAGTATACATAGGTACTATCTATGTCGGTTAAATTGAAATCTGTTGTTGCTCATTTCAATATTAATTTTATTAAAGTAAAGTACACAAATTATTAATAAAAAGTGTGTAATAAAATAACCCAGTATTAATACTTGCTATTGAGAAAACATTACGCTGTAAAAATGTATACATTTATTTCCTTTCCTTTTTTTTGACGACCTCCGTAGCCGAGTGGCTTGCACGCCGGACTAAGGCGGCGCTAACGGGTCGGGTCGGGTCTAAAACGAATCTTTTCGATATTGTATCGGGTCTGGGTGGTTGTGGTACCGTCGTTGTTTCTGATTTCCATGAAACGAGTGCTTTAGCTACTTACCTTGGGATCAGAACAATGTATGTGAAGTTGTCTCATATTTTATTTACCACTGTATGGTCAATCTTGCATCGACAAAAAATACGATTAGAAATGTTTGTTACTAATAACATATGCTACTAATAAAGTATGCGATTGTAAAAAAAACAGGTAGATAAATTAAAGTGCGGAATTTTATATAATTTTAATGAGTACAAGAAAACTAACTATCTTACAAATAATCATTCGACTTTTCTTCATTCTTTGTTTAATGGAACCTAAATCAATTGACTCGATTTGGGCATCGGTGATAGCCAGTACATTTCTATGCTTCTGACAAAATTTCATGCGAATTGCACCAAATTGCCACGGTTGCACCCGATCGCTGCGTTAACGTATTTGACGTTATTGAGATAATCCACGTAAACCAAAACTTGGAAAAAGTCATAAACATTTCTTTCAACACTTATATGAATTATTTTGTCAAAATTCATTAATTTTAATTTAAGCCCATTTGATATAAAAATAAATAAAGTATGTTATTTAAGTGTGTTTAACAATCTTGCAGACAATGCGTTTAATGTAAAATAATAATAAAATTTAAATTGAAACCAACTAACTGTATTATAATCATACGCTATCGCCATTGGTTTCATTATCTATGGTAAAATGTAACCTTAAATAGAAGTTGATTAGCGTTGGCTATTCAAATTGTATGAAATTTTAGCCAACCAACAAAAAATATATGCCTAATTTTCGCACACATTTATTATCAGACAATTCAAAGTTAATTGTTTAAACTAAACCTACCTCACATGAGGTATTTATATAGTGATAATCACTTGATATCCAACTGTACTTTACGTAAGCACAATATAAATAATTGGCTAAATTAATAAATGCAAAGTGTGTGAAGGTGAAACGTATTCAAACGAACGGAAAGAGTAATTGAATCAATTAATGTGGCGTGAATGACTGGTTCTTAATAACGTTTACTCGTTCAATATAGCATATCGCTTTCAATGGCCGTCGTATAACGCAACAAGTGGCTGTAGCGTGCCTTTTTGCTACACGCTACGGCTACATAGTACTCATTATTATACTGTGCTACGGCTACGGTTGCTACGTAAGCGACTGCGTATTTGCATGCATGTGTATGTTCACATGCGTGTATGTGTATGCATAAGCGCGTACGCGTGTGCGTGTGCGTGTACGTGTGCGATTACGCATGTATTGTATGTTTGTGTTTGTGCATAAATACTAGTTACAATATAATATATATAATATTTTATTTACTCATTGTTAATATATATCAAATACAGAATCCATTGCAAGTCTAGAAAATTTTGCTTAAAGTTTGACGTTTGAAGTTTTGCATAAAGTTAAGACGCCAATTAGGTAAGTCTAACGTTTTTTATATTTTTCTTTTCAGTTTGAGAGACATTTATTAGCCCATGCAAACATTTTCTGTCGTTATAAAATGTTTTTCTTTCACTGTGATTTCAACCATTACTTTAGGTTTACATTTTTATAATATTGCTACACAATTAAATTTTTTTTTACTTTATATCAGAGCTTATTATATACTTAATTATAATTGCACCCGTATTTAAGGTTACCACTCTTCGTTTGTTGTCAATAAATACACCTAGTTAATACGATTTTAAAAAAGGTTGCATGCAGTAATAATAAATTGAAATTGCATTATGAGCATTTTTTTATTACGATGAAGCAAATGATATCTTACCTGATAGAAGTAACGATAAAGCGAACGGAAACACACTATGCCCGGAATTCTCAACTACTGAGGAGCTGGCTATACGAGTATTATCTTAAACTGCTACAGCTACTAACATTGTTGTTTTGGCGACAGTCTTTGACACCTAAAATAGTAGTAACTTTCCAAGTCGACCTAATAATAATAATACTAAAAAGAAAAGAAGAAGTGGCTGCGGTGTTCATACGAACGGTTGGCGGTGCAATTTCAACAAGCCCTCGAGGATGGTTCCCTACCGCCTTCCTTAACAACTGGTGTAACACTATAAATCCGGTAGTAACACGGAACCAAAGAACTATAGACCCATCACGTGCTTGCCCACTATCTACAAGCTCCTTACATCCATTTTGAAAGCAAAAATTAACGCGCACATTGCTGCGAACAATATCTTGGCCCCTGCTCAAAATGGGTGTAGGGTTGGGTCACGTGGTACTAAAGAGCTCCTCCTCATGAATGAGTCTATGAAGACATGGCCGTTTGCCAAATGGTCCGTCGGGGCAAGGGGGCCCTCTCGGCTGCTTGGGTTGACTACAAGAAGGCCTATGATTCGGTGCCTCATTGATGGCTGAGGAGGATCTTGGAGCTGTACAAAATCGATGCAACTCTAAGATCCTTCTTAGGCGCGTGTATAAGTCAGTGGACCACAGTCCTTCGTCAACCTGGCGGCATGGGTGACACCCCTGAGCCGCAGGACTTTATAAGGATCGGACGAGTATATTCCAGGTTGACAGTCTTAGCCCCTTATGGTTCTGCCTAGCCCTGAATCCGCTCAGCACATTGCTGAAGGATTCAGGGTTAGGTTGCTGGCTTCGGAGAGAGGGTGAGGTCATTTCTCATCTTCTGTATATGGACGACTTCAAGCCGCCCTTGTGGTCTAGTGGCTAAGACCACCGGTTTCGACCCAGAGGTCCCGGGTTCGATTCCCAGCGGGGGTACATGTTTGTGTACTCGGTTTGGTTGGTGGTAGGGCTTGTTTATCCGCCTGGCTAGCTACCACCATCTTATCTAAATATGTCGCCATAACATCAATGTTTGTAGCATTGTTGTGTTCCGGTAGCTAGAGATAAGATAGCCAGTACCTCACAAGTTGAGGATCCCGAGTGAAGTGCGCTTCCATCATTGGCCTTATCATCACTTAACATCAGGTGAGATCAAGGCACTGAGCTTACTCACTAAAATAAAAAAATAAAAAAATTTGCTGACACTGCTCAAAATAACACATGTTTTCGGTAGTGCCATCAAAATAGAGTTCGGTGTTGATAATTCAAAATTCAAAATTCAAAATTCATAAATACAGTTTTGTGAGACAATGTTCCTCAAGTCGATCTCGGAAGCAGAAACCTACAAATACCTTGGTATGTCACAGTCTTTGAAGGGCGCATTAAACAGACGGTGAAAGAGCGCTTCTGCTGCCGCTTGACAAAAGTGCTTAGCAGCCTTTTGTCAGGGGTAATAAGGTACGTGCTTTCAACCTGGGTGATGCCTCTACTCATATACTCTTTTGGCATACTAAGGTGTACCCAAACTGAGCTGGATGCCCTGGATCGAAAGTTTCGTGCATTGCTCACCACACACCGGATGCTACACCCACGCTCGTCTGTTATGAGTTTGTACATTCCGCGAAGGTGTGGTGGTCGCGGCTTTTTAAATGCCAAAAACGTCCACAACCGCGAGGTGTGCAAGGGACTATTTCCTCAATAACGAGTGTGGGGTGCATCGTAATGTGGTAGCTATGGACAGGTGCCAAACTCGATCTCCTTGGCAAATGAGAACTGGCGCAGACCAGTGGTACTGAGCACAGAGGACCGCAGGGCGGTATGGAGGACAAGGAGCTACACGGGCGGTTCTACAAGGCGCTCACGGGCCCCGATGTAGATTTGGTCGCATCGGTGAACTGGCTACGATTCGGTGACCTCTTCGGAGAAACCGAAGGTTTTGTCTGGGCAATTGCCGACGAAGTTATCATGACGAATAACTACCGGAGATATATCCTGAAGGACGGTACGGTCGACATTTGTCGGGCATGCTGCCGTCCCGGGGAATCACTCAGGCACATTATCTGCGGTTGTTCTCATCTTGTTAACGGCGAGTATATGCACAGACATAACCTGGTAGCTAGGTTTATTCACCAGCAACTTGCTCTTCTATATGTGGACTTCGAATTGCCGTACTACAGGTACACACCTGCGCCGGTTCTCGAAAACGGCCGTGCCACGCTCTATTGGGATCGAGCTGTCATCACGGACAGGATTATTATAGCTAATAGACCTGATATTGTGCTGATAAATCGATCGCAACACCGGGCAGTGCTTGTTGACGTCACCATCCCGCATGACAAGAACCTCGTAAAGGCCGAGAAGGACAAGGCCAGCTGCAAGTACCTTGACTTGGCTCACGAGGTAACCGCCATGTGGGATGTTGACTCGACAATCATTGTGCCGATAGTCGTGTCTGCGAACGGTCTGATAGCGAAGAGTCTCGACCAACACCTTAAGAGACTCTCGCTTAATGGTTGGATCAAGGGTCAGATACAGAAGGCGGTATTCTTGGACACGGCGCGGATAGTCCGAAGGTTAATGTCTCTGCAGCCCTAACCACCGGTAGCTTGATCCCTGCCCCGTTGCCGGCGGCACCCTAGGCTAGGTTTTTTATAATATTTTTATGTTTTGTATATGCTTTTGTATTTTACTTTTAAATTAATATTATAACAAACCTAGGCTAAGAAATAAAATAAATAAAGATAATAAAATTAATAATAAGTATTTATTTCAGAATAATTCCATAGGCTGTTAGTAATTACAATAGACTTTAATCACTAATGTTAGTTACAAGAAAATAAAATGCACATTAAACAAAAAACAAACCAAAACAAAGACGTTCTTGGCGCAGTGGGTACGACCACCCACCGTTAGAGGATGTGTGTGATGTGTAGGATGTGATGTGTAGGAAGTGTGTAGTCACACCCAATGTTGCAGCTTCGGTGAACAAGCCCTTCTAACAAATTAAAGGATAAAATTGATATTGTAAAGTACAGACGGCAGCAGATTAACCTACCACAACAGTTTTGGATAGGTTGATGTGCAGGCGTGTGACATACAGAAGTAGTAGTTGGTATGTTTTCGTTAATTCTATAATTTAGGATTTATTTAAAATAATTTTGCATATCTTTAAATTGAGTTCTTCCATCACCCAAAGCGAAACTTTTACCTAATTGATAACGCATATGTTTAAATTATATTTCAGAGTCGATGAAATAATTTGTGGTAACGGTTATGCAGGATTAATTAAATTTGCTGTAACGCTGCCCTATGTATTAATAGTGTTCATGCGGAGTGTGCATGTCAGCTAATGAATGTATTTGTTTCACAATTAATGGTATTTACGGCTAATACCATAATTTAGTTTTATGCTACCACGCCCGATCTCTGTGGAATTTAATGAGCAGGCGTTCGAAATATGAATAGTACCAAAGTAATTATAATACCAAAGTAATTATTACTTTGGTATTATTCGTTTAAAAATGTTGTCAAGGGATACTAGGCTGCATGACCATATTTTCTTTGTCTATAGAAAAAAACTGACTCAAACTTGAACTATGAAACAGGCTGACTTCTTGGCGGGAAAGTGAAGAGTCATGTCTGCGGTTTTGTTTTATTTTCTAAAATTAGTGTTATGTCGAATATTCATGTGAAATAATGGTGGATTATTAACCGTCAAGTGTTCGTGATTGTGCATGAGTGTTGGCAAATGAAACAAAACAGTACAACGTCACTGAAATGAAATGAAATAATTTAATCACTGAAAATAGAGTAGTACAAAAGATGGTAATTTATATTAGGGTTCGTCTATTTTGCCAACGTAGGGCATGTGAATAGAGATAATTACACAAACAAAAAAAAAAGTTAAAAAGTTAGAGAAATAAAATAATTAATTAAGTGCATACATAAGGCCAAATAGCCAATTTAATATACGTCACATTATACCAAACAAGATTAAATGATAGTAATAATTAAGTACTTATATTGTATTATATTCGTTGTATTAAATTCATTGTATTAAATTACATTATATACTACAATATGTCAATATTACAATTTAGAAAATCTTTAATAGAGTAGAAACATTTTATTTTAAGCCAGTTAGATAGTTTTCTTCTAAAAGTACTTATATTCATTTCGGTTAAGGAGTGAGGTAACTTATTATATATTTTTATACAACTGGGATAACAATTTCTCTTATATAGTTCTGTCTGCATTTTGGGTAACAACAGCTTTCCACGATATCTTATACTTCTGCTAGTGTTTACATCTTTATTAATAAATAAATACTGATGACTCTTTACAAAAATACAACATTCCAGTATATATAATGAAGGGAGAGTTAATAAATTTAATTTTGGGAACAATTGCTTGCATGATGTCATTGGTGTCACGTCACATATAGCCCGTATGCATTGTTTTTGTGATATGAAAGCCTTATTCAAGTCGACTGAATTTCCCCACAAAAGTAAGCCATATTTAAGGTTTGATGCCACGTATCCGTGATAAGCCATCAATGCGGTTTTTTGGTTGATTTGTGTCGTCAGTCGCCACAACGCATAAGCAAATCTATTTATTTTAGAACATAATTTCTTTATATGTTTTTTTCATATGCACTGACTGTCAATTATTATGCCCAAAAAAACGACTTCATCTGATTCCGATATCGGTTCATTATTAAGAAGCACAGATTGATTTCGGCTTTTGGGTTTCCTATTATAAAATTGTATATATTTAGTTTTGTTTACGTTAACTTTTAAATTGTTCTCTGTCAGCCATTTCGTAATATTATTAATAGTATTGTATTCAAGATATAAATATCTTCATTAAAATTTCGGCCTAGAGTCTTAGATATTACTACAGATATATCGTCAGCGAATAAATTGCACTGATGATTAGTAACACGAGGTAGATCAGTAATGTAGATTATGAATAATAAGGGTCCTAAGATAGTCCCTTGTGGGACTCCCACATTATTTCGGACAAGTAGTGATTTTGCAGAAGTTTCTTCCTTATGTTCACTAACGTAATTAAGTTCAATATATTGTGTACGATTTCTAAGGTAAGTTTGTAACCACTTTAATGCATTTCCTCTTAAACCGTATTTCTCTCATTTAGACAAAAGTATCTCATGTGAGACAAAGTCGAAAGCTTTGCTCATGTCGAAAAATACGGCTGTTGTATCGATATTCTTGTCAATATTTTCGGTAACATTTTTTATCAAATTAAAAGCTGCTAATGTGGTTGATTTACCTTTCCGAAAACCATTTTGTTCCTTGGCTAATACCTTAAATTTTTCTAAAAAGTCATAAATTCTAGTGTGCATAACCTTTTCAAAGACTTTTGATAGTACTGGTATTAATGCAATAGGTCTGTAATTATCCATTATATCAATATCGCCCTTTTTATATATTGGTTTTATGATTGATAGTTTGAGGGCTTCCGGGAAAGTGCCTTCAGTCATTGAAAGGTTTGTTAAATAACTTAGTATGTCAGAAAGAACTAGTGCGCAGTACTTAAGAATCTTTGTAGGTTGCATCATCAAATATCTCGTCATGTGTTGTTGGATATAAAAAGATGCTCGGTTCTAAATGTTGGATATTATTAGCAGATGTCGCATTAGAATATTTAAAATTCGATGATTGTATTGTAATGCCAGAATTAAAGTTATTATTAGAATTAGATGATTGGAATGTAATGTCAGAATATATATTATTAAAATGATTACAGATGTCAATAGGGTCCGTAATATTCATATTGTTATGTCTGATTTTGCTTATGTAACTATTATTAAATTCTGGTTGATCATACGATTTAATTAGATCCCATGTGGTTTTACAAACATTTTTACTTTTATGGAGTCGCGCCTCGTTCATAAGTTTTCTAGATTTATTAATACACATCTTTAAAATAGAGGAATACTTTCGATACTTGCACTTATTGGACTGATTTTTTTTTATATAATATTTAAAACGCAATTTTCTTTTTGACACACATGACTTTTTAATTCCCCTTGTGATCCAATTGCAGGGCTTAGATTTATTTCTTAACTTAATTTTACATAGGGGAAAATATAATTTAAAAAACAGTGTTAAGGTATCATGAAATATATTAAATGATGTGTTTAGATGAGTAGTCTCATATACATCCGACCAAGACAAACCAGATAAAATTTCTGCAATTTTTTTCATGTTTTCAATACTGAAATCCCTTCTGTAAATGTACTGTACGCTATTTTGCTTTACTTTATTCTGTATTGGGATGCAGAGGATTTGACAAGTGTCATGATCTGATAATCCCACTGGGCAAGTATTTCCAGTAGCTGTAGGAATATTACTTACTATCTGGTCTAGGCAAGATTTCCCACTTTTCAAACTATCTCAAGAAGTATGCGGGAAGGCCTAAGTCTTCACGCATACTTCTCCTACTTCTACTACTAATAAAGCCCCACATCTTTACTGAGATACTCGAGGGGTTGAGGGTATATCATTTCTCACTTCCCATTTCTATTATCATTCATTATCATCATACAGGAAGGAAATATTGTTTATTTATGTATTACTTATAAGAAATATTACTTTGACATTGGCTAAATGTGCTAATCGCACGATCAACTACAAGAAAAAGATGATGTGTAGACATTGTGCCTCGTTATAATTATTACCTAATTAGGGACTGTCTTGCGAAAATCTTAAATGTATTATTATTCTGATTAAGATTAATGTTTACTGATAAATAACATTCTCCATATCCCCGTGAGTATGACTAATTATATGTGGGACTATACTAAGATGTCATATAGACTTCTCAAAGGAGTTATTTTAATATTACACTGTTTAGTTTTATTTGCCAACACTCACTCGCATTCAGGAACACTTAATGATTATTAATAATCCACCATTAATTTAATTCAACATTTGACAACACAAACAAAATAAAAAAACGAGAATGCAAACATGGTCTTTCATTTTCTCGCCAAGAAGTTTCGCAGCTTGCTTGAGGTAAATATTACATACAGCCTGTTTTTAATAAAAAAACTTTTTAACGTCTCTGTGTTCTAATGGTTCGACCACCGATGAAAATCAGACGGCTTTGTTCTCTGCCTTTTACTGATTGAGATAGATCGCTGTAATGCAAAATTAAAAAACACCAAATGAATGGAACAATGACGTAATAACAAAACTTCCATGCAAATTAGCTATGAATTACTAACAAAAGCCGTATATTTACTCGATGAATTTTGATACCATTGAAATATTGTAATGGCATATTACTCATTGTCTCGTTAAAAATACATTATCAAATTGAAATGTGAAAAAAAAATATGGGTCAACTCGCGTTTTAAAATTTTACATAAATCATTTTTCTTACACATGCTTGGAGAAATAGAATAATTATTTTGATATCCTTCTTGAGATAAATCGCATTTCATTCGCGATGCAGTCACACGTTTGCGTCGCTACAAATAGTCGTCGAATGTAATCAGCTTAACCTACCATAAGCAACCAACTTTCCTCTTTATGACTGTTTGGTTTTGGAGTTATCTGGGGATGGAACCAATTTAGGTAACTTGAAGCGCGCTTTGCCGTTTAACTCGAGACCACTGTTTTTGTTTGAAAGAACTCAGCCGGGAGCTCGGTTCATACTGAACTCGTATAGTCTGCTTAGTCCTGCAATGGGATTTTCATAGACATCGACTACAGTTTAGATCAAAAGAAATTAACGTTTCACTGAATTAGAATTTATCATCATCATTCACCTACCCTTTTCTCAATTTCATCTTATTAGGGATTTACACTATTTTTATTTTATAATTGAAAGTCATATAACACATATAATAAATAATTAATATGATGATTTTAAAGATCGGCAACGCATCTGCGATTCCTCTGGGTTTGCGGGAGTCTATGGGCGGCGGTGATAGCTTTCCATCAGGTGACCCGCCGAAAAAAAACAAATATAACCAGTTAGTGAGCATGAATTTGATAAAAATAGAAAAAAGCAAAATATACTATGTCGTTATGAAATAAAAATCGGTAAACCAAAAGAAAACAGGAGCCAAGCAAAAATATCGCGCATCAAAATATAAAAAATGAGGGTACATTTAAAAAAGAAAAAGAAAAAAACGATACCTATAGCGAAATAGCAGGCGCTCAAAACAGTTAGAATAGCAACTCAGGGTCAACATAAAAGGTTGGGATTTCAAGTATGTACTGATGTGTCTTAAAATAGGGGTTTAAAGATTTTTTAGTTTTTTTTAGAAGATTATACAATAATATTGCATCTTCAAAACATGTTTCGCTAATTCGTTCGAAACTGATAGATGTAGATTTAATCAATATTACTAGATACATTTTTTCCCTGTTGTATTTTTATTTTAAAGTTGTTTATGTTGTGGAATATCATTATCTTTAAGCCCCGAATTTTGAAACCAGTTTTATTATGTTATTGTCCTAAATATTTTGTGAAGTATTTACAATAACACATTGATATAAATGAACGCATTATTTACTATAAATTACATATAAATAAAATATAAAGCTATACATCACGTCATGTAAGGTTCGAGGTTGTATTTTTTATATTTAAATTTATTATTTAATTATACTTTATTAAGTAATTTTAATACAATATTAAGATTTGTTGATTGAATAAACGCTGGTTAATGTTTGAAACACTTTTTCGAATAATATATTTCTTGTTTGGAATACTTTCTAAATTTGTACTGGGAATTTTTATTAACATATTTCCACACAGGGGCACTTAACACCACTTATGAACTTTGGATTTAACGTTAACTTAATTGCCGAACCGCTCGTTTGGTTACCGGAGTGCTTAATGGATGTAAACGAGCCACCGCAGCGACACCTATTGACGATTTTTACGCAGCAAAATTAAATAGCGCGTTAAATTTAAAACAAAACATGGACCGTCTTATTACAAAAATCTACTTTAGTCAAAGGGCTAGGTTTGTAGGTTTGTTTGTACTATAATTATTTTCATCTGAGGACGGGACCATTAAAAAAGGTTCACATACTTTATTGTAATCCGACCGCGTATTTGAAACTTCGATAAAAGTGAAATCGCTCTCTATTATGAGTAGGTACGTAAATACAAATCGATATATCGACTGATATTGACCTTGATAAAGCGTACCAGCTACGAGACGAGTCTAATTTTCAATGTTGGATTATATTGGAAACTGGCTTAACTGAATATACGCATGCAATAATAAAAGGTCGCACTGGCGTTTGTTTTATTTCTGCGTAAACCTTTGTCAATGAAATTCGTTTAATTAAGGTAATAAATTCATGCGACCTGGGTAAGTCATCAAATAGCACTGCGTGGTTTTAAATGAAGAACCTCCCAGATCTATTGAAATGTGTGCATTTCAATGCTAAAGAAGACGTAAGAAAAATTGTTTAACATTTGGACTAAAGTGGCTAAGCTCGATGGCGCAGTGGTTAACGCGGCCGGTCTGCGAGTGCTGATAAGCAACTTTTGCGAAGGCCGGTCATCGGATAGGTGACCTAAAATGTATCATTTCGTGCTACTCCGTGCTTCGGAATGCACGTAAAGCCGTTGATCCTGGCTGCATTAGCAGTCGTTAACCACCACCAATCCGCACTGGGCCCGCGTGATGGTTTATGGCCCATTCTCTCTATTCATCCACAGAAAAGGCTCATATCCCAGCAGTGGGGACATATAATGAGCTGGTGATGATGATGATTGTGTAAAGAATGCCAGAAATTTAGTTAAAGCAGTAAGTAGCTCTTCGCCCGCCCAACTCTAAAAGTAAAAAAAATTACTTGTAATTCTTAAGAAGATCGATACAGATTAAATTCATAACTGGTAAGAAGATCATAACTTTAAAATAGTCGTTTCCAATATTAAGTTATTTTAATATTTACTAAGAAATTGATAACTGATACTTTTTGACTTTTTTTGTACACTAAACTTTACCAGATTTTTTTACAGATACACAATAATGCGATTACTTATTCTTAAAACTAGTTTTGATAAAACTCACCAGTATTTTCTTATTTTTACTAGATTGTTATTTACTAGCGGTTCTAGTAGTTTAGTAAAATTTTTCTGCGTGCATGCTGAATTTAGTGCTATAAAATTGCATAGAATACTTTGTAGTTTTTGACTATTTCTATTTTTTAAATTGTATTATTTTTGCTTTTTTAATAATTGGAAGGTGATTATCTATAAGCAAAAGCTCAGTGATTGAAATGCAAAACGAGCGATGGCAGTTGTTCTACTCTAACGAGATGTTGCTTTTACTCGATTGCAACTTCAAGAACGATTGGAAAAAGCAAGGTAAGGGAAATTTTCTAATTGGAAAAATAATTATTTGTAAAAGTGGGAAAAAACAAGTAGACAAATTGAGACAACAATGGCAACTTGTGGGTGAAGGCTCTGACAATGACACGGACCGACAAATAGCTGGGAGAGTAGCGTAGTCCAAAAGTAAAATGGATGTTGAGATGAAAAGCTGTTATTGGAATTTGTGCGTTACTTCCTTTCATAACGCGAAAAGCCTACTTCGGTACTAACTCTGTATTCGTTTCACGTACAGTCATAAAGACAATATTTTTAAACATGTTAGTAAAGTATGTAACGTCGTCCACTGCTGACAATAACACTTTTGGTAATCCTACTTAATATTATAAACGTGAAAGTTTGTAAGTATGGATGGATGTTTGTTACTCTTTCACGTAAAAACTACTGAATGGATTTTAATGAAACTTTCCTCATATACAGACCATGACCCAGACCAGCATATAGAATACTTTTTTTCTACTTTTTTTTTTACTGTACCCTTCGCGAGCAAAGTCGCGGGCAATAACTAGTATTTTCTATGATTTACAATTAGTCACCGTAGAAACCGCCACAGCCGTATTTTTTTAACAATAAGTACATTTGATTGAATTCTTTGCGTTAATTATTTTAAAGGTGAGGACAGTCGCCTTTTGTAATCAATGCGCACACCAATGCTTTTTAATTTCCTGCTGTAAACTCTAGGAATTTTAATTTTAGTTGAATTAAATTTCTAGAATTTTTTGGAATCATTCAGAAAACAGTTGACAATAGGCAGTTAGTTTCTGTTGCAGACATCGCGAAAAAGCTCAATGATGCAGTGCTTTTTAATTTCCTGCTGTAAAACTCTAGGAATTTTAATTTTAGTTGAATTAAAATTCTAGATTTTTTTTACAATAAGTTGAATTAAAATTCTAGGAATTTGAATTCAACTTATTGAATGGAATCATTCAGAGAACAGTTGACAACAGGCAGTTAGCTTCGGTTGCAGACATCTCGAAAATGCTCAATGGTGCAGTGGTTAACGCGTCCGGTCTGTGATTGCTGAGTTTAAGCAACATATCCAAAGGCCGGCCATCGGATGGGTAACCAAAACTTTATCATTTCGAGCTCTTCTGTTCTTCAGAAGGCACGTAAAGACAGACATCTCAACTGAAAAATTATTGCGGATCTTGCATAAGAAAATGAAAGAACAAGGAAAATCGGTCTCTTTGGCGTTAGGAGCATTAGGAGAGGCCTAGTCCAGCAGTGGACTAATACGGGCTGATTATGATGATGCTAATACGTATTCACTGCTTGTTAAACAACGTCCAAATAACACGACACAAATAAGTTTCCCATACATTAATATTAATCTATACTAAAATTATAAAGAGGAAAGCTTTGTATTTTTGTATGTTTGCAACGAATAAACTCAAAAACTACTGGACCGATTTAAAAAATTCTTTCACCATTAGAATGCTACATTAACGCTAAGTAATAAAGACTATATTAAAAAGGAAATGTCCACCCTTGCGAAGCCGGGTGTATTATAGTAAGCGCTAGTATTGTATAATTCATGTGTGAGCATTATGAACAGCTAGTGAGTTACTCATTAGTTGTTCATTTATTACCGCAGAGCTTTATGCCGCACACAACTGATAATGAATTCGATGAATTCCGATTATATCATACATTGACTTCCATTGAACGGCACCGAAGCGGTTAATTATTCGGTCATTATTGGTCATACGGTATTACGGTCGGTATTACCTGTAATGATGAAATTGATTTTATCGAGCTTTTGAATATCAAAGGATGTTTAATGATGCTGCCTTTTACCATAACTCATTAAGTACGATCAGCGTTTACAAACCATCGGTCTGGCTCATTTAAATGAAAACAACTGACAAAAATGCAAATAAAGGTATTTACACAAAAATTAAAACATGCAATTTGTTTGATAGTTTGTTCGTATAAGAGGTTACTACTGGTTTCTGAAACATTTACTTTTACCGAGCTTAGACCCGGAGGTCACGGATTCGATTTACAGAGGGGGTACATGTTTGTGTACTTGGTTTGGTAGGTGGTAGGGCTTGTTTGTCCGCCTGGCTAGCTTCCACCGTCTTATCTAAATATGTTGCCATAAAATAAATGTTCGTGGCATTGTTATGTACTGGCAGCTAGAGATAAGATAGCCAGTGCCTCAGTAGTTGAGAATTCCAGGTAAAGTGCGCTTCCGACATTGCCCTCATCATCACTTAACATCAGGCGAGATGAAGACACTGTGCTTACCCATAAGATATTTTAAAAAATACTATTATAAAGGAAAACTCGGTGGCGGACCATCGTCGTCATTTCAATGTCAAAAATACTGTACGAGGAAACAATTAAGTAGCCCAAAGATATTAGCGAATAGGCTTTCAGTATGGTTGGATGTCTTAACCCATGTCAAAGATGGGGAGAGTTAACAAGTGTGTCGAACGAAGCTGACACACAGTTAGTTAGGTATTGGGTCACGGTGCGGTTGTTTCATGAAAGACGTAGGTTTCATTGATATTAAGTTGTCTGATTTATTTGACTTTGTGAAAATTCAAGTGGCAACAAAGAACGCTTTTGAGTAGGTACTTACTTGGAAAGTTATGGATATTCTATTGTCTACACCAAAAACTTTTGACATTGAGAAGAAATACAATAACTCTTTTGTGTATTTTTGACCATATGCCTACCTAGATGCTACACAAGTTCATTTAATCAAAGACGGCCACTATCGAGTCATGAAAACTTATTCAAGATCTCCAACCAACCCGGTCTGCGCATCCATCCACCACCCGCCATCTTTTTCAAGTCGTTGGTCCACCGTGTAGCAGGGCCTACTCTGCGTTTGCCTAAACTCGGTCTCAACTCTAGGACATGTCTGCTTCAACGATCATCGATCCTTCTGCAAACGGGGTCCCGTTTGATACTTGAACCTACAACTTTGAACTTTGAAGGTGCTGATTATGCGAGCGATGTCGGTGATTTTAGCTCTCTGTCGAATAATTTCGTTGTGGATTCTATCTAGCAGAGAAACCCCAAGCATCGCTAGTAATTAAAATCAATAATTAAAAACGAGATTATACTACTTTGAATGTACTCGAGTGCATGAAAAGGTGCGTAGAGCCTTTAGTCTTGGTTGTATGATAGCAGCCAATAAATATAACTATATAACCTATTTACGTAACTATTTAGCTTAACTAAGCTAAATAGTTACGTAAATAGGTTCTGATGTAATATCGAAATGTGTTTTTATTGAATTTAATTTTGTCGAAACCGATATTGGCCGAACTATTGTTTGCGACACGTTTTCCATCATTTCATTTCGCCTCATTAGCCAACGTGATTGGTTGGCGAAAAAACATTTATAGATTTTGTTTTATTGGAATAACTTGCGGACGACTAGGCTGTTTTGGTTCATTGCGCAACAATAGTATGATGATTGGTTTTATTTTTTCTAAAAGTAATTTTTTTTTTTTTTAATTGAACTATTAACTATTATTTGTATTAATTTGCATAACATCGTAAACTGATCCAAAGTTTCGAATTGAATTATGATTGAATATTGACATGCGATTCATAATTTGTAAAAGTATAGGCATGCGGGTTGGTGATCACAAAAAAAGCTTTGTATTGAAAAATCCGAAACAAACTTTGCCCTAATCAGCAGTTGAACCCAGGACTTTCGGGTACCTATATTTAAAACCCTGTATAACCCGTAAATTTAACAATTGAAAGTGCCATTGCCGAACATAAAGTTTATTCAAACGTTATTTCACGTTTTTACCCTATCATATAAATTGTTACGCCGAGCAAGTCAAACAATAACTCGGACCTTATGTGATCAAAGCTACCTCCCCTCCATTTCCCATCCCCTGCTCCCTGCACGCAATTGTTTTCAAATTCGATGTCACGCTAAAGTTTGGGACTCATTCCATTTCAACCAATCCTAATCCACGTGAACCCCGAACTTAAGTGGGTGATTGACGATATTTTTGGCACAGTTCGCGTGTTCGTTACCACAAACGAAATGCGTAGGCAGCTTATTATTAAATCGAAACATTTCAATAAACGAAAAGGTTTTTATTAAACCATGAAACCTATAATTGCTAAAAATCGAGAACTTAAGCCTACCAAATGCCATAAATAATAGGTATGATAAGTTCACTGATTTTGGATATTTTCGGTTGGTAAACTGGTATTTCAAGTTGCTTGTGTGTAATGGCTTTTTGTTTATAAATATGTTTGTGGATCAAAGCTGCTACCATCTGATGACAGAACTTCAATTTAGCTTTTTTTTGACGAAAGCCGGATCGATGGCTGTTAGATTTTTGTTCAATTAATTTTTCAATGATTTGCCATCTTCAAGACCTCTTTAAAGGTACCTTTTTTTGTTTGATATCCATATTGTAGGAATGCATTAAAAATTATTAGTCCGCCATCTTGGGTGTGCCGCCATCTTGGATTCAGAATGACGTCACACAACTAACCATGCATTGTCATCCAAACATACAAAATTTCAGCTCAATCGGTTTAAGATATCAGCTTCAAAATTTAGTTGCAAGATTCCACCCAAACAAAGTTGCAAGTTAAATAAAAGCTTGTAAAAAGGTTTTTGGGATTGTTCTACTGTATCAGGTGGACACACCACATCCTCAATAAAGAGAAATTACGTCAAGTTACTCGTAACCGGTAACCAAAACATTTCATATGCCAACCCACAATAAAAATTGTGACACAGCTAGACTAAATTGGTTTCCGTAAAAATAATACATTGCTCGAATAAAAAAAGGCAATACGCGTTAGAATTATCGGAGCTGCCGCAGCTGCTGCAGCTTTAGAACGTTTTCATTTTGAAAGTCCCAAGTATCAAAGAAGAAATTCTTTGATACCATTAAAAGCGTACCACTATTGTTAATTTGTTATTCAGTAGAAGCATAAAAGACTTTCCAATATAGAAGTTTCTATTGAGTGTGGAAGAGGCGATATCACAATGCTGCTGGGAAATGTGCGTTTTTTTACTAACTACTGGTGTTCGCTTTGCCGATGCCGGCACGAAAGTATTGCAAAATAAATGTCATTCTAAACACGTGTTGGCAATAGTTGATTGGCCTACATAGGCATTGTGATTTTTGAAGTAGCTCAGTACCTAACTACTTTCCATGCTCGGCTATCATTATTATACTGATGTTTGTGGTATTGTTGGAATTTGTCACCGTCATCAACATACTATTGATCCACTGCTGGATATAGCTCATATCACATTTTACATAAATTAAAAAATACCTATTGTTGTGATCACGAAAAATGAAAAAAAACCTTTCCTGAAATTAAAAATACGGTTTTTTATGTCTAGAAAATTGACAAAATAAATTGGCGCATCGTGGACAATCATTTCATATTTGACTCGGTCTGGCCCCGCGCGACAGATAAGGGCGCGACAGACAGGTATAGGCATAAATAAGGCGACTGCAGAAAGTAAGTTTTAGAAACACCAGCTCAAAACAGCCCGAGCGCAGATGTTGCGAGATTTCGTGTCTGTGAGAGGTCTATGTATGCCGCTGGAGCAAACGGTTTTCTATGAAGTCTTACCTTCTCGGCAGACGTAGTGTAGGACGCCCTCCGGCGCGGTGGAGCGACGATATGCGCAAAGTGGCTGGCAGTGGTTGGATGAGAGTAGCCGAAGATCGAACTCAGTGGCATGCATTGGGAGAGGCCTATGTCCAGCAGTGGACTGATGTGGGCTGATTATGATGATGATGATGATGACCTTCTGAGGCTCCTTATTTTGTGGTATAGGTATGTGCACCGCTGATGTATTAATTGAGTTTCTGAGGTGTGGACGTGTCACGTTAGCACCGGCTCGACACCGGCGGCGGAAAGTTAACTTTAATATTTTTAATTGACTATGATGGTATGAACTTAGTGTAATTATTACTTACTATAATCGTATTGTAGTCCCCTTTGGAAAATTACGTGATTAGCTAAATACACATTAATAGCTTTACATATAAACAAAGAATAAGCTTCGAATAGTTATTCTGTGTTTTGTTTCCGTCACGTAAACGTAACTTCATATTAGAGTAAAAGGGACAAACCACGGAATAACTGTTCGAAACTTATTCTCTGTTTATTTGTAAGACCCTAAAACTACTAGCTTTTTATCTGCTTTTTGACGTCTTGTTATAAAATTTATATTGATAGAGCATTGAAAGTAAGTAAAATTGAATATCATAATAGCTCTTTGAAGGGCACTGCAATTATCTAAACAATCTCTCTGTCCAGAGTGGCTTTTATCCGCACACTTGTATATTGAGGCGTGGTCTTGGCAAGTGGATTTTTGCCCACGCTCCTCTTACCAATCTGAACAGGCATGTGCAGAGGTTGCCCTCACCTACTATACGTTCAACCTGAGGCAAGGTCGTAGCCTTTACAACAACCGTGAACAAAGACATAACGAGCCTTCTAAAAAACGTAGCTAAGTGCTCGATCTTAAAGCTCTTTTCAGACTACGCTATAATATTGTTTTTTTTTTGGAGAGAGGTTGCCGATGGCCTCAGACGGCATTTTCAGCTTCAAGCCGTGTGAAACGAATCACCTTCGGAGGTTTTCTAGAGGAAACGGCATCGCGCACTAGTGCGCGTCGCCGTGCCCTACTAGATTCTTCGAAGGGTTCGGATCGGATCGGACTATACTATTGTGCTATATAGTATAGACTTCACCATACAATCCAACAACATATAATATAGCTGAGTGTGAACGTGTTCTAAATAAAAGTATGGTGAGCGAAATTGTTGTGCTATGAACTATATGCTAAATGCTATAAAATTATAACGTAGTCTGAAATGAGCTTAATTAGGTCATCCAACTGGTGGACTTGCAATACGAAATGAGCTTAACTTACAAAATTGCTACCTTGCACAAACCGAGGCGTCATAAACCTAATTAACTTTTAAACTCATTACCTAATATATTAATACCTATTATTCTTTTATTTGTTCATACTTAAATGAAATAATCTAAGATAAAAAATGGCTCGATAGCGCAATCGTGAACAAGCGCGGTCTGCGATTGCTAAAGCTAAACATCTTTCTCAAAGGCCATCGGATGGGTGACCAAAAACTCATCATTCGTGCTTCGGAAGACACGTAAAGCCGTTGGTCCCGGCTGCATTAGCAGTTGTTAACAATCACTAATCTGTATGGGCACGAGTAGTGGTTCGTGGTCCCATTCATGCATAGGGACGGCTCGTGCCCCAGCAGCTAAAAATAAAAATGAGCTGACGATGAAGTAAAAAATATTCATGGTTATCTACAGACACCTCATAAATAAGTGCATCTAACGATAATTATGTAAGAATAACGTGCCATTGTGTAATCTAAATGGAACATAATCATTTGATTTTATACGAAAATCGACATGTATTGTACGAGTACTCGTACTGCTAAGTCGAAAATCGACATGGTATTGTACGAGTACTCGTACTGCTAAGTCGCGTTCAATGAGACGTCAAGTATCAGTGATTCCATTTGGTACGTAATTTCACAATGTTAATGCCGGGCACTGATCGATAGGATCAGGCATGCACGGAAATACGACAATATTATTAAATGCTCCATTTCATGTGTCAGTGGGCGTGCATATCATACGGTAATTGCGGGTAAAATAGTCTAGTTTTGTTTTGTGTCAGTGGGCGTGCATATCTATATCTGTACTCTACACATTAATAAAGAGATAAAAATTGTGAGTTTGTTTGTTTGCGAAGGGTATATTGTCTGAAACCACTGGTCCAATTCCAAAAATTCTTTCACTGATAGAATGCTACATTCCATGTAGGTAACATTTTAACAGGCTATATTTTATTTTGATTAAAAAAGGTTTTGTCATTTTTCTATTCTTTATTTAGGTATTGAATTTAATACGAAAACGATGTAGCGGGATAGTTATATGTAGTTGTAAGGGTTGATTTCCCCTTACACTAAAAAGATGATTGATGATGATTGATTGATAACTGATAATAAATTGATAAGGCAGAACGGGAATGATAAATGAAACCGTTCAGTTAGAGTGTAGATTAATCACTAATTGATTAATAGCATAAATCGAATGATACAATTTGCACACGCTAGCAAAACGTGGCGATTCCGTTTGATTACCTAATAGATATAATATTGCACTTATACTAATTTTATATGTACACACGCCTGCATGTCAACCTACCACAAACTGTCAAGTTTTTTCAATAGACTTTGAACTCTATGCCCCCTAATGATATGTTTTAAAAAGTGTTGAAGAAATTTGTCAGTTTTGGATAGGTTGATGTGCAGGCGTCTGTACGACCAACGGCATATAAACTCGTGCAGTGTTGTATAGAACGTTATTACGTTGAACGACGTGAATTGACGCGAATGTGTTCAATCGTGTGCACTGGGCTATATATTATTCAATTATGTATACATTTTACGGTGTATCTGGCATTTTGTCGGCGTACTTAATTGAGACGCGTATTAAATGATGTTCGAAATAATAACACGAAACAAATTTTGATTTACCAATATACTTTTTAGTTAAGATGCTCAATTAGTAATTCAGCTCTGTTCATTATTATGTAAGATAACTTTATAAGTAAATGATTTCACAACAAAAATAGGTAAGGGTGAAAAGACAGAAACAACACATTATATCTTTATACTACTCGTTTTAATAAATAGATAAATTTTGTGAGTTTATTTTTTTGATGAGGGTAATCTCTAGAAGTACGGGTCCAAATCCAAAAATTCCTTCACTAATAGAATTATACAGTAATAGCGGATAAAATAGTCTAGTTTTCTTTGGGTAAGTATTAATTTTTGTGCGGCAAAATACAAAATCAACGCGGTTGAAGTCGTGTAATTCGCACAAAGTGCTAGTAATTTATATTGGATGGACGTAAGTACTATTAAAATTGTTTAGTTTAAATATTATTATAATAAATTAAAACTTGTAAAAACTATAAACTACTACTACTACTACCTATAAATAAATAAAAAGTTTAAACTTGTATAGTTTTATATTACTATTGTATTAGACTTTTGATCTTCTCCACCCTTTTTCACATCTTCAGGTTCTCTACAACGTCATAATACCAGTCCCTCATGTAACTATCAAGGCCGTCCCGCCCTCGCCGTCTCGGTCTACCTCGTCGCCTTTTCGCATTATGTGGGGTCCACTCCGTTACATATATTAATTTAAAAATAAATTCACGTCTAAGGAAAAAGAGCGCATCACCATTTTACCAAATACATTTTTTATATTTATTTTCAGTAAATACGTCTTTATAACTTTAAAACATATCAGTTTAGATCTTCAATTGCATTGTAAATTCTGAAGACTGCCGTCATTAAAAAAAAAGAAAAGAAAAATATACCTTCGCCCATGCGAATAATTTCTAAATTCTGAAACTTGCGTTATTTTATAGCGCAATTGAAAGTCAAAAATCTTTTTAAGTTGTAAAGACGTAATTTCTGTAAGTTAAAAGAGATTGGTTACTTTTACATCTAAATCAAGAAAAATAAATTTAAAGACACAAAGAACGCAAAAGAATATTTTACGATTTCTTTCTTTTCTTTCTTCTTCACAATCTAGCAAAATTATTAAAACAAAATCGCAAACTTTCAGTTACGCTCTTTTTCCTTATGACGGCAGAAAATATTCCTTGACGTATAGTTTGGCCAGCGCCATGACTGTCGCGGCAAGCAGCAAGGTCGCGCACTTTGTGTCACGGCTTTATACTCCACAGATCCGAGACGAACTCCTCGAAAAATCTAGTAGGGCACGGGGCACTAGTGCGTGATGCCGTTCCCTCTAGAAAACCTATGACGGTGCTTCGATTCGCCGCCCCCCAAAAAAGTCCGGTGAAGCTGAAAATGCGGTCTGAGGCATTCGGCAAACACTCTAAAAAAGGGCTTTATACTGAGCAGACCTTTTCGGTACAAAACAGTTTTGTATTTCAGATTAATATTTGTACACACGCCTGCACATCAAACCTACCACAAACTGTCAAATTTCCTTAAATAGATTTTAAGCCTTAACGATATGGTTAAAAATGTATTGAAGAAATTTCACAGTTTTGGATAGGTTGATGTGCTGGCGTCTGTACATTGTATTAGCACCAGCCAAATAACCATTTTCCTGTTCCCATTTGTATTCTCATAAAACAGTACTGCCTCGCGACTAGCGTTATTTTATTCGTGGCACACAGCAACAGGTTTCGACAGTCGCTGAAACATGATTCTTGTTTGTAAAAAATTTCATATTTCACAAGCAAACACAATACGGGCTTACACTCTGAGTGCAGTTATATGGAAACGTAACAAATGTTATGTTACCTTTTTCAGAGCTTTCTCTGAAAAAGGCCTTTGCCTTGTTGGCAATAGCTAAAGAATTACCTTTAAATATTGGTCAAACGTTCCGTAACGTCCTAACTGGATTGTGTTAGCGTTAAAACCCAGTTGGAGCGAAATGCCTATCTTCTTATAATTGTGGCAACTTTGTTTCGTTACCACACTTTATCTATGTAAATCTATGGGTGAACTACACAAATAGTCACAGAAAAGTTTGCATTTAAAATATTATAAAGAAAATGTTAATTTATTCCACCAAATGAATAAACAGCAGTGCATATGCGGTATGATTATCGACAATAACGATAGCACGTTATTGCTTTTAAATCTGTATCGGTATGCAGTATTAAATTAATAGAGGGATAAAGTCTAAAACCGCACGAGTGTCTATAAAGACCGATCGTACGGGCTCCCATAAGCCCGTCGTGCGGCTCTTAACGTTTTAATTTAACGAGATAACAAAACACGATCGGATTGTAGCTAGTGAAGTCAATGAATCGCCGCCGCCGGCAGGCTACCATCAACTTTTACATTTTGTCGGTATTGAAAAGAATGCTCTGGTCTTTAAACTTAAATAACAGTTTAGGTCGGTAAAGAAACAGCTATTCTTTATAGAGTTCTTTTCTCTTTGGTTATGATAAATGTAACTGAGGAAAGATTTTTAGGGGCTGTCATCAATCCCATGAGGAATGAGCTCATTCCATATTAGATTATCCGGCATGTTAAATAAAGATCCTACTATAAATATCAAGTAACTAAAGCTCGCGATGTCCGTGTTTTTGAAGAGATATAAGATAAAATAAAATAAATAAACTTTATTGTACGCCAAAAAACATTTTGTCATAAACTTCTAGAGAGTACACGTACAAAGGACGGTCTTATCACTAAGAGTGATATCTTCCAGACATCCTTTGGATGCGCAAGAAAGATTTATTTTAGATAAAAATGGGGTTGTCGTCGCGTCGGTTGATATATTAATAATAAATACTTTACATACTATTGACAAAAATTGAGAGGTGAACGTTCTTGTATGTCTCTATTCCTGTTACAGGGCGCCTGTACGTGTTCTATTTGGCATTCGGCCGCGTTAAGGGTGCGCCGACCAAAATAAGCCAAAAATGCAGTCACGGTTAAGTTGATTTCATTGAAAATACTATCGTATTAAATAAACAAAATTATATATTTAGTATTAAAGGGAACGAGTTTACAATTAGTCCGTTCCATAAATTTATAAAACACTATAGTTTTCTCGACAATAGCATTTAAAGTTGGGCAAAAATCGTGAAAACGAGTGGCGGCGTTTAGTTTATATCTTATAGTATATTTAAATTATTGCGCCTGCACATCAACCTACCCAAAACTGTCAAATTTCTTCAATACATTTTCAACTATACAACTTAGTTATAAAGTTCATAGTCTATTGAGGAAATTTGACAGTTTGTGGTAGGTTGATGTGCAGGCGTGTGTACCTATGAATTTGTCTAAACAATCACCAATGGTCTAAACTACAAATCGTCCGTCTCACATTTTCGATTTATCGAGCGGTTTTATAAATTATTATTTTTCAAATAAACACGTTAAATTCCTTAAATAATTCGTTAAATAATCAAATAAATATGGACGAAGACATTTCAAATAAAATATACGACACTTGTCAGTTACGGACGGAGCACCCTTAACGGAAACGAGAAATTATATGGCAAAATATCAAATCACGCGCTGCTTCCATGTCATACCAAATTCCTGTTTTACTTTAATAAAACTCGTAACTTCAAGCATATGGGTGTCTCGGTCGTACGTTAGAGCACACGCGTGTAGTGTACCTGAGCGTGTAGTACCAAAATAAAGAGTACCCAGAAGGTAAGCTTAATAAGCTTAATAGTTTAAAATAAGAATAAAAATATGTTTATTGACAAAATGGTACAAAAAATAAAATAAAATATTATAAAAACACGGATCAAAATCCTTATCTCCTAGTTACCAGGGGTTGCCAAACTATGTTAGGCCTGATCCTTGGGTAACCGTAATTAGTTAAGTGTAATTCGTTTTTGGCAGAGTGTGAAAGTGTTATGTGTTGTGTTGAGTAATTGCTTGAGTAGTGTTAGTGTAAGTAATGCTGCGGTGTACGCAAGAAAGTGAGTTTTGTCAAGTCCTTGGCATTAGGGACTCAGTTGTATCTTAGTCAAATGTTGACAACAATCTGACCACTTCAGCCTTGACCTCCCTCATTGAGCGGTTCTTTAAGTTGCAGCGGGATGCTACTGCGTTGTAGGTCGCTGGGTGGCAGTATCGGGAAAATCTCATAGCAAAACTTTACTTCACACGGCATTCAAGCAACTCACACATGACCGCTTGCACGGACACGGATCTAGAAAAAACTTGAAACCACAGACCAATCGGAACAGCCCGAGCGCAACTGTTACGAGATTCTGTGTACGTGAACTTGACTATGTGTGCGTTGCTCGAGCGCGTGTGTATGAAGCCTACGTTCTGCAGTCTTCTTATTCTGTGGTGTAGTGACGGTGGAGTAGGGAAACGGGACATAAAGGCGTCCGCGCGTGTAATGTGATCACAGACCGGCGTGAACAACACCGTTTACTGTCGCACTTTGTACGCACAATATTCTAAAATGAAAGCTGTTACCACTTGTCCAGCCGTGTGTAACGCCTCGGTGGTCTAGTGGCAAGTCGGCCGGCCCAATACCCGATGGTCCCGGGTTCATTTCTCGGTCGGGCAAAATATGTTTGTGATCACCAACCCGCATTTGGCAAGCGTAGGGATTAAGCTATTACCCATTAACTGTAGTGATTACTTGATATCAACGATGGAGGCCCAGCTGTGTCATAGGCTATTTAATTACTTCACTTACTACCCATGTGTGCGGTTTTATGTTCATTGTGTTATTGTCTAAACACTTCTCAGTACAACTCTTCATAGAATATCGTAATTGATGCACATGCAAGGGTTCAAAATCGACCAGTGGTCAAACCACTAGGCCACAAAGTAGGGAACCGGAGCCGGCGGAGTAAGTAAGGCTCGAGTAACGTGTAACGATTCATTACCACGATTGGTTGACTAGTCGTGCAACCGTTTAGAGCCTTTATATATTTAAGCATCCCATAGAAACTGCAAAGATATTTGAAGAAATTTATTTGAACCAATAAAGCAACTTTAATAAAAAAATTAGTCCTTAAAAAAATAAATCTAGAGAGATCTAAATAATTAGGAGACTACATGAATTTATGCAATTTGAAACTTTTCATATCGAACTTAATAGGCTATTAAGAATTAATATCACTATACCTACCGTTCTGCTGTCGAGTGTGTTATACTCGTTAACATTGTTCACTCCGTGTTTTTGACGAATATTCTGGTAAGTAATCAGCTTTTAACGACATATAAAGACATATTAGTGATAGGAATATCAATATTAATACATCAATTTCTCCTTTCACGTGCAAACTGTTACAAATTCGTTTGTAAATGTTGAAATCCCATTTTAATGATGTGGAGTTGAAAAGCCGGTTCCAAAGCTGTTACTCTCTTTCAGTAAGAATCTTAAACTATTTTTTTTGTCATACGATGTGAACTCCTTTTAATAGCCAGGTCTTTCAAGTATTAAATCATCCTTTTCAGACTCAGCAAAAAGTTTTCGTGGGTATTAAGTCAGTTAAGTCGTCAGACTACATAATCACGTTTATTTAAAATAAACGTTTACTATTACAAATAGAAATTGAAAGTATTTCAAAATACTTTCAATTTCGTATTATCACAGAAACGTAATACTTTACTGTACAAAAGTCGGCATCTGAAATTTGAAACTTGCAAAAAAGACGATAACCGCCGAGGGACATAACAAAACACATAGCACTAAAACTAATTAATTATTTATGCGCTGCGTCTACCGTTGATAAAGATATTATTAAAAATTCTAGCGGCGGGCAGCCTGTCCTTTACCTTACCTACCATCCAACCCAATTACTTTCATCGCGCTAGTAGATGAGAGTTATTCCGTGCAAACTGCCCAGATATTTCAATAAAACAATTTAGGGCTCTGTCTGTGCCTACGCCCGCAGCGAAACGTACCCCGCGATGGGCCTTTGTACTCAAAACTGGACCCGGCCCCCTCCATAGCACCAAATAGCACGCATTACTAAAGAGTATCGCAGTGTCGAGGAACTCGATGGCGCAGTGGATAACGCGCCCGGTCTGCGATTGCTGTCGTTAATCAACTTTCAAAAAGGCCAGTCATCGGATGGGTGACCACAAATATATTATCTCGAGCTCCTCTGTGCTTCAGAAGGCACGTAAAGCCATTGGTTCTGGATGCATTAGCAGTCGTTAACAACCATCAATGCGCACTGGGCCCGCGTGGTGGTTTATGGTCCGTTCTCCATCCATCCATAGGGAAGGCTAGCGGCCCAGCAGTGGGGATATAAAATGAAGTGGTGATGATGATGATGATCGCAGTGTTACTAATTGTATAGGTAATCGTTTAGCAACAGCTTACCTGTGACATAACATGTGCATGAAGACCAAAATAGGACGTGGTATTTATTAATCCCACAAATAAGTGTTTGCCAATTTCTAAAAAGAATTTGCGTATAGGTACGTACGTACTCTTTGGTGACGTTACCCTATATCAATGCGGCCTATACGAAGCCTTGCATTATTCAAACATAAAAGTGTTATACAGGAGTGGAATTTTGTGCCACCCGAAGGGAAAGTACTCTTAATACTGTAGATAGAAAATGTAACTCAAAGAAAACATTCCTTTATTTTTGAAAAGAAAGAAAACTACATTCAATGATTTTCGAAAATTCACTTGCCACACCCGGAAATCGAACCAACTAAAATCTGTAAAAATTACACCCTGTGTATTTCAGGACTACGCCAAATGAAGTAAAGTTTCTTACTACTCGTAAGCTTTGGAATCTCTACATAATGTTTGATGTTGATGATTTCTGATTTAAAAATTATTTCTGTTTTTCAACTAACAGGATTTTACATTGGCATAATAAAACCTTTATACTTGAGTGTTACGGAAATTACTGTAATGTAAAATAATTAAATTTATCAGGCAAAATATGATTTTACAATAATTATGTTAAATATCATAATTAGAATTTCTAATAATCTTGTAATTGGGAATAGTCCTGTATAGTTATAAAAAGAAATAAATGTTATTTATTCTTAAATGAACAAAATTATTTAGTAAACCTTTTCTTTTCTTTCATCATCATCATCATCAGCTCGTTTTATGTCCCCACTGCTGGGGGACGAGCCTTCCCTGTGGATGGATAGGGAGAACGGGCCATAAACCACCACGTGGACCCAGTGCGGATTGATGGTTGTTAACGACTGCTAATGTAGCCGGAACAACCTACCTGCTTAACCTACTGCGGAACCTACGTGCTTTCCGAAGCACGGAGGAGCTCGAGATTATAAATTTTGGTCACCCATCCGGTGACCGGCCTTTACGAAAGTTGTTTAACCACAGCACTCGCAGACCGGCCGCGTTAACCACTGCCCCATCGAGTTCCACTCCTTTCTGCACTGCTTTACTCATACTCATTTATTAAATAAAAAATTAAAATGTGCCGCCTTTCGGGTCGCATTACGGTATAAACGCAGTTTAAGCAAAGTTGCGCTAGCTCGTCACATCATCACCTGCTCATTTCATATCCTCAATTTTGGGGCACTAGCCTCCCCGATATGGCCGGCTCAGTGCGGATTTTTTTTATTTTTTTTTATTTGAAGTTGTACATGGCAGGGATTCGTGTCCATATGCCGAAATCTTACATAGTTTCTTAATTTCATTGTAATACATAAATAAAAAATATTGATGATGATAAATGATAATAGAAATGAGAAATGATATTACCCCCCCAACCCCTCGAGTATCTCAGTAAAGATGTGGGGCTTTACTAAGTCCTCACGCAGACTTCTTGTGAGAATTTGAAAAGTATCATTGCTCTGTTTTGTTTCATTTGCCAACACTCATGCACACTCACGAACACCTAACGGTTAATAATCCACCATTATTTCACATTAATATTCGACATAACACAATTTTAGAAAATAAAACAAAACCGCAGACATGACTCTTCACTTTCCCGCCAAGAAGTCATCTCAGTGCGGAACAGTGACTAGTCTGCTAGTTAAATACGCAAAATTTCCCAACTTTTCAGGGCAACCCGCATAGTGCGACTCCGGCGAAGCGACATTCCGTTTTCCCGTTTTTCGAGGGGAGTTAGTGCGCTCTCTTGAGTTGGCTGTAGCTTTACTACTCGTATTTGAGTTTTGGCTTTGTGAAACCGTTATCCTATTGTAAAAGTGATTCAAAACATTTTGCAAGTTTGTGTAGCGTTGGCAGTTATTCTTTGAATGGTACGTACAGTCACGAGTATAAATGTGTGGTCGTATGGATAAAATGTCCATAGTTGACACATATTTTTGACGCTAGAAATATTTAACTGCCTTTTCATTATTATTTACTTTAGTCTCCAATCGTGTTGACAGATATATAGCATGCTCATCATGATGTCTTACATCAGTTACTTAGCTCTTATCTAACATACAAAAATATACAACATGAAATATAACAAAACAATTATAATTGTAAACGCTGTCACTTCCAGGTAAACACCACGTACATAAGAGAAGACGATAGCAAGATCAAATGTTCTATCTCAGAAAAGGTAAGTTGTATAACTTATAATATCATACCCTATGTCTGCCGCTAAGGAGCATTCCTGTGTTCATGCTTGAGGGGTTTTACTCGTAGGAAAGTTGAAGTTCACAGGATAAAGCCGCATAAGAACTGAAGCTTTAGGTTCGGCAATAAGCACGTAATCAAACGTCGCAATAGAAAGAATACATTTGGGTATTACAGAGGTGTTCTATCGAAGCTAGAATTTGACTGAATGGCGACTGCTATTTCTGCCGCAAAGCAGCATTGTTCATTTTAGAATCGGTTTGAAAGGCTACATCGAAAGAAATTACAGTGCATAGTAGTATAAGAATAGAGGTTACGGGGTCGGCAACGCGTGCGTGACGCCTTGGCACAAAATAAGAAGACTGCAGAAAGTAAGCTACATACATCTCGCAATAGTCCGGGTGCAGCTGTTGCGGGGTTCCGTGTCCGTGAGATGTTGTCTACGGGCGTTGTTGCTCTAGCGCGTCAGTGAGTACTTATGAAGCTTACAATCCTTTTGCAGTCTTTTAATTTTTTTACTCTTGTGTTGCCAGCTTTCCAATAAAACACAAATATATTTATTGATAATAACATGTGCTTTTTTGTTAATATGTAGATTTTGCTCATTAAAGTTTAATTAAGCTTGTCCTAGGACAAAACCCTACTAGCCCTACTTAGGTCGCCTTAGGTCTTAATTAGAACATGTTATGTGACATGTTAACATGACTCATGTGTTAGAAGAAAAATGTTACAAAATTTCTTAGTCGTCAGTCCAAAATAAAAAAAAAAATTGTACAATCTAATTTAAACCACTTCAACTTAATGACAGTCTGAAAAATAATCAAAATTTAAGAATTTAATAATAATATATCTATGATTAAAAAAAATATTATTAAATAAAATAAAAAATATTACAATAACTTTTCACTCGTCTATGTCCAGCAGTGGACTAATACTAGTATAGGCTGATGATAATAATGATGAAGATTTCAGTTTCAAAATAATCCATCTAATTCAAACAAGTAATTAAAGCTTCTTTACATTTCATCAATGAGATATTATAAATTTAATACTCTCTTTTGTTATACTAAGCTATTGGACAGGTAAAAAGCGCGTTTGACAGCTCAGTATCATAAAAAAATTAATATTAAATTTATTCAGTACTGTTTTCACGGAACCCTTTTATTCCTTTTTTATTTTGTTTATTTGGAGCACCAACAACATTTACAATAATACTGTCAGTTATGTATAATAACATCTAACATCATAACATGACATCGTCAATCAAAACTAATAGTTTTATACATAATAGTAGAATATTAAAGTAAATGGTCTAAGTATATTTATATACTTACATTGTTCGTTGCTGAGCAAAGGGCTTCTATCTTTGTCATCATCAAGTCATTGCTGATGTTGGGCCCAGCGTTCTGCTACTCGGTCACCGTAGCTTTCTTTTAAATATTTTAAAAATTATACAATATATATTTATATACTAGTTGTTGCCCGCGACTTCGTTCGCGAAGACTACAGTAAAAAAATAGTAAAAAAAGAAGTATTCTATAATATGCTGGTCTGTGTCATGGTCTGTATTATATGAGGAAAGTTTCATTAAAATCCATTCAGTAGTTTTTACGTGAAAGAGTACCAAACATCCATCCATAATAACAAACTTTCGCGTTTATAATATTAGTAGAATATATTGTATTGGATAGTGTATAATAATGTTGGCTGCCTTTCGCCTTTACTGCGTCACCGGACATTTTGCGGGCGGCAAGAAACTAAAAGGGTTCCTCAAGTTGTATGATCAAACTACAACTGATGAGTAATGGGTAAAAATTAGGTAAAACAGTAATCAAGGAATAGGATGGTTATAAACAATTTATTTATTGATAACATTTTTTTTTATTGTTAACATATTTGCTTTAGCTGGAAGTGGAACCAAGTAGCATAGACAAGAATTAATTTATTTTAAAAACATTGCGCCATGTATTAACCAAACTCATCTTCTTCAAAGTGTTTCAGGGCTGGCAAGTTTTTGTTTGATCACATGGTCTTTCTTTAATTTGCGACACAATTTTTTTTAAATAAATTAATTCTTATCGCTGCCACATGGCTCCACTCCCAGCTAAAGTAAGCAATAAAAAAACTGCTTATTACCGTCTCGGTAATCCTTGAATACTGTTTAACTTACTTTTTAGCCTTTACTTTTTGACTTGATTTCAATAATGGAGGCCTTCGCCCAGCAGATAGGCTATTTACTCATATACTTACTTATTTACTGTTTTACTTATTTAAAGTAATCTTCCCTCGCATAAAGTTGTATCTTCAATATTTCAAGTACTATTCCACCAACGATTCTTCGTTTTTATTACTATTCACTCTATATAATGTTATGAACATAATTTAATTCGGGTGTTATTTAAACGGTTAGCAAAGTATTCGTATTTGTGTTGGCAAAAAAATGTAAACGGTTAGCTAAAGCAGCTAGTTAGGCAGCACCTTATGGTCAGCAAATATTTCTAAATCAGTCTGCAACTTATATCATTCTCCCCTCTTCCGTGACTGGCCCTCGCTACGCTGCGCTTAGTCGGGAAAAAACAGTAAGGTTTTCTTATGCTGACCGATTGTATAATTCTGCTGACCAAATAATAATTTTGCGTTACAACTATTTATTTTGAAAACACATAAATTATTTTCCATTTATTTCTATTAAAACACCGACCCAAGTGGATCACGGAATACTGCATACTACGACTAACTATGCTAAGAATAAAGTTGTTGCTCTCAAACTTCGCTCGAGCATCGCGACCACTATTTGCGCGTCTTGCGGAAACTTACCTACATCCGTAAACGTCTGGATATTAACGTAATAAATCTTCACACAGCTCAAGAATAATTCCACAGCCTTTTAAAAACATGCAACAAACAGAATTTCTAACTTTTCTTTTAAAATATAATTTTAATAAACCTATTTTGTTCTACTTACCACTACTGGGCTTCGAGGAATCCTAATCTAGCATTATGACCTGTCGCAGAATGGTCTTATGCGAGTTGGTTGCCAGTAAACCAAAGCAAGGTCTTAAAAGCACAAATACTTTGAAGCCATGTAAAGAAGGGTGACCACTGCTTTGCAACCCGATGCGAACCCCTCGGAGAATCTAATAGGGCACGAGGACACACACTAGTGCGTGATGCCGTTCCCTCTAGAAAACCTCTGACGGTGCTTCGTTTCACACGGCTTGAGGAACCCTTTAAGTTTCTTGCCGCCCCCAAAAAACCCGGTGAAGCTGAGAATCAGCCGTCTGAGGCAATCAGCAAACACTCTACAACAAAAAAAAAACAAAAAACTGCTGGGAAAAGATCTCTCCCAGACCCATCCCTTCTATTCGTCGTTATCGTTCCTCAAACGAATTTTCGGCCGACCCGTACACGGCCGTGCCGTCCTCATTAAACATACAAAATTTTAACATAATATAAATATTAGCTCTGTAGAAACACTCCTCTATGTTTGTATTTTTCGAAAATTACAAGACAAGGGAAATGATGACGCAACTACGGTTTGCCTGACAAGTCATTGTGTTTTTAATTAACACGGTAACAAAACATTGTTTTTTATACACATAGTCTTGTGTAGACCGGCTGTTAGACTTTTCACTAAGCTGCGCCAACTATGAAACAGTATAATAATTATGAGAAAGAGGGCGATCGACCTAGCGAAAAGTGAATGATCAAAAGGAGATGAATTCAAAGTGGAGTACGTACTTTTGTTGCCGTTGCTTTGATCTTAGTAGAGTATATAAGAACTCTAAGAGGTAATTTTCGTTCAGTATCCTCTTAAGATCTGCTGTGGTCCTTATTTTTGATAGTCATTCCGTCCCAAACATTTTAACACTCAATTATGAATAAAGGCTTAAGGTAAGGAATAAAAGTATATATTTGCGACCAAAGAGTAGACTTATACTTTTTTTTAATAACACCGTATCTATACACTGTATGTAAGTGAAAAGAAAATTAAAATAATTGTATGCCTCTAACACATTCAAATGTTTCCGTCTTCTTCGTAGTGCTGGGAAACACTGAGTATGATGAATTAGTTATTTTTAGCAAATCTTTAGTATTAACTCTTCTTTAATATAAAAGGTTATTGAATGATCGGTTGCACCGCTCCTCGATTATTTTAATTGTTCTAGTTTAATCCATATAATTTAAAAAGGTATCAAACTCCGAAAATTTTCTTTATCTTCTTATTTATATTTATATGAATTTTTTTTTAGGTTCAGTTGCATTGGAATTTATCAGTTCAACTCAGTTCTGCTAAGCTGCGATCCTTACTTAGCTTAATTGTTCAGTAAATGCATTTAATTTATGTAAGTTATTTCGGTTAAAGGTTATTTCGTTATGGCGCGCTTTTGGCGACTGTATCGATGTAACAACTATCCATTAAGCCACCAACTTTTTAGTTCAACTCAGCTTAATTTCATTCATGGGTGATTCTATGTAAAGTACGAAAGTCTTCTTTGGAAAGCCTCGTGAATGAAATCGAAATGTTTCGTCTATCTCTACAGTCGTTAAGAACAATAGTAAAAAGGTCACGTATAGATGCGGATCAAAGTAAAACTTTTTTGTTTACAATTCGTTTGAGGACATTTGCCGCCTACCTATAAAACAGAAATAGGCCTATTGTAACAAACTTCGTCCAGTGATCCCAATTTATGAATGGGTGTTAGAAAGGTACAATCTATTAGGGATAACAACAAACTACATGTTATGTCTGTGTACAGTTTCGGCGCTTGTGGATTACAAATGAAGTAAATATTCTTACCAATCAGTTTGTTATCTTGTTTAGGATGTCTAAGAGGGATATACCATTCAATAACCCAGTAAAGTGTAAAGCTTTCACGAACATCACCTTCAGCATCGAGGGCCTTATATATATACGCCGCTCCTACAATCTCAGGAGCGATTCAAAATCAATAAGCTTCGTACTCCGTCGAAGCGTTCCAACTTACGTAAAGATCATATGCATGCACGCTCATACAAATATTAGACTCGGAATAACATTTTAAAATTTCGTTTACAGGAATACGTTTGCAAATATTTGCTACTAGCTTTTGCCCGCGGCTTTGCTCGCGTGGACTACAAGTATTGCGATTATAATTAAACTCTTATTTATTATGAGTAAATATCTGTAGAAACGGGTGATTTTTAAATTTTCTGCGCCAACATAGCTTATGCTGCAACCATCAGACCAACTTTCTTAACTGATATTTCTTTAATTAAAATATAGCATTCCTCCCGTAATTTAATTATGTAGAAAATAAGTAAAAAAAAGTAAGTGGAAATTTGTAAAATAAGTTACCGTGTGTGTAGTCTACTTTTAAGACTTTGGGCGATTTCAGATCCAAAGATATGCAATTTTTATCGCCTTTAACTGCTTACTTCTAACTAGAGAGTTCGTTCTTTTACACAGCTTAAAAATAGACGTCCTGAATGGGTTGGTAACATCTGCTGCAGCTGAAAAGCACTTATTCTTAAGTTTATGTGAATAAAAAAATACTTTGACTTTAGTATGTTCGTAAAATTACATATTCAAGAACAGTTTCGAATGATGAGAAATAACACACCGCTGTTGTTTCTTGGTAAGACCATCATCAGTGTGGTCTAATGGTAAAACATCGCTTCTATGGTCTCATTGTGGGATACCATCTCTGTCGTCTCGTGGTAGGACCATCATCTCTGTGGTGTTTTAGTGAAACATCGCTTCCGTGGTCTCTTGGTAGGACCATCATCTCTGTGGTCTTTTGGTAAAATATAGCTTCTGTTGTATCGTGGTATGACACCGCCTCTGAAGTCCCGTGGTAGGATCATCTCTGTGATATTTAAGTAAAACATCGCTTCTGTGGTCTCGTGGCAGGACACCGCCTCTATGGTCTCGTGGTAGGACTATCATCTCTGTGATCTTTTCGTAAAACATCGCTTCTGTGGTCTCATTGTGGGACACCATCTCTGTGGTGTTTTAATGAAACATAGCTTCCATGGTCTCTTAATAGGACCATCATCTCTGTGGTATTTTGGTAAAACATAGCTTCTGTGGTGTCGTGGTATGACACCGCCTCTGTGGTCCCGTGGTAGGACTATCATCTACAGAGATGATCTTGAGGGATCTTGATCAGAGATGATCTTTTGGTAAAACTGCGCTTCTGTGGTGTCTTAGTAGGACACCGCGCTGTGGTCTCGTGGTAGGACACCGCCTCTGTGGTCTCTTGATAATACATCGCTTCTGTGGTCTCGTGGTAGGACACCGCCTCTGTAGTCTCGTGGTAAGACCATCATCAGTGTGGTCTTTTGGTAAAACATCGCTTTTGTGGTTTCGTGGTAGGACACATCCTCTGTGGTCTCGTGGTAGGACCATCATCTCTGTGGGCTAATGGCAAGACATCGCCTCTGTGGTCTCGTGCTAAAACCATAGCCTCGGTAGGTATTCTCGTGGTAGGACTTAATTTAAATAATGTTTAATCAACTCCTTTCAGCAAGCAATTAAACAGGGGTAACAAGATCATTTCCTTTGTGGCGTTTTGCCGGCTGCTGTCGCGGCGCGCTCGTTTCGCTCGCTCGATTTGTGAAAGTTTTATATGTACTTAACCCTAATTTTCACATGAAGGATTGCCACCTTTCGAGAACAACCGGGTTTAATGGCTCAACATGCCTTCGGAGGTACGGACGGATTGCTGAAACATGCTTTGGCTAATACTAATAATAACAGGTCACCACATTGGCCCAATGAGCTGCTTTTAAAAGTCTTAAGAAATCGAGGTAATTAAACTTTTCCAATAAGCAAGAGTTCCCTAAGCGAGCTTAATTTGTGCATTTAAATAACACCCATTTTCAATTTAATTTCTTAAATGCTAAACAGTTAAAAAGTGTTTAACAGTTTTGAAGTAAAGGCAGGATTTTCAGAGATTGCTGTGAACTTTATCCTTCAATGTTAAATGGATTCACGACCTCGATTAACATTTTGCTTCATTATAATACGGAGGTCTTCATAAAATATTAATCTGATGGTTGCCATCTTGGCGCGACTTTTAGAAACAAAAAATAAAGTAGATCAAATGTAGCTTCATTTTGTAGAGTACGATAAGCTCTTTACTTAACCATTTTTTTATTTTCAAATTTTGTTTTTTTTTCTCTTGAAGCAAAAAAACATTGTATGGTTTTTTTACAAATTGAGTCCATCGGTATAACCCAATTTATGTCACAAAAAAAAACATACAACAAAGACGATAACAACAACAAACAATAAGTCAAAAAAACCTATTAAAGTTATTGATAATGTAAAATGAAGTTACCATTGTTGAAAATTCTCGCTATCAGTGACAATCGGATAAACGCGAACAAACTAACACTATCTTGAAATTTAAATTGAATCACAGATCACAAGCGGCTCTGTCAGCATAAACCTATAATGGGTGTAACTTTAGCTTAAGGGGACACTGACAACAATTTTCAAAGTATTTCGGTAGTTCATTCAATTCATTCGATGTACCATCACAATGCTTCATAAAATACCTATCTGCTTTAAATTAATTATTACGGTGAGTATTATTTGAAAAAATGTTGTTCCATCTTCTGATTATTTGCTAGATAAATTGAACTTACGCACATAATTGCTATAAGAATTGATGGGTAAAGCAATTGCTTTAATTCAGGTTTTGTCATAAATTTGTATTTTGAAAGATTTAGAATTATATCAAATTTTAAATGAAGTTGCCATATTATGTTCAAAGAAAAGAGAAACAAGCAATGGTTATGTTTCTATGTTACATGGAGTCAACAGAGAAAATTATCCAAAAAAATTATAACTAAAATATATAATGACACTTCAAAACGGTTTAAAGAAAGGAAATATGTTTGACCTTAACTGTCTTCGCGTCCAAAGGTCCCCTTTGAAGGCATAATGAGTTTATTCTCATAGGGACCTGCTTCAACCCGACATTGTTGGGTTATAATCGAATGGATTGATACTAAAGTCGATAACCTGAATATTATTTGGGAGGTCGAGAGGCGGGTTTAATTTATATTGGATGTATTAGGAGCGGAGATGTAGTTTAGGAGGTTATTATTGTAAATTTATTTATTTAACAAAAATATGAAATGGCTTATTTTCTAAATCTAACAAATAGTTTAAATACAATAACTAACTAAAAATCTTTATCTTTTACTCGTGTGGAGGAAGAACCTCTCACAAGCTTACTCTCGGCAAGTTTTCTTTAGAATGTTGGCTAAGCAGTTAATTCCAGGTTTGTACCTTTAACCAAAACGTCAGTTTTTTTAAAGAGAGAATGCTGATTGCCTCTGACGGCATTTACAGCTTCACCGGGCTTTTTTGGGGGCGGCGAGGAACGTAAAGGGTCCCTCAAGCCGTGTGAAACGAATCACCTTCGGAGGTTTTCTAGAGGGAACGGCATCGCGCACTAGTGCGCGTCCTTGTGCTCTACTAGATTCTCCGAAGGGTTCGTATCGGATCGAGGCGCGGAACAACCCGAGGGCGCCTCTAAAGACTTGGACCTCGGCTCGGGTTGACCGGGCCGTGGTGGAGGAGAAAAGCGCCTCATGTCTGTACCTGGTATAGAGCGCGTGTGAACCGGTTCTTCGTACCCTTGTTCTACGAGTACGGTGTCTTAGGCCTAAACTAGTGTGCATGTTTAGTGTATTCTGTAAATGTGTAGTGTCATTTAGAGGATCGGGTGGGGTTTTCTAGACTATTGCGTTTTTAAGTGGTCCGCCATATTGACGTCTGCTCTTTGCTAAATACAGTGTTAGTAGGAGACATCAGTAGTATGTAGTATGTAGACTACGATTTAAATGACCAGGAGTTAGTTTTAAAATTATAATATTATCTGTTTTGACTTTTTAACCATCAATCTTTAATAGAATATTTCATAAATTTTATGTTTTCTTGGATCTTCAGGGTTTTTTTAATAGGTCTTTATAAAAATAAGTGACATGTAATAGTTATAACTTTTTATTGCGTTTTTTAAGTGAGTGAGAGGTTGACACTCAATGACAGTATAATTTAAAAGGACTATTGTTATTTTTCCATCCATTTCTCATTTATGCAAAAACAGAATCTGTGTCTGCATCACATTTCACATAGAATATAGACATTATTAAGTCGTTTTCACTGAACCGTGTTACTAGAAATGACATAACATAAAAACGAAAAAATGGACATCATTTATCGGTACCGACATGTCATTTACATTTAATGTGTAAATACAACGTTACGCTGAAATTATAGATTTCTTATACTTAAATAATATATAATAATATAAATAATGTATATATACTTATACTTATAATAAAACAATGAAACTAACAGGTAAGTGTTACTACTTTGGTATAAAAACATGGTCAGTCACAGTGTTGCGAATTTTCTATTACTATTACAACGTCTTACTATTCTGTTGACACAGTTTTTAATTAAAATTAAGTTGAAAACAGTGAAGCTGTTGAACGAATAAATTGAAAAATCTCAATTTATCTTCAATTAATTTACAGAAATTAACGTTTTTTTTTAATTATTGCTTACAACTATTTCAATTTAAAACACTCAGCTGTTATATCTACGCCTCGGAGGCTGATTGGCAAAGCTCTAGGTTCGTTATCCAAATACCTACAAAACACGATGTGTCCTCCACTTGCGTTTTGTAGGTATTAGCGCTCGAAAGGTCAACTCTCTCTCAAGACCTAGCTGTAGCTATCATATCTTACTGTCAAAACACAGTGCTACTTACTTTGAATACCGTAGAATGGGGTTATTTTTGATATAAGCGTAACATTGGTCGCCGCTATAAATCCTTGAGTAGCTGCTAATATGGATATTCCTAGCGTTGTAGGCATCTCTAGTACGATTCCTTCCAGACTTAAAACTACATGTGGAAAACAACTTTAGAGAACAGGAGCTGTGATCAATGGTAAACTTGATTCGAAAGTTCCATTCTACCGTACATTATATACGGTACGTTATATACGGTACTAACATTACTGTTATGTCTATAAAGAAATAAAGTCCTCTAGTTATAATAAAAAGTAAATAGCCTATGATTGCCCCACGGCTGAGCAAAGGAGTTCATCATTGAAATCAAGTCATCACAATAATTGATGGCTAATGACTCAATCACAACGCTTGCCAAATACGGGTTGGTGATCATAAGCCCGGCTATCAGCGTATTATTATAAAGGCAGCCATATTGTACACAGATTTGATTTCTAGATAGTACAATAGAAACTAGAAAGATTTATGCGCGCACTATGTTGGCATCGCAATCCCCGTAGCTCCTTAATACCATCGACATGGACCAATAAACAAACGTAGTAGCTTTCCGGGCCGCATTGTGATATTTTTATATACCTGCATCTGGAAATTAACTGGAAATTATGCGAAAATCTCATTCGCACCTGCAAATTCATTTCAAAAGTTGCACATATATTAGTAGTACTATTATTTTTGTTATTCTTCTGTAAGTTAAATAATAATAAGAAATAAACTATAATTATCATCATCCAAAAAGCAGAACAATAAATAAATAGTTGTGTCATCACCTGGTCGGTACTTATGAAGGTACTGAGGTGATGTTTTCTATATTTCGGGGACTAACTAATACCTACTAGTCCGCTATTTCTCAAAAGTGAGCGTCAAAACTATATTTATCTGTGGAGTCATTATTTTTAGTTCAGCTCGTAGAGTCTCCGAGGAAATCGAATTAAAAGCACACGCTGAAGCCCCCGTTCCACACGCCGACTGTATAAATTGGGGATCGGTTGTAACGCAACCGGTTGGTTGCGAGCTATAAATGACTTTTATTTATAATATCTGCATAATGAGTATTAACAGGTTCGCTGTCCAATAATTATAACAATTGGTTTTCAATTGTTATGTATCATATGTGATTCATGGGGCAGGGAATGGGTTAATGAGGTTATTTATTTAAAGGATATAGATATTTTTATTATTTTTAAATTTTGCATTCACAATGCTGTACCTATCAGTGGCGTAGACTCCATATAACCTGATTCCCATCGGCTTCCCTTTAAAAAATGTTCAACATGATACTTCATACAGGTAAACAGTATTTTTTAACGAGTTATATTCATTCATCCGTTTGTGGCCGCCATAGTACCTATCACACGTAGATTTTTTCGGTGGTGGCAAATTGGCAGTTATCTGTTATTGTTGTACCTATTGTGGTGAGTTAGGTCTTTGTTTATCTAGCTACTTTTATTTCGACTGATAGGTAAGGTTTTTGGTGCTTTTGGATTGCACTATTATAATTAGGGCGGCTTACCTTTTTTAAAAATTCACCCTTCACCGCTGATACCTATAATAGGTATAGTTACAAGATAAAATTTTACTAGAAACAATCAACCCTCAAAAAAGTCAGCTTTAAGAAGCTCGAGTGGGCTTATGATATAAAAACATTTTTTTTAAAGGAATTACGTCTTTATAAATTTTTAAATACTTGCAAAAGTGTTCTTTCGACTGTGAGGGTAGATACTTCACAGTGATCTAATACCGCTGACTTTAGCGTAAATCACAAACTACTAGAAAAATTCAACGAGTCTTCTGGGGTTTCGGTAGCTCAGCGATCAGAGCATTGAACCGGTTATCCAAAGGTCGTGGGTTTGTTTTCCACTAGAGCTTCTTGAGGCTGTCTATTATTTTCTAGTAAAATTTTATTATAAGGATGTAGATCATCTAGAAAGCTCAAAGTCACCCAAAGAGCATGGGAGACGGCTATGCTTGGGGTTACTCTGCGTGATCGAATGAGGAGATCCGTAGGCGAAGCTATAAGAGTTCCTTGTTGACTACGGAACCCTAAAAAGTGATTCTATAATGATTATTCCGACGTGATTGGGTAATATGCAGGAATTAGAGAAATGTCAATTTCAAGTCCTTCTTTAGAAGATTTTTCTTAATATTTATTTGCCTTCAATTTCTAAAGGGCAATATTAAAACATTCGGGATTTTGTGACACCTTGTCCCAAGAAGATCCATAAACTTTCTGGAGTCGAAAAGAAATAACAGAAGAGTTAAATAAAATTAATTATAGCGAAGGCCGCCTTTGTGGCTTAGTGGTTAAGACCATCAGTCTTAGACACGGAGGTTCCGAGTTCGATTCCCAATTATAACATGTTTGTGCACTCGGTTTGGCTGGTGCCAGTGCCAGTTGGACAAACAAGCCCTACGCTTGTTTGTCCACCTGGCTATACCACCATCTTTTTCTAATATGTCGCAATAACATCAATGTCTGTAGCATTGTTGTGTTCCGGCAGTGAGAGATAAGATAGCCAGTGCCTCAGTAGTTGATGATTCCGGGTGAAGTGCGTTTTCACGGCCTTATCATCACTTAACATCTGGTGAGATGAAAACCAAGTGCTTACCCGTTAGCTATAAATAAAGACATAAAACGTTATCAAACAATCCCCTTTGTAATATGTGAACAAACAAACTTTATGCTGAGTCTTAAAAGTTATGCAAAATTAATTCATTCCTTCAGTTAAGACTCTCAAACTAGTAGGAGGTGAAAAAGTTCTACTCAGTGGCGAATAATTTCCAGCGTTGGTATAATAAGCAGAAAATGCTAGAATTTCCGCTTACTACGAGTAGAATGGTGAAAAAAAATTTCAACACTGACTTTTTTATACTTGTATTATCTTGAAACAAACAATAAACTTCTATCAATATATTTTTCCTACTTAAGACTCCCGAAAAGCGCTATCCACTAATACTCTTGTATTGTTAAATTAGATTAGTCTAAATAATTTACAATTATATGTTTTTTTTAATGCTCGAGATTTAATCAGAAATTTATTCTGATTAATTCTTTAATCAGAATAAATATTATTAACGGGATTATTACCATGTTTTTTGTTGTGTTTGAGTACCCGATATTTCGGCACGCGCCATGCATGCGCCATGATCACGGATGTACTGAACTTATTGCGGGTGGGTTCAATGCAACTGTGGATTATCCCGTTAATAATATTTATTCTGATATAAGTGACCATGATAGTTTAAAAAGTTATATCGAGATTTAATGTTTTTAATAAGTTGTTAAAGCTACAAAACTTTTTTTACACGAGTATTATATCTTCGACTTTCGTTACCTATACGTATTTGTTCCGCAGATCCTTCCACTTTGATCAAAGAACAAACTTCTATCAATATATTTTTCCCGATTAAGACTCCCGAAAAGCGCTATGATTATATACACATTACTCTTTTGTGGTTAAATTAGAATAGTCTAACTAAATAATTTGCAAATTTTATGTTCTTAATTATAATAATATAAATTACTTATTTTATGCTCGATATTATTGTTTTTAACAAGTTGTTGAAGCTATCAAGCTGTTTTTATATATCTTCGATTTTCGTGATACACATTTGTTCCGGTTCCTTAATCTAGTACCTATAACTTATTATTGATCGAAATAAATAAACCAAGAAACCGCAATGTTTATCTTATCAACATAAATTAAAACGAAAATCTTTTTTCCGTGACTTGTGTATTGCTTTTCAGGTTAGCTACCCTTCATTATATGAGTGAATAAACTCACGATACGTGTATACAGAATAATAGACTGACATGAGCAGTGAAAACGTACACCCAATTAGCATTTAGAACAGGCAATTATGCTCATGGAGATGTAAATAACTTCTCTGAAATCTGCTTTTCCTAAGAACACTATATCTTCTTGGTTGGATACCTGATATTCGTTTATTTTACATAAACTGGATATTGCTTTTACATTAACAGTCCTACCTATATTTGTTGAATTTGAATGTTCAGGTTTCATTTAAACCGATTGTTAAATGTTTTAAAAGACAGGCACTTTTTTGATGTAAAATTCGTCAAGAAAGCCAGTGTGTTTCGGTGGCTATATTGGAAGAGCTCACCTAAACGGAAACGGTCTTACCGGAGGCTTTTGTCAAGTGTTTAATTTTCAATATTCGGGATTGTATAAGAAATAAATCTGATTGAATGCTTAAAACGACACAAGGCCATCCAGTGATGAGAGTTGATGAGTTCGAGATTAAGCAAAGGCCGGCTACTGTGATTATTAAAATGAATAATACTATGGCTTAACTGGAAATAAACACATTATGAACGGTTGACAATACTAACATGATTTTAATACTATCTTTTGTCCTATCAGGCTAAGCAAAATTCAATTATCCAAGGGTATTAGAAATTTAATAGCGTATCAGTATGGGGACAGAAATCTAGCGACAATCTAATAAGGGCGTACAGGCCTCGTAGGAGCACCGCCCGGCGTATGAGAAGACGTGTTCATATAATTACAGCATCCTGTCTTCCCGATTAGTGTCAATAAACTATGACACAGTACACGTGACCAGCTGCAAGCACATCTCTTATTTTTCTCTTTGGTTTTACCTTTCACGCTCGATATAAAACACATTTTCGTTTAAAGATTTCCTAGATTTCAAATAAAAACTTTTATCTTTAAGCCTGTTTGTTTTACTTTTCTCTGATACTAGGTACTAGATAGATGTGCCAGTAGTGAGAGAGTCACTGTTGTCCGTAATGATAGAGATGGCCGCGGTGGCGGCACTCTTATCTACACAATTACAAACGGTCGCTTCACTGTGTCCCGCTCGATCCCCTGCAGCTATCCGATATGGAGCTCTCAGTCTGTCGGCTATGCATGACGGGGCACCCGTCGATTATTGTCACGTCCGCGTACTTGTCCCCCAATAAGCTTCTCACACAACCCGATCTCGAAGCGCTGTTTGCTATGGATAACGCCGTCATTATTGCCGGCGATTTCAATAGCAAAAACGCTCAGTGGAGTTGCAACTCAACCAACCGTAACGGTCGGGTGATGAGCCACCTCGCTGAGTCGTTGCTCTTCGATATCGTCGTGCCTATGGAGCCCACCCACTATCCGTTACTGGATAATTTAACGTAATATTAGATATGATAGTGTATATGAGATCCACGCGCTCTCCTCCGATCATAGGTCGGTTGTTTTACAGTTAGGCCCCTCCACCGACCCCACCCCCGTCATTAAAGTGGTGACTGACTGGGATAAGCTTGAAAATTTTTTCGAGTCTACAGCCAGTGAGTCATTAAACCAAATCCCCAATGACATTGCCTCGCCTCACGAGACAATGGCCGCGGTCGACGCCCACAGTAGTCATCTCACCAACGCTATAAGCTCCCTCCCACCGCAACCCTCCCGCCTGTTACGGAAGATGAGGTGCAAACGCTATTAAAGCGTCTCAAACCCCGTAGTGCCCCCGGGGCAGACGGCATCTCAAACAAGATCCTTAAGATCTTACCCGCTCAGCTTATCCTTTTAATAGTAGCTATCTTCAATAGCGCCATGACAAACGCAATCTTTCCCGCTGCGTGGAAAGATGCGGTTGTCATAGGTATTCATAAACCCGGTAAACCGCGTAACGCCCCCTCTAGTTATCGCCCATCAGTCTTCTCAAATCGTTGGGAAAACTATACGAACGCGTTCTAGTATCCCGTTTAAGGGACTTTGTTTCCTCCAACAATATTCTTATAAACGAGCAGTTTGGGTTTTGCCCCAAACACTCGTGCACCCATCAATTGCACCGCCTCACGGAACTTATCCTATCCGGCCTCAATAAAAGGGCCCGTCCCAAGGGCACCGGAGCTCTTTTCTTCGACGTAGCAAAAGCATTTGACAAAGTTTGTCACAACGGCTTAATTTATAAGCTTTACCAATTTGGCGTTCCAAACAGACTCGTGCACATATACGAGACTATTTGTCGGATCGCTCTTTTTACTTCCGCGTCGAAGGAACGCTCTCTGCCCCACGTCCTATTCGATCCGGCGTTCCGCAGGGATCCGCAGGGAACTTAGGTACTTTTAATATCGATCAAAACGAAACAGCTTTTCTGATTTTTCTGACAAATATTGGGATACATATTCATTTTATGACTCACTGACTCCAATTCTACGATTTTTGAAATATTTGTCTGTCTGTCTGTCTGTCTGTATGTCCACTTTTAACTAAAGAACGGCTTGACCGATCTTCATGAAAATTTATATGTAGTAAGAACATGAGATCGTGCAAATGATAGGCTATAAGAAAAGGAAATTTTATTCACAAGTTTAAGCGGGCGGGTGACGGCTCTTAATGAAAATTTGTATGTAGTAAGAATATGAGATTGTGCAAATGATAAGCTATAAAAAAAAGGAAATTTTATTCACAAGTTTAAGCGGGCGGATGATAGCTCTTGATGAAAATTTGTATGTAGTAAGAACATAAGATTGTGCAAATGATAGGCTATATAAAAAAAGGAAATTTTTTTTCACAAGGTTAAGCGGGCGGGTGACGACTCTTAATAAAAATTTGTAAGTAGTAAGAACATAAGATTGTGCAAATGATAGGATATATGATGTTAGTAAACCTAATAATTATTTTGATTAGAATTCATTGATACATTATATTTGCACAGCGAAGCGGGCGGGTGACCACTAGTGTCACAGGATGTCCCAAAAACAATAGAAATCCTTAATGTCTAAACTTGTAATAGCTTAAGTGTTTTTTATATATTTTAGCGTTTTATTAACGCTTAAATATACTTAAGTAAAATTTAAACACTGAAAAAAGACGACAACCTCAGGCGGGAATCGAACCACGCACCTTCCGCATTCCGGGCGGCTGCCTTAACCACTTGGCTACCGAGGTCTGGCTTTCACCCGTCGAAATTTTTCAGTGGTTGATGCTTATGTTTTTTAGTCAACATTGCTTCATCAATCTTAGAAGTTTTCACCTCTGAGATCCGAAAGAAATATTTTTACAAATATTTGAACATTCGGTTAAGATGAAGCTGCGTTATAGATAAGTGTTTTTTATATATTTTAGCGTTTTATTAACGCTTAAATATACTTAAGTAAAATTTAAACACTGAAAAAGACGACAACCTCAGGCGGGAATCGAACCACGCACCTTCCGCATTCCGGGCGGCTGCCTTAACCACTTGGCTACCGAGGTCTGGCTTTCACCCGTCGAAATTTTTCAGTGGTTGATGCTTATGTTGACTAAAAAACACACAACAACAAACACCGCCCGGAATGCGGAAGGTGCGTGGTTCGATTCCCGCCTGAGGTTGTCGTCTTTGTAATAGCTTTTTAGTATCTCAATTAACTAAGCAACTTTTTAAAATTATGGGCACGATTATGGGCCGTACATTTTTTTTCACTTTAAACAGGGATCAAAGTTTTAAATTTTAATAGTTTTTTTACTAGTTTCTTTATTTTTAATACTTTTTAACTCGTTTATTAAATTCTAATAATTTTGTTTGATATATAAACTAATACCGATGAAATTTAAAAAAAAAACTAGATGGAATAACCTCTTCATTTGTAGAAATGGCATGATAAAAACAAACCATAAGTGGGTTTTTTTTTTAAAACTACAAAATATCCCATAATCTTAAAAACTGTGATATTTTGACTAAGGTCAAAATTTGAGATTAGGGGGCCATGGTGAAGCCTATCGATGTTTATAGGGTTATCCATTGTTTTATAGCACTTCGAACGCAAAATTCAAAAATAATAAAAAATATTAATAAGGAATTGCCTCTTTATCGATTGTTAAATACTTGCAAAAGTGTTCTTTTCGACGTTCATGCCAATATCGTTTCTTCCTATTCGTAATTATGCACAATCTGAATTCCACACAATAGTAATTGACCACATTCGCTACTGTGCACAGTCATTATTTGTGTACAGTAGCGATTCTTCCTTTTCCTAATTCTGCACAATCTGAATTCTACACAATAGTCAATCATGTGTCAACAAAATCTTTTTTACAAAGAGTATCAAAAACCGGTAGTAAGGGCTTAATTTGTAAATAGGACTGACTTCTATTGTTTCTAATTATTATTGTTAGTTTATTTAGACCCACTGCTGGAGTAACGCTTTGTCACAAAAACAGAAGCGCATTTTGTCGTAAACAAAATACATAAAATATCCTAAAAACGAAATGTTATATTTTTATATTTTTACCTTAACGTAACTCATAATCCCCTCATACTTATATTAACTAATTTCTACCCCGATGCCGTATTGAAAAAACATTATAATATTTAACATTTAAGTAAATTTACTGGAAAAATTATGATTATACTTACCCATTTTTCCTTTCCGCAGCTTTATCATCACGCGGCGATCCAGATTCACCAAAGCAGGAGTCTGTCTCATTCAGCCAGAGAATAACCAAAGGGATGTCGGGCATAATATCGAAACTGAAGAGTGGGGTGACGAACAACACCCCACCGCCCCTGGAGAGCAACCCCATCATGCAGTATTTCGAAGTGGGGAAGGAGTGCAGCACCGCGGGACCAGGCCTGGTGTGGAGGGTCCACGACGCCTACCGCAAGAGCGACGGAAAGGTAAGCCCGCTTTTCAGCTCCCATATGGCACAGAATAAATAAGAAAGCAGTATTTTATCTCGGCAATGTTGTTGCAATAATTACCTACAGCTGCTCGGTACGTAAGCACGCAGTAGGGCGGCCTCTCTTGCGTTGCAAGTCAGTATGACGCATTCCACGTGGCCGCAGCGAATGATACCCGAATATTTAAAAAGTCCTTTCAGCAATAGTAAATAATAATCAATGCGAAATAAAAACCATAATCAAGGTTTATTTTAATTTAATTTAATTTATTTTAATAAACCTTGATGATGGATTTTATTTCGCTAAATTAAATAAAACTGTTAGTCGTAAATACCAAATTTGTAACGTATGTCGACGAAAAAACGATCGGGTGGATGAGATTTTTGCGATCCCTGCTTATATGCAATATTGTGTTTGTTATATTATTTGTAATACCTTTAAGATAAAAAAAAAAACATTGTTAGGCTAAACTATTTTTTATGACGTGTGACCAAAATCCACAATGATCAAAGTGGAATAGCCCGATAACATATTGACGTAAAGTTGTATTAAAAATTGATGTTAATTTGTCGAGGATACGAACAAAATACTTGCAAAGCCAGGATAGATATATGTTCATCCTTCACGCTCGCTTAAACATCGATCGCTCTATAGTAAGGTACTGTCTGCGTTCGTGCGTAGCTTCGGCGCACTCGTAACTGTTGTGTATCGAAGTGTACCGAGATTTTAAAGCGCCGATTTTTGTGAAGATTGTAATATTGATTACTTATTTATTCTGTGCTAATGGTGTCTCGCAGTACCGTGAAGAAGCCGCAAGAAACTCAGCTCAGTGTATTTCTGTATCTTTCTCACTTTCTCTAAATCTAGATCACTCTCCTGGTAAATGTGTTCGACCACGATATATTTAACAGTGACATCATCATCATTAATAGCTATTAGGTAACCGCTGCAGAGTTAAGACGCACCTTTGTCACTGCCACATGTATTAATTTAAAAAAGACCTACCATACTTCCTGAATGAAATGTATTATCCGTAACAATTATAACAACCTCACGAGAAAGATTCTCTGAAACTAAATGATGAGTTGGGAACCTTCTAACCTCCTTTATCGTGATGGGAGCTTTTGTACGTTCTCTTATTGGGAGCTCAAGGAGCTACTAGCTTCAGCCTTATTATATTATTGAGGGAGTATAAAATGAAAGCAAAATTCTGCTGTTAAACCGTTACCTCAGCTCTCAATAAACCCCTTTGTAGACGGGCGACAACAAATTTACAACATAATGTGGCGCAGCTTCAGGCAACGGCGCCAGACTTCAACAGAGAAAACACATGGGAATTTAATTACGGCGCCGGCGCCGTCACTAGTACAGCCTTGTTTGAATGCGGATTTGTTGGGTGTTTATAACGGTCACTATAGTTGATTAAAATTGGTATAACCCGATCCACAGCACATATAAAAGTAATGTCGACGTTAACATTAAATACTTCACTTAAAATAAAAGTAGTATTGGACATTTTCTACAAATGGTATTCAAGCTCGCACCCTCTGTCATATAAAGTTGGGTGCACTACCAATTCAGCTATTGTGGCTCTGTCGAACTCGTGTAAGTGTATCAACACTATCTCTTATTATTGTATGCACCAAAGTCTTATTCAAATATTAACGACTATGCCATCAATATCCACGATAACACTTTACCCGAATTGTTATTTGATTTGCTTGCATTAAAAACTTGCGTTAGAGTTATATACCTATATTTATCAAACAATAACTTACAAAAGCTAGTAACTGACTTTTTATGGATAGTATTTTATAAACAAATAGTCTTGCCAATTGGACAGAAAGTAATCTAGAAAAAATAAATGCTAAATGTTAACATGCAACAATCTAGCAATCAGCACGTTAATCCATACTAATATTATAAATGCGAAAGTGAGTTTGTTTGTTTGTTTGTTTGTGGTTTGATACGCTTTCACGCGTAAACTATTTAGCGATTTATATGTTTTGTTGTCACAGAAACTATCAAAGCGGTACGAAGTCCGCCAGGTCAGCTAGTACACAATAAAAATAAATTTAGTTGTACAAAAACATTTAGGTATGTGTTGTACGAATATAAATAAGAGGGGTTAAAATCCTTTCGAACGAGTATTAACTCAAAGTAACCACACCTCTGATTCGTACAGAATTGAAGCACAAATAATATATTTATAATCTGCTTGTTAATGTTGGAAATTCCTTTAGCGGCATTTGTCACAGGAGATGACAACTGTGAACATTTAAATTGTTGACAACCATTAAATTCTAGCCTTACAGCTCAAGTGACAGAGTATTTACCTTTATTACAAACACGTCGACACAGATTTTGTTACAGCAAATAATTAATATTATTTACGAGGAATGCTGCCAATTAAGCTTTCTAGTTAATTGCATAAAATAAGAGTAATACATACATATACATAGAATTTTTTAAAAACTGGATCAAAAAGAATAAAGGAATAAAAAAACACAGAGCCTTTTTTCAATTACAATTACAGGATTTCTTTGATTATTTTTTACGAATTTTTTTATATTAAAAGGAGGCAAACGAGCTGGCGGACCACCTGATAGAAAGTAATCACCGCCGCCCATGCACACCCGCAAAACCGAAGTAATCGCAGATGCGTTGCCGGCTTTGGAAGAAGTTATATCTTGAGGAGGGAGTAGGAATTGGGAGGGGGGAGGGGTGAGAGATGGGCCTCCGGTACTTTCACTCACCGGACGAAACACAACAGCAACGAGTGCCAATGTTTCACGCCGATATTCTGTGAGAGGTGGTATTACGCCGGGCAAGCCGGCCCATTTCGTGCTGCAACGCAGCGTGGCTCTACTACTCAGAAAACTGAAATGACTGTAAATTATATTGAAATATACAACCCAATTAACTGAATTCAATTCAATTACCTCTGATACACTTTCCAATGAAATATTAAATGCTACCGATAATTACTACGGGGCTAAGTTAGCACTGCTCGAAATTAATCGAATAAATGGGAAACATAGAGACAGCTGTAATGAAACTACTTTTACGTATCTACTCGCGTTTATTTTACACATTAATTTGACATTTCGAACCCTTTGCACACTCCTGTGGTCACAGGGAGACTGAGGTGTTGGTCGGCTCGTAATTAGTTGGCAACTTAAACACCATAATTTTTTAATTAAGTTCGTTCTGTTTTACGCAGAAAGAGCTGTGTCTTTTGGTCGTAAAAGTAGTTTCATTTCAATGTATAGTGTTCGCGTTTAACTTTAGAAAACAAAAGGGACAGCTTCTGCTTTTGAACAATTATTTATTTAGAGTATTAATGGACACCGCCACCTCGAAATCTTGACGTCGCCGCCGCCGGCGCCGGTCCAACCTTCGCAGCGATTTATCTTACAAATCTTTTCTCGGATTTATCTTCTCTTTACTGGCAGATGCTTTTCATTTAATGGACTTTCAACTATAGGAAGTCTTTTATTGAGTAAAGAATGAGACCTAACCTGTAAAAAAAACAATCACCGTTACATTCCACTGATATCCACTGACATGGTTTTATTTAATTTATTTTTTAATAAGGTCTGTTTTGTATGCAGCAAATATATTTTTAAAAAACATGTCAAATAAACTTCAGCCGCTTTATAATTGTTTAAAACTGCTCAGCGGAGTGTGAAAATTATTTTATGATATTAAAATGGCCTTAATGAGTGTACACTCATGTGCTAATTATAGCCGTGATTTGCCTGTAATTTTAACTTGTGATGCATCAGATATTGGGGTGGCTGGTGGTGGGTGACAAGAAAGCACTCTCAAAAATATTTGGTCCTAAAAAGAGTATACCGAAGCTAGCAGCTAAGAGACTACAGCATTGGAGTATATTTTTGTCAGCATTTGATTATAGTATTCATCACATCAGTTCTTCTAAAAACCCAGCAGATATGTTATCAAAATACCTGTCAGACACTTCCCCAATAGCAGATTGTCATCCCATATGTGAAAGTGGAAACATCAGTTATTACTACCTCAGACATGCCTATCCTCGACTGATCGTAATCGACCTAAACAACGAATCGTAATTGTCTAAATAGTTACTACACAAACACCACATGTACAATTTAACCGGTCTTACCGCTCAACGCGATCTCTTCCAGAGAACTAACATACAGAAGTAACACAGTAACCCCCATACGTCACTACCTACGCCGGCCACTGGTGATGACTAAGGATTTAAGTAACAAATCTAAGTGGTCGCTTGGGCTTATTACTGGGGTTATTAACGAGGGTGTTACTTATAGAGTAAACGTTGATAATCTTTATAGAAAAGACATGTGAACCAATAAAAACATAACTAAATAAACTTAACAAATAAATAGGTGGTAGTATATCGTAATATATTTTAAAACTAAGCATTAGACTATTAAGTAAGTTTATGTATTACTATTATAAGTTTAATATAATAGTTTATAAATGTATTGAGCTGAAGGCTATTTTGAAAGGTGGGGGAGAGTGTGGTAACATCAAATGGGTAAGCACGTAGTTCATTCCTCTGCACCTCCCCTCAATCTATTTTCCCCCGGGCTTCTTACCGTGTAAAGTCGTGTGCCGGTTCATCCAATAAATATAATTTAAATACAGAGGCGTGTTAATTAATTACGTCTTCTTTGACACTGTGCACATCGGCTGCATCGAGGGATAAAGGTATAACAGATGGATAGGGAGAAAGGGTTATAAGCCACCACGCGGGCCCAGTTGTGGCCCATTGGTGGTTCTTAACGACTGCTAATGCAGCCAGAACCAACGGCGTGCCATCCGAAGCACGGAATAATACATATTTGGTCACCCACCGGCATTTACGAAAGTTATGATCGGGTATTAATGACGGTAGTTGTTGACATTGAATGGGTGCCTTTGGCTTTCAAAGTAAAAAGTAAATAGTGTTGAATAATTTCGGCGGGCTGGTTAGAACCACGATAGCTCAATTGGAAGAGCACCTGACCCGGTATGTCAGAAGGGTGCAGGTTCAAATCCTGCTCGTGGAATTTTTTTTCAACATTGTGTTTTTGTAATATATTTATTATAACTATATGTTGGAATCCACTACACTACGTCCCTCGTAATACAAAAGCAGCGTAGGGCGTTAATGATAGCGCACGAAAGCCCCGGTCCCGGTAAATGAACCATGATGAATAAGATATTGTGCAAGGCCACGGGCGCCGCTGCTACGGAAATAGGTCAATATCAGTGGAGCACTGGAACACCAGTTGCACAACACGCCATGGAACCACTAAGCGAAGTTGGAGGTTACATAAATAAACACGAGCGCAGACTTACCTGGAACAGGCTTGTTGGCGAAACGGAATGTTTGCTACGATGCCAGTAAAGTTTCATGTGTGTATCTCTGGATGTATTTGTTTACAGGAGAAAAATACTAAGAAATTTTTTGCAATACAATTCAAGGAAAAATGTATTTAAATATTATATTGAGGAAAAATATATGTTCTGATGGGTCAAGACATCTCATCTGAACGATAATATTTGTTTAGTTACAATTTGTATTTTGCTTTCAGTCTTTTCTATGAACAACATTTCTAATGTTCGTAGTTATTTCATGTAGAATATCTTTGTACGTTATTAATTGATTAAAATCTGTTGGTTACCTTTCACAAATAAATGATGTAGTTTTATAGGAGGAAGTATTTTTGATAGGATCGGATACTGAGTAGCATTGAACATCAAACAAGACTTATAAAAAGCTGATCACTTCAGGCCGATTAATATGGACCGTTTGGGTTCATTAATGTGTAAGCGTGGTATTACGGTTCCCGCCAGCCGTGGCTCGGTGTAATTTGTTATTAAAACGTGAATTCAGGTCAAGTTTACTGGGGCAGTTCGCCGCGCCAGACGATGCAATAAAGTAGCCTTTACACAACATCGTTCTCCTTATAAACTGACTATAGCTTTTGCAATAGAGATCTAGATGGTAGTTTAACGACCACCACAAAAGTCTTGTAAATGTGGTCTTGTAGAAAGATCACGATCAGTTGCAGATCCAAAGAATACCCAGGTACAATACCCAGCTGAAAGAACGTATTAAACTCAGATTGACTGGTGGCAGGACCTACTAAGTCCTCCTGGTTAGCTACCACCATCTTGCCAAAGTCTGTTGCTTTCACATCAATGTTAGTAGCAATCTTGTGATTTGACCTGTTGACGGTTGATAGCTAGATCCTCAGTAGTACCATAAACACCATCAAAACTAAACCATAACCATAACCGTACCATAACCAAACCATAAGGTTTCGGTTAAAATGCGCCTGCGCCATTGGCCTTATCGTCTTCTACCATAAGATGAAGTTTAAGCTAAGCGCTTCTCTTTGAAGGGTAAAAATAAATCTCTTTCTGAATAATCTGGTTATAGGTATAAAGCGGTGGTAGAATCAACCTTCCTTACTTACTTACTTTGCTCTATCTTTAGCGTCATTTTCAGACACCTGTCTTTGTCTCATAGCTTTTTGTACCGCATCAGTCTCTCCATCCAGCTTTTATTCTCGTTTGAATCTTCGGCCGGGGATAGAGAGATGCTGTGCTAAATTTCTAATATTATCGAGTGGCCTCATTTTAAGCAATAAAGAATTAAAACTTAATGACTCTGAAATGTTGTGATTCAGAGTAAATATTCAATAGGCAAGCTCACAACAAAGCTCTGAACAACAAAGAAATGCATTAAAATGCCACGGTTTATTTTGATGCCCGTTTAATCCGGTGACGCCGCGCTGCCGTGGCTTGTACCGCGAACATTGTGGTTAAAACGTCGTTTACAATGTCCGTGTATTAGTGTCCCTTTTGCGATGTTACATGTGTTCTGTTCTGACAGTGACAGGGTTATCGCTATGGTCCGTTTATTCCTTTTGCACATTTGGATCTGGACTAGGTACTTTATTTCTAAATGTAACCTTGCAAGTAGTATTGTATGTTAATGTTTACATTAATTTGTTACCTGAAAAACAACAAAACCTATCACTGGCTCAAAAAAAAACCAATTGAACCAATTGAAAAGAACAAACTAACTGCCTTATAAAGATCAAGATAAGATGTCAGTGCAGCCGCCCGGATTGCGGAAGTCCCAGGTTCGATTCCTGGCTGGGTCGGGTGGGCGTTTAATTTTTTTTTCACTATATGATATATAAAAATAGAAATAAAGAAAAACTTTATACGGTAGGTAAAACCTATCAACTTTATTGTACAATTTAACGAGCTCTTATCTTATACACGTGATTCTTAGTAAGAAAAAAAACACTGTTTTATCACACGGATATAATTTAGTATATTTCAATATAAGAGAAGACAAAGAAAATAAAAATAATGTTAGAAAAAACAGAATAATGGTTATAAAAACGGAAACGCAAAACAGGTCGCGCGCGCGCTTACGGTAGAAACGCAAGTACAGGGTATTATTTTGATAAAAACATTTTGTAATTAATATATATCATAATAAAAACACAAACACAAAAGAACTATATAATAAGCCCAAATAAAGCCGAAATATGTTTGGGGAAAAATGGCAAGATGAGCTACTAAAGGCTCAATTTTAGAATTAAGAGGAATTAGTTATGAAAATACGTAATTAAAAACATAAAAGACCACAAAAACAGTTAGGGATTTTTCTTTAAGTCTTGAAAAGCAAAAAGGTGAGTTCAGCTCTAGCTGTTCTTCAGATGAAAGACGGCAAAATGAAGATCCAAATGTATATACGGGTTCACGGAGCTTCAACCGCAAATAAAAGGGTGTAATCAAAATAACGGGTTGATAACTCGCTAAACCCGTCAGCCCTGAAACTAAAAAGGAAAAATTAAAAATTGAAGAAAAAACATACAGAACCCTTCCCTATCTTCAAAAGACCGAACAATTGAGTTTAATTGAAAATAAAAAGGAAACTCATTTGGGCTAAATTGATTGATTGATTGAACAGCAACCAATTGATTGATTGATTGACTTTATTTGTTGTTAGCAAGACCAGGACCTGAAGAAAAAACTGGTAAACTGGTAAGCAGATGAACAGAAATTCGACCTTGCGAATACTTGCGAATAGTAAAAAACAATTGTTCTTCAAAATTCTCCTTCTTTATTCACAAAACACAAAAGCAAAACATCAGAAACATAATCTGTCAAATTCAAAAACAACTCCATAGGCTAAACGTAATATTTTTTATTATTTAAACGGCCGGTGAAAAATTAAAAAGATCTCCCTACGCGGAAATAAAAAAAGGTCGAATGTGGTGAACGCTACAACACCTAATAAAAAAAAACAATTATTATTTCACGTGCCACACAGAGTAATTTATCGAATCTAATTTATTGATGTAACAACTCTGAGTGACACATGATATTCCCCTGAATATAAGCGACCTGTTTCACTTGCCGACATTCGTGCTTCAAGGTTACTAGGTCACTGCCATACAGCACGCAAATAGGATAAAATAAAATTACATCGAAGACGTGAGTTTTCGCTATCCTGCCAATTTGAATACATAAACTATTCGTAGAAGCACGGAGTCGCAAGAAGTACCATCTGCCAGCCCGAGCTTATTTCCTCCTTATTTCCTTATTACTTGTGACGTCGAACTGTTGCAAAAGGTGGGCTAAGAATTCTAAGAAGCAATCGACAAGATTCTATTTTAAAACGCCGCTAGATTGTAAGTATCAATTTCTGATCGAACCTTTTCAATCAACAATTCAAGATATCTTATTTAGGGACAGATTAATGAGATTAGTCCAGTGCACACGCAATTACTAATCAAACAATACGATGAATTCCATTGAATATCAGGTTCCATTCACAATGCAGATTTAATGAAAGAATGGTTTTTATGGTTTTTATAAATAAATGCTTTATTTGTTGATCGGAATGGCTTTCATAGTCGAATCGTCAAAGCAAATATTAAAATAATCTCGGGATTGTCTAGGAGCACAGGCAATACTCCCACGGGTGTGTGTCGTATGGAAACAGCTAGTTGCGTGTTGCCTGTTGCTGCAATACGGAGATCAAAGCTGCTCTGTCTGCAGAGCGCCTACGCAGTCCGTGAGTTTGCTAGACTAGAGATAACTTCCGGAGTTTCCGCAAATGTAACACTCCTTACAATTCAACACTTTGCTCTGTTGCTCGCGTTTGACGTAAGTTACACAGTTTCTGCATGACTTTTTACATACTTTGCGGAATAGTCGTGTGGATAGTTTAGTTAAGTTAACAAAATATAACAACATTAAGGTTTTAAATATAAAAAGTTTTTATATAAGATTAATGTATATGATGCTTTTTAATGTATAATGGCTTTATTATATCAATGAAACAAGGTCAGACATGTACCTACAGATACCTAAGAGTCATTATTCACATGAATTTATAATTTAAAAGGTTAGGTTAGGCTATTTTTAGATTGTTTATTATTGAAAAGCTAACGAATGCGAACTAGCAAATATCATTTAAAAATACAGCAATTAATAAGTGTTTTGCATAGAACTCGTTAGGACGGTTAAAAAAGTTGATAACCCTAGTTTTATGCTGGTTGCTCCCATTGTGTGCGCTAACAATGGAAGCTTAAAGTAGGATAACAAACGTTCCATTCAAAATGCAGATTTAAATTTAAAGAAAACAACATAAATAGGTCAATGAGATACAACTCAGGCGCTTGCTTTAATTGTTATTGTAGGTTTGAAGATAGGGTAAGACTTAAATGATTATTCTGTTGTGAGAATGTCTATGTTGTATTATTCGTTTTCTTATTCTATAACAATATTTTTTACAAAACACCTATAACATTTATACTATCTAGCCTTATGTAGGCGATATATGAAGAAAACGGGAAATTGCATGTTTTACTTTGCCTATTTATATTATTACCTATATGAAACTAATTTGTACGTCAGGTTTTAATAATAGTAATGATAGTACACATTGTTCTCAACCTCTGGCTGCAACATCGTTTAGTTACTAATATAGTATAAAATTTTTACAATACCTATTCATCATTCGCTCGGCCCGATACCCGACAAAAAATGTGTTTCGAATATTTTGATGCATAGCCCGGGTTTGTGATCACCAACCCGCATTTGGCAAGCGTGGTGATTAAGCCCATCAATTGTAGTGATGACTTGAGTTCAATAATGGAGGCCTTTGCCCAACAGTTGGACAGGCTATTTACTTTGCTTTACTATTCATCATTTCTTTATAGGAGAAGAATTTAGAATTATGGAACTAGTTGACCCGGCGGACTTCGTACCGCTTTGACAGTTTCTATGGAATATCGGGATAAAAACTATCCTATGTGTATAAACTATCTGTATGCTGAATTTCATCCAAATCCACCCATCCGTTGCAGCGTGTAGAAGCAACAAATATACACACATACACACAAACTTTCGCATACATAATATTAGTGTGATTAGTGTGAAGACTCTGTTAGGTATAACCACTATTTATGTAAAATGAAACACGTCTCTCTGTTTCCAACGACACTCTGGTAATCTTAATTTTGAAACATAAAGCTTTTAAAAACATATCCATTAACTCTAAATAATAGAGGGTGTTACAAAAATACCCGTAAAACCGAAAGAGGGTTAAATGATGCCTTATAACAAGTTCATTTCAGTAAAATTAAAGAGTAAACTACGCAGAATGTTTACATACATTTTTACCTAATTCGTGAAACGATAAAGAGACGTACTAACAATATATACAGAATTTTATTAAATATATATTATATTATCGAGTTTTGGAAGATTTTAAAAGACCTAACCTAACGAAGAAACCTAAACTAATAACATTTACTTTTTCGTAATGAACGTCGAATTTACAGAAACGGCTCAAACTGAGCTCCGCCTTGCTCAATGCACAATCTCGCTCGTCAGGATATGGCTTGTGTGGCATTTCGCACCATCGTCGTTGTTATTGACGCGAGCACCGATCTTACACGCTGCTCCATCTTGAAAACCGTTGGGCAAACGGAGAAATATATGTCCTTAACATAATCCCATAAGAAGAAGTCCAAGTGTGTGAGGTCCGGAGTACTAGCGGGCCATAGCACCGGTCCCCCACGGCCGATCCGATCGATTGCGGAAAGCGAACGTTGAGATACTCTCGCACGTCGCGAGCAAAATGAGCCGGAGCTCCATGGTGTTGAAACACCATGTTCCTGTTTGCTTGTCAAACTAATCTCTATCGGCCACAGGAAAGTCGTCAATCGCCTCTTCGAATTCCGTTTGTAAAAACGTTAGGTAGTTGCCACCGTTCAGACTTGATGGCAAAATGACGGGACCAATGACATGCCCGTCATAAATGCCAGCCCACATATTCAGCCGCCACTGGTGTTGGAATCTGCCCTGCCGTGAAGCGTGTGGATTCTCGCGAGCTCAAACATGATCGTTATGCACATTTGAAAGTCCTGACCTCGTGAATGTTGCCTCATCCGTCCAAATAAAATAGTTTACGAAATTAGGGTTCTCCTCTAACTACCTGAGGTACCACTCGCAGAAGTTCCTCCTGGGTGCATGATTGGACGGTATCAGTTCCTGTGTACGGCGATATTGTTAGGGGTGACGGTTGTCTTCACGAAGAATTCGCCAAACTGCAACATGGTCATACCGAATCTTGCTCCAACTCGTCTCGTACTCGTGGTTGGCTCTTCTTCAAAATGCTCTAACACTAATTCAGCCTGGCTGGCATCGATTGTACTTGGAAGTCCACTTCCAGTAGACCGATGAAAGGAGCCTATGGAATGTAGGCGTCTTGACATGTTGAGAAAACACTGGTACGAAGGTAGCCGTCGCTGTTCAGCTAGTGGTCTTCCATCGATAAATCGTTGCCGATACAGTTCATGATTTAAATTGCTCACTTTATGGCCTACGCATAACATCATATCGTAATATTCTGAGTTATAAAACATCATCATTTTGGAAAAAAAAATGGAAAAAAACACGAAACAATTGTAGAATACCGATAAGAAGATTTGAAATTGACAACATAACATTTTTTCCGTCTTGACGTTTTTGAAGCCTGAAGCATAATGACATCATAGTATTCAACCTTTGTGGATGAAAAACAGAAAAACTACCATCTCACCTGATTATAACTGAAAATAAAACCGGAACCCTAAATTAAGAAATGCCTAACGCTATTTACCAGTTCTTTTAAAGCTTGGAACTTGTGACTCAATATCCATGACCCTTGATGGTTTAATTAATTAAGAAACCTTCGCAGGCACAACTTACTAAAGTTTGTTTCAGTAGTGACGAAAAAAGGCAATTAAAATGAAAACAATATTCATTTTAATTTGTTGTTGAAGAGAAGCAAAAAAAATAACTTACTTAAATGAAACTTACTTCCTTACTTACACACCAACAAATTGATTGCAGTAGCAAAACATTGACAGATCCAATCAGAGAATGCACTGCTTACGTTGCATTAGTTGCCAGTGTTAGTTTTGTCATTAAATCGGCGCGGCGGTTGATTCTGTTAACCACTACCTACATCACTTTGTACTCATAGCGTGCATACAATCAAAGCTCATGGCAAAGCAAATTGAACTCTGACGTACAATAATACGCTTGCATATATCGTACATGGCAAACCATTTACAGGTGTTAACTTAATGAACCGTAGAGGTGTTTGTGTTCCGGAATGCAGTACTGAACAATCCTAACAATAGCGGACTAGATTATAGGATTAAAAATAAATTGACTAAATAGCGAGTCGCACCGTTTGATCTTCAGCAATGAACTTGAACGTTAACTACTTATTTTTCTAACAGTTTGACATTTCGTATTGAATAATACTCGTAGTTGGCATGAGAAAAACACAGGATTTCTTTAAATAAATTACTAGAAACCTGGGAGAATGCATAACTCTTTATCGTCTCGCAGCGCTTGCAGTAAACGAAAAACAAAGGTTTTAGCCTAAATATTGTCCAAAGAGCCATTTAGTGCTGCCATTTACACTTTTGTCAAGAACTAAACGAGCTTAAAAGAAAGAAAATGCCTGGAAAATACACTGCACTAGATTTTATTGTCTGCTACTTCTAATTGTGGTCTGACACTTATTTCATTAGCTGCAGTTTTATTTTTGTATGGCACTTCTATTTTTGTATGGCCCATCTCTTGTTGTCTGGCACTTCTCTTGTTGCCTGGTGCTACAGTTATTGTCTGGCATTCCTCTTGTTATCTGGCACTTCTTTGTTGTCTAGCTCTTCTCTTCTTGCCTGGCACTACTCTTGTTGTTCAGCTCATAGTTCCTGTCTAGTACTCTTCTGTCTAGCACATACTAAACAAATATAAGTTTTGCCTCAAACTAGATAAAGATTTAATTCATATTTAACCTTCGCACACTTTGGTCGTAGGGCAATTTGGTTAAAGACGTAAAGTTGCATATTTTATTTTAAAATAAAATCTAAGCAAACTTTTAGATTATCGACCAATTAGCAGTTATTGAAATCTGCATTATGGTGTATGTAGTATAATTTTAAAAAGGTTATCCGTTGTTCTATGACTTTGATTATAAGCAAATGAGTTTGTGACCAAACTGCTCTTATAATTTTTGAGACCAAAGTGCACTAACTCTCACGATGGATAAGTAACAATGAAAATTCCATTTAACAAAAGAGAAAGAATGCTGATGAAAAATAACTCCGTTTATTTTAATATTCCTCTGCGTTTTATTGGCATCGGGAACGGGAAGCTATCGGCAGCTATACAACACCAAGATTTTATTGGTGAGCGATATCAAATTCTATTAGTGAGATGCAAATTGCTGGAAAATAAAAGGAAAGTAAAATATAAGAGTTAACATTATCCTGGTTCCTTGAATATAAAAATATAAAGGAGTGATATAAAAATATATGAAAAGACAAGCACTTACGGCTTGTGAAAACTGATATTTATATTTCGACTTTACATTGTCTGCCTAAAATATTCAGTTTTAAATAAAGTTAACATTTAAGTTTGAAGTAAGACCTTTTAACGAAGATGACACATTTGGAGCAAGTCTATTTTCAAATTCCATTACCCATATATATTATTATATGCTATTATAGTGCCTAAGTAAATCCTAAAATATCTCGTATATGTACGTAAATCAAAGTAATTATGCGACGTGTTATAAAAAATGAAAAATAGGAACAATTTGTGACAGGCTGACGATAATAACAGCTTTTAGTGTAAACTGCGCTGCAGCGATTAACGCCCTTTCACAGCCCTCCGATTCTCCCCGGATAACGAAAACCGTAACGATATCGCAAAAAGCTTTTACGTTTTCACATCCGTCAATCGAGCCGCTTTCAAAGTCATTCAAACATAGTTCCAACTCAGATCCAACTCAGATATATTCTACCGTATACGGGTTAGAACTTTGTTCGAACGACTTTGTAATCGGATGTTAGATGTTCGAAACGTCAGGATAAAATTAACGCGATGATAACAATGTCTTTTTTTATTCTCCTGGTGGCAGAACATCACGCTTAACGGTTTTGCAGTACTGTATTCTGGTACATGTATACACTTTTGGCTAATTTTGCGGCTGCGGTTCATAATGATTAGCTCATTTTTTATGTTCCCACTGCTGGAGCACAAGCCTTCCATATGGATAGATAGGGAGAACGGGCCATAAACCACCACGCAGGCCCAGTGCGGATTGGTGGTTGTTAACGACCGATAATGGAGCCGGGACCAACGGCTTAACGTGCCGGCTGCATTAGCAGTCGTTAACAACCACCAATCCGTACTGGAGCCGGGACCAACGGCTTAACGTGCCGGGCCCGCGTGGTGGTTTATGGTCCGTTCTCCTTATCTGTCTGTCTGTCTGTTCTGAGTTGATAATGATAGTGATGATTTACACAGAGTACCCACCTACCTACACCTTAGCATATACCTGCCTATTACCACTTTCAAATTAGCGTGTTAAAGTAGAAACTACGCTGAGTTGTTATGGATATGTCATAGAAGTTGATATTGTGAAATAGTTGAGTCAAAATAAGCGAATTTGTCATTGTGAGAAATCGTCATTTTGAGAAGTTGTCATTATGCGAATATGACATTCTGAGAACCTGTCATTTTAAGAGAGAAGTGGTCGCTTTGGGTCCGGTTAAATTCTGTTAGCTATTACAACATAGGATAAATAAACTATACGAGTATTTCGCTATCCACATCAGCTTAGTTCTGTGTTCGACATTGACATTGAGAGAGCGGCGGCGGCGGCGATTCCACGAACGGGCACTTGTTGCTGACACTTGTTGCTGGCACGACTAACGCTCTTACAATATTGAAATTCTTATTTTACCGAGACTTCATTCGCCTTGAAAACATTTTATATTTTATTTGTAGGTTGTTCAATGAGCAAACATTCCGTGTAGTCGGGCCCACTTTTAATCTACTTATGTTGTTTATAAGAGTTCACTTTAAGAAATTTGAAAACGCTCTTTCTACTTACGTCTACTTTCTTATGTTTTTTTGCGAAGTATTTAAATGGTGTAGATAAATTTTATAATATTATTATCATAAAATGGAGAATAGCATTATTCAAGTTCTTATTATTATTAAATGCCAAGGAGCTCGAGGGCGCAGTGGTTAACGTGGTCTGCTATTGATAGGATTAAGCAATTTTCGCAAATGCAGATTATTGGATGGGTGACCAACATTTTATCATCTCGAGTTCCTCCGTTAAAGCCGTTGGTCCCGGCTGCCTTAGCATTCGTTAACAACCGCCAATCCGCACTGGGCCCGCGTGGTGGTTTATGGCCCGATCTCTCTATACATCCATAGGGAAGGCTCGCGCCCAGCAGTGGGGACATAAAATGAGCTGATGATGATGACGTTTGTTATAGCTGTGTATGTCCATTTTTCTTGGCAGTGACTGTTTCTCTTTGTGTATTTCTACAAGGCTACTAAATATATACAATGATATAACCGTCATAATTTTATTAATTACAAAATATTCTCTAGCCGATGCATGCTTGCAAAGTTCGTTTATAATCCTGATTGATCTTTTCTGGCATTTAATGATTCGATTTATGCCTGAAGCATTTCCCAACTGTCACAGCATAATTTATGAGGGAATCAATGCATGCAAAGTAAACTGAGACTAATGCTTTCTTGGCTGTTAGGTTTAGTTTTAATAGTGCGTAGTTTGCACTGGCTAATTTGTTACACAGTCTATCTATGTGAACTGAATTACTGATAGTATTGAAATGAAACAACATTTACGGATCTACTCGCGTTTATTTTATACATTCGTTTTAATTAATGTTTATCCTGACGTTTCGAACCCTTTGCAGGGTCCGTGGTCACAGGGAAACTGAGGTGTTGGTCGTCTCATAATTAGTTAGTAGCTTGTATACCCTCATTTAAATTTAATCAGGTGCATTCCGTTTTCCGAGCGGGTAGATCCGTAAAAGTTGTTTCATTTCAATGTGTAGTGTTCGCGTAAACTTTAGAAAACAATACTGATAGTATGATCATATTACAGCACAAAAATACGTTAACTGTAACGGTCAAGTTCCGTTGTAGTCCTTTCCTGGCTTGGTAGTGCACAACTATACTTTTATTAGCGTTGAGTATAATGCCGTTTACATTGAAGCAATTTTTTATACTATTTATTGCTTCTTTAGTCTTTTGCTCGAGAATAATTGGACATTTGTCTTTAATACCTACGTGGGTGTCATCCGCAAACAAACTAACAAATGCCCATTTTGGGAGACTACTCACCAAGTCATTGACATAGATTAAGAAAGCACTGGACCGAGAACAGAGCCTTGACCTCAAGGTTGTGTTCTCGGTCTAGTACCAGAGTACCTACTCCTATATTAGTAGCTCCTACAACTGAACTATCACCGTTGACAGCCACAATCTGCGTTCTAATATGCAGGTTCTTATTCCAGTTTCAAAATGAGGATGTCATGGAAACTAAAAAAATAAAAAGATTTTATATTTACCAACAGGCTTACAACAAAGGAGAAAGGGGTAACAAAGATTTCTGTCGAATTGAGCACTTTGCCTCCAAAACTATTTTGTCGAAGTTCCTTTCAAAAAGTACAACAAGCCAGACGGACCGACATCGGTGGAACGCCAAAAGGCATTGTACATTTTTACAAGCGTAACATATAATGAAATTCCATTCCTAAGCCTTAGCTAGAGCTATGGCTTAGGGACAAAGATATAAAAATATAAAGCCTATCAGGTATATATACCTGTTAGGCTTTATATCTTCATTTCAACGTTAACGAAACGAAGGTGATATGAAGGCATAATTAATGCTCTAACAAATTAGGTCACTCATTTGGTTAGCACAACTAGACGTCTAGAATGCTGAATGCCATGCAAAATATCTTGCGCTTTTCCATGCCTCGGAATGGACATTAAGCCACCGGCACCGGCTGTTCCCGTAAGATTACACTAATTAATCTTTAAGCGGGTCAGAGCATGCTGTATTATGTCCTGACCTATTGTGCTATTGTATGCTGATGCGGTTTAGCCTAAACCAAGCAGAAGGACGTTTGTAGACTGCGGCGCTGGTGATTAATCCCTTATCGGCTCGACAATGCAACACTCCCTTTGCCTTACGAGCATTGAAGAACGGCGACCACGAAGCTTCTGAGCTTCTCGTTGTTATACTAACGGAGTGCTTTCTTACCTACTGTAACTTTACAACTGTTGAGGAGTCATCCTTCTGTAAAAACAAGCTTTTATTCATAGAAAACCATTTGCAAACAATGGTGGCCAAATGTGGGTTAATCTCTAAAATAAATATTTTTCAGCCAACCTTATGTAGAATGAGAGCTTGATGTAATAGTGGGTGCAACAAAAGGGCATACTTTATAATATGTTTAAAATTAAAACATTAATCTAATTGTACTTACAAAATATACGTGATCATTGTCCATTCATAAAAAAAGAAATGATAATGAGAACCTTTTTTAAATCACTCTGTAGCTCTTAAATGAATAAAACTATAATAGAAACCCTTTTGGAAGCTTTTGCTACAAAGTAAGTTGATTAATTCACGGACATTTATCACGATAAGTGTTCATATTCTGTTCAAACAATGGAAATTGAATGTAACCTTTTACTAGAGCATACATGTAAAAGCAAATAGACTAAAGCAAACAACTGCAACATGGACAAAAATCGCTTCTCGTCGGATCCCGTAATTCAGAATGGTTGTTAAAAAACGTACGGGCACAGAGACGGGGCCTTCAATTTCACCGTATTTAAACCATTGACGTTTGTATTTTGCTTTGTTGCTTGTAAATGATGAAAATGTGTACGAGTAGGGGACTGTTAAAATATACTTTTTTTTCGCTTTGGTACAGATGGCAGCAGATCAACCTAACACAAAATGTCAAATTTCTTTAATAAATTTTGAACCTTGGTGTTTGGGTATAAAAATCAATATCGATTAGATAAATTTGCCAGTTTTGGATAGGTTGATAGGCGAGTGTACGTACGTACGTGTAGTACACCAAACTCTAAACTTGAATAAAAGACACATTTATGACATATTTTGTGTTGACTTATATTACCAATTCGCTTTGGGCATGTTTTGTAAGAACTCTCTTATCCAATCGCCTGATGTACCCATTTAGGCGCTCCGAGACAGAAAAACGTTAGTTGAAGAAACTATCGACTTTTTAAAAGAATTCCTTAAAAGTTGCCAGTTGCAGCAACAGTTTACGGTTGCCGCAATTCTAAATAAACTTTGCACCCGTATCCGTTGATCCCTAAGGAATGTCGGAAAAGCTTGAAAATCAAGAGCAAACTTTTCAATAATCCGATTTAGATATAGTATGCACAGCCATTTTGTAAACGTGTGTTCATTTCCTGCCCTTTCCTGTTTAACAGGTGATTTCAGTTGACTGGTTAATTATTTATCAGGTGGATAAGTTTCTTTAGAGGGTTGGAAAAACAAAGCACAGTGGAACCCGGAGCTCAATCAGTGAAACATGAAGGTACGCTCGTGGAGTCGTCTGGTCGACATAACTCATTCTGTCGAACTTAAATATGCAGATGGCGTTATTGTTGTCAGCTTTACACTTTAGTTGTTAGGACATCTTCAGATAGCACGTGATTGTTTTAAGATTTTAAAGCAAGTGAGTTTTGTGCGTGGGTAAGCGAGTATTAGGCGCTGGCAACTATGAAATGCGCTTCACTTATGCCTGGTTTATATAAAAAGGGTACAACATACAACGCTATACATATGTTGTATGTTCTAAAATTGTATTGTTTCTAAAATTCAGCATTATGAAATTTCCTCAATAGAAAAATAACCAAAGTAAACCTAAACAATATATATTTGAATGATTATCTTTTTATCTACTTAACTAAGTCGATGAAAATAAGTATTCTTATTCCTAATATAATCAGGATGATAATAAAAGGCAATTGTCGTTTTTTTCTGCTGATGAAACTGGCAACAACATTGAACAAGATTTTATTACAATAGAAGAGAAAGTTGCTGCTCAAAATAAGTTTTTTTCACCAATTCTAATAACTAGGGGTCAAGTGGAAAAGAAAAATAAAACTGTTTGAGAAGCGTCGTCTTCCTATTTTCAGACTTTTCTTTGCCAACGACTGAGAAAGAAAGTTGAATAACTTATAAGTTAGAGTAGGTACGACGTAGGTAAGACGAATACGATTCATATTGAACTTTTGTATTCAACTATGGACATTGGTAGAGTTCGTGTAAGTGGAAAAGTTTGGTCAAAGTAATAAAACCCTTTTGGTGCGGTTCCTTGTGTGTCCAATTGACCCTTTCGAAGAGATAACTATAGTTACACTATATTTATGTCACAGTAAATTTCTTGGTAACGTTTTGTAAGCCAAAGAAGCTAAGCTAAGCTCAACATTTGATCTTAATATTTTTACAGATATTGAAGATCACTTAAGAATTTGGCATGCCTAATCGTTCGTATTATTGGTTATTCGTTATATTCAACAATCATTGTTCATCTGACTTAACTAAGGATTAAATCTAAATAGAACACAAAACATAACATGAAACGAGATCAATAAGTAATCAAATTACTTTTAACTTATATCATAATAATGACTAACTAACATCATAATAACTAAAGCAAGGAATCTGAGTATCTGACACATTCAGTGCTTATGACGAAGCGAGCGAAGTAACGATAAAATCTTAGGTAAATTAATAACTTAACGGCCGAGATGCTACTGCCCCTGTTGACAGCTGTATGGGAAACGGGCCAAGTGCCCGAGAGCTGAATAGAAGGCATCATCATCAAACTGCCGAAGAAGGGCGACCTGCCTCGATGCTCCAACTGGAGAGGTATTAACTTGCTGCCGACTTGGTCCAAGATCCTTTGCAAGATCCTGTTGGATAGAATGACGAGTGCTGTTGACTTTACGCTGAGGGATGAGCAGAGTGGATTCAGAGCGGGGCAATCTTGCACTGACCAGATCAACGTACTGAGGGTGATTCTGGAGCAGTGCAATGAAATGCGAAACGAACTCTATACTCTGTTCGTAGACTTCGAAAAAGCGTTTGATCGGGTCAAATGGTCTAGCATATGGCGAATTTTGAAACGCAGAGGTATACCAGCCAAGGTCATTGATATTATCAAGGGCTTTTATGAGGGTTCCTCCTGCCAAGTTGTGCACAAAGGTCAACTCACCGACTCGATTCCAGTCACTGCCAGAGTAAAACAGGGCTGCCTGCTGTCACCACTTCTGTTCCTCATAGTCCTGGATGACGTCATGCGCAGAGTATCAAGCACAGAGGAGCGATGCCATGGATGCAAGAAGCCCTCGAAGATATTGACCGACAGACCAAAAGCCCATTGATAAAGAGATCCTTCTTCGCAAGTGGCCCTGGATTGGGCATGTGATGAGAAGACCCGACAATCACATCGCCAAACAAGGTCTGACGTGGCAAGCATATTGCAAATTAAGGCCAGGCCGCCCTCACACCACCTGGAGGCGGTCAATTGAGAAAGAGGCCGCAACAACTGGTCTCGGCAAGAAAGACATAGAAGTTGCAGCGCAAATAAAAGGGTGGCATCATCATCCTCATTATCAAATGAATAACCGGCCGGCCGATATGCCACCGCTCCGCTCGCTCTTCGAAGCCGTCGCGCGTCGTCGGCTGCAATGCAACTCGGCTAACTTCGCTTGTCATTCATTCATTTTCGTTCGCATCGCAAAATGTCGGAATTTTTAAACTAATAGACGTTCGATATTGCAAACGCGGAGCTTAATATTGGCGTAATTTTAAGTTATAACAAAAGTACCGAAAGTACCGAATTTCTCGGGAAATTAATTCTTAGTACCGGTACCGTGTAAACAGTAAATTTTCCAGAAAATACCGGGAAAAATCGATACCGGGAGTTCCCGGGATCATGTCCTAGCACTTGTCTTTCTCAGGGCCCACAAAAAATATTATGATTTTCTTAAAGTTAGTGTACTTAAACCCGCATATCTATCGACCATCGCAATAATTGGAGACCTGACCCTTTTGACTACCTAAAACACTAAATTTTCCACGGCTTATAACTGCTCTGTTTAACGTATTCTCGTGATACGAGTTTACTTAGACCGTACTTGTTTATTTATCTTTGCGCTTAACACAAGAAACCTTCTTAATATTTAATTAACGAAGATTAAGAGACTGACTACGCTCCTTGAGTTTTACAGCTATAAAGCTCCTGATTAACTGTCATGATAAGGTTATAATTATAATTGTACCAAGTTAGGAATAGCAACGACTGGGTTTATCATTTAGTTTCGCCTGCGTTATCTATTTTATATCGAATTCTATTGATCGTCTGTTATAGTTCAAATTATTCATATCGGAGAGCGTCAAATGCGCAGCTGTCTTGCGTTTTTTACATCAATTACAAATGTTAAGCTATTTTCGGTGCGATCACAGCGGGGATGGGTGAGCAAAATGTTGTTTTGGATTTAGCACCACACTTTGGTACACACGTTAAGTAGTAAGTCCCGGCAGCTGTAAATAAAAGCAAGCCTGTCAGTGGTTTCAATATGTTAGCATGGAATCACACTAATCCAAAAGGATAATTAAATCATTAGTAGGTAAGCTTATCATCGTTGGTCACTAATTAAGTTACAGCTTGACGCTTTAATAAGCCAATCCTGCCAATTATGTACTTAATTTGCTACGGTCTACATAATAATTTCTATCTTTTGAACACACTAACAAATGTAGGTATAGAGATATGATAACATAAAATCATTTTATAGCCGTGAGTACGTTGTCATCGTCGGACCCAAAACTTTGTTTGAAACATCTCAAATGACTCAAACTGTCTCATGTATAAAGTGGGCTTTAGACAGCTTACCCAGCAGAATTACCGTCTTAAACATAAATACGTTTATATTGTTGACGTAGTGAGACGTGCTTGGTGAAGTTAATTATTAAACAGAGAGACGTCAAGCATCAGTCAGGCGGGCTGTATGCTTGTATGGCTTAGTAACTTCAAAATAACATTAACTTATTAAAACTGCTTACTTTTTTGCAAAAAGGTTTGCTATATGGCGTCGAGTGCTCACGAAGCACTTTTTTGGAGTAAAAAAATAAGGTTAGCACTAAGAAATCACTACGTTAAGCTTTGACGTCTGTGAGTGCGGCAGTATGTTTCTTTACAACATTAATGAATTCTTCTACTTTTGAAAAAAAAAAACAAGATTATATGCTTATCTCGTCAGGTCGTTTACCGTTGATTTCACAGTAAACAGCTGAATTGCTGAGCTAAGAGATGCAAAGTATAAAAAAAATATGTGAATTCCTCGCCCAACCAAACTTGCTAACACTATAAATTAACGTTTAGGGTGGATAGCTCGCCATTAATTCATCAAGTCTGCTAATTCGTTTATGTCTCAATAGTGTGTCGGTAGCCAAATTAAGACATAAAGACTATGGGAATATAATCACAATCAGACCATCCACACTATCTTGGACGTTTTAATATTGCAAAATCGGCCCCATATTAATTTCAGCTTCCAATTCTATACTTTCCCTCAGACTTAGCCAACACCAATATTGCAATGCGATCAATAAAGTTTACTCGCTTTCTTGGTCGAGCCGGGAAACAATGGAGCTCTCATCGAGCTGACGGGGCTCTTGTTAATACGATATTGGATATTTCAAGGTTACGTGAAGAAGCATCTACCCGGCCGGCTAGATTGTAGCTTTTGTTCACTGCATTAACTGGATTAACTTGCTGGATGCACTCACCGTCTCTAAAATAGTGGGCGGTTGCCGTACTAACATTATTAAAAAGGAAACCTCTTAAAGATCATAATCACAACAAGCTACGCAAACATACCGCTTGACTTTTCCTCTAACTACAAAGATGATACGGCGAAGGTGTCTCAACGCATTTTCGTCTCCGTCATATATTTAATCTGTTTCATCAAAAATTCAGAAGGCGATTTGGTTTAGTACTAGCAATTGAAGCTGGGCCGTGAGAGGTTAAAATTTAGATGGGATGCCATCTTTATAAGGGATATTATTTTGCCGAGTTGGAAATAAAGAGACAACCAAGTGTTAAGCCTCATTCACGTATATATTTACGGTATATACGGTACGGTATATATTTACGCGAACTGTAAGCTACGAACGAACTTTTAATTAGTACATTCTGCTAGCTGACAAGCTTTATTAGGTATTCTTCCGAAATAGAATTAGACTGCTGTATCCATATTATTATATTCCTGGTTTCTTGTTGATTCTGGTGATTGTGACGTGATGATCAGTGAGTAATCGTTGCTGTTGATGGCTATACTTGTCACTGCCACATATGTTAAAGTGTAAGGGACATTTTGAGAGCTAGTAGCTAGTTTACATAAACGAACCTTCTCATCGACTGTTGTATATTCAATCACTCACGCTTTGTCATTATTTGCCCTAGCCCCTTTTGGACCACATGAATGAGAGTCAGTTAAATAGTTCATTTGGTCATAACTCATAACAAATAATTCCAAAAGATTTTCCAGCGCTATAAATATACCAGTCTGGTGTGTCAAGGATCTCTCAAGGAAGGAGTATCTTTTAAAGGCAGACCAAAACTGTTGCGAATAACCGAATCTCGTAAACTACCGAACAAAGAACTGTCACTTTCATATTGTAGAGCAAAAGTACTACCAAATATTTCCAGTCCAGCTTTAACTAAATCAAAATGTCTTATTTCCAAATAACCGTCTTCGTCGGTTTGGATACCTGCAAGATTTTCAGCATTTAATAATCGCAATTTGACATACAATGAATCTCCTTCTATCATGTTTTGATCAAGAGTGTCCACTGCTGAGGTGGAGTAATGGATGCTCTTATAATATTACTCATTGCCATAGCACAGCATTGCACGCCAGCATAGCCCGATGTAAAAATGTCAGCATTTGATTGGTGCCACGATGTTTGTAAAATACGAGAAACGTCATTAATTCGTACAAAGTCCTGACTATTTTGGGCCACACTTTGGGCAATAGTTTGCGATGTACAAAAATCATTTTCGGAAACTAAAATCAGATCGACCGTGGATAGGTTTGCGTTGTTGTCTATCAGGATATCTTTGTACAAGGGATTATTAGCCACCAACCATTTCAAAGCCTCAAAGACATTATCGCAAGACACTGAAACTGAACTTACACGAGTAATATTTAAATTCTGCAGATGCTCTGTAACAATTACTATTCCACAGTTATCTACAGATCTAGACAACATATGTGGCAGTTTTTCAGTTACCTTGAAAAGATCTTGGGCAAAAAGTACTGCTTGGCCATGTAATCCATATTGTCAAATAAGCCGTCAAATTTTTAAATTTAAAAAAATGGTATTATTCTAGAAAAAATTTCAGTTTGCGACAATCGACAATATTATTATAATTTATACTAATATTATAGAGAGGAAAGCTTTGTATTTTTGTAAGAATATTTGTAACGAATAAACTCAGAACTACTGGACCGACTTAAAAAAAAATTTCACCATTTGAATGCTACATTAGCGCTGAGTAACAAAGGCTATCATCATCATCGTCAGCCTATACTAGTCCACTGCTGGACATAGGCCTCTCCAAGTGCACGCCACCGAGCACGATCCGCGGCTACTCCCATCCAGCTCTTGCCAGCCACCTTGCAAAAATCGTCGCTCCACCTAGCCTGAAGGCGTCCTACGCTACGATTGCCGGTACGTGGTCTCCACTCGTTTACCCCAACGGTTGTCGGTTCAGGCTATATAACTTTTTTTTAAATGTTTACCCGTGCAAAGCCGGGACGGGTCGCTAGAAAGATTATTTAGGCGGATAATGATACATTGCAAGTACGTAAATAATGAGGCGGATTGCGGTAGCTACTAAAGTAGGTAAGTACTTATTGTAGGTCTTTGTAATAATGATTTTTTCATCGCCACTTTCCGTTTGATAACGGGACGTTATCGAACAGAACGTGGAATGGCATAATTAAACGCTAGGTTAATAAGTTTTTCTTTGTCGTCTTATTTTCTTTCTTATGTTTTCTCTGCCTCTTGGGCGTGTATTTTATTTTCAACTGTCAGTTACATTACTCTCTTGATCTAATTACATGTTTGTTTTGTCTTATTCAATGTATTTCTCAATATATTTGTTTGTCACATTCCTTATACGACACTTATTTTATATCTTATGCTAGCCAAAATAACCCGTCATTGATATTTCTCCGTCACTTCTTTTTTTCTCGTCATTATTAAACGTAATTACATTTCCAATAACTCTAGTACGACTACAATATGACTTTTTCTGTAGGCTATGGTTTGTGAGACTATCAGATTTTTGATAATATAAAAAGTAAGAAATAAGTGTAAGTAAATGTTAGTTAGAAAACCACCATTACAACATCATTAGCGTCGATCAAAACAGAAATGTAACTCTTATACGACTACAGTATAATGTTTTGTAGACGACTACAAAGAACTACAAAGAGGTCTGTAATAAGTTCTCGTGAGCCTCCCGGTGGCGGGCCCCGTCGTATTGACGTTCCGTCTTTCAGCCGGGACTGGCGGCATTTTTGCGTAGTCCGGGCGTTTTATGAACCTCAATAGCTGAATATATACTGTTCGAAAACAAACACTGCAACACCGTAAATATAGATAAATAGATAGGTTTAACCGCCTTTGTGGTCTTGTGGTAAGGATCTCCGATCCCAGACCCAAAGATCCCGGGTTGGTTTCCCAGCGTTTTGTACTAGTTTTGGTTGGTTGTTGGCTTGTTTGTCCGCCTGGCTAGCTACCACCGTCTTATCAACTTCTTAAACTTTAATGTCTGTAACATTATTGTGTTCCGGCAGCTAGAGATAAGATAGCGCGCTTCCATCTTCGGCCTTGTCGTCACTTAACATCAGCTGAGATGAAGGCCAAGTACTGGCTTTACCCGTTAGCAATAAAAAAGTAGATAGATAGATATAATTTATACATACAAATAATTACAAATAAATACAACTTGGCGGTCTTATCGCTTTAGAGCGATTTCTTCCAGAAAACCATTTAGATGGAGAGAACTAAGTTCGAAAAGCCTTTCGAAAGTATTTTATGATGTTTAAACTTTGAGTAATTATTGTTTTCTAAAGTTTACGCGAACACTACACATTGAAATGAAACAACTTTTACGGATCTACTTGCGTTTATTTTACACATTAGTTTTAATTAATGTTTATCCTGACGTTTCGAACCATTTGCAGGGTCCGTGGTGACAGGGAGACTGAGGTGTTGAGTAATTTTAAGTGTTGAGTGAGGTTTGAGTAATTAATAAGCAACTACTAAAAGCCACTTTAACTTCTTAAAAATGATAATAGTAATAAATAGTATTTTTAAATTGGTGAATATAGAGTAAAGTTGCCCAAAATGTACCTGCCCGTTTGCATAAAACAAAACCTTCAGTTATGTGAAAACAATCAAATGTATCATCGTTACCTTTTCAGCCCGTGAGCACCCTCTGCTGGGTATAAGCCGCCCCTTTGACACGCCACTTAGCCGGTCTCGTGCGAGCCTCATTCACTGCCATGCAGACGATATAGTCTGACATTAAATATTCACAATTTTCATGAATAGAAAACAAAAACTCTTCTCCTCACTTCACACTTCTGTGTGAAGTGACATTGAAAATCAACTACACATAAAAGAAGGTTCTGTTCAGTACAATTAGGAATTATTTTTGTATAAACTTGGGGTTATGCATCATCCTTCTTCACTTCCAAGGAAGGGAGTTGATTCTCAACTCACATCGATTAAAACATTTTTAAAATTTCAACTACAAATGCACAATGTATTGAAATAACTGCAAGAGTGGAAACCCAAAATAGCCCGTATTTAATTAGACGGCCATCATCGTCCGAATTCGTGAGTAACAAAATTGTTCCAATACTAAATTTCGGTAACATATTTCTACATACGATATTGTTTGCTGTGATATTACTGTGTAGGTCAAAATATGAAACCGTTCCGTGGAAACCTAAAACAAGAAGACACTAGACAACAACAAAATATACAAAACTACTATTATAATAATAATAATAATCCGATTCTACAACGATGCTTAATTGATTTGGTCACCTATCCGACTTGTCTTAACTTACTTAATTATCAAAATCACGCACGAATCACTTACCCCTCTCTATTTCAAACACAATCTAAAAATAGCAGAAAATGACAAAACTTTATCTCCGTGAATATGGCCGGAGCACCTACAAATTTCGGATTACAGAGTTATTTATAGCGCGCCCTACGTTTAGCCAGCGCATGCATGTCTGGGACGGTAATTTAATTTTAGATTAGTTTGCGCGATGCCGTAACAGACTGTCAAAATGTCCAAGCTGCACTAACCGAGTAATTAACTAACTGACACTCAATTGGCGGTTCGGATATGCTAAAGCTACTTCTAAATACGTCTCTGTTTTACTATTTTACGACAAAACCCAAGACTATTGCAATAACAATTAAGTTATAATATGTGCTCAGTGGCGTGCACTTGGAGAGGCCTATGTCCAGCAGTGATATAAGCAGCAACTAGTATAGGCTGATGATAATGTGCGTGTGCGTGTGCGTGTGCGTGTGCGTGTGCGTGTGCGTGTGCGTGTGCGTGTGCGTGTGCGTGTTTACTCTTTTAAGTATTGCAGTGTAATGTCTAGGAAGGCACAGAACGAAGAGGTGGGTACAGAACAAAAGGGTTGGGTGGTAGAAATGTATGGATTTGCCATGGGTAAATTTGAATTTCCTATGGGTAAGCTATTGGCCTCTATCTCACCGGATGTAAAAGCCCGAGATGAAACATTTCTGGTCGCCCATCCAATGATCTGCCTTTGTGAAAGTTACTCAACTTCAACAATCGCAGAGCAGGCGCGTTAACCACTGCGCCATCGAGCTCCACAAAGTTATGAAACAGCGTTTAAACTTTTCGTTGACATTGTCGCTTTTGATTGCTATACGCGGCAACGTTGAAACTCAATTTTGTAAGGTAATTTCGTTTTGGCGTGCACTTCCGAGAAACTTCTTTCATAGAGCGGAGCGGAGTTTCATATGTTTGCCGAGAAGAAGCCACTTGAAATTCTGAAGAGGCAATCTTTACCTTTTGTTATCAACAGTACATAGCTTTTACATCTCTAATTATTTATTGAAAATAAAATTTTCAATTACAATATATTTGAAAATTGAAAATTTTATGTTGTAATTTGTTGTTGTATATATACAACAACAACAATTACAGTAATAACATAACAATATAATCAACATATAACAACATTAGATAACGAAAACAACCTTTTAATAAATTTTATAGTTTATAAAAAGTAATATAAGCATAACGATCACTAACATATATAAAATGTAGTCATCAAAAAATCATGTTTCATCAGCTCTTCAGAGTATGGCCGTCAAAGTATCCTTGTGAATTATACTTGTGAAACCAGACGGCAGGCAACGATATCGCGTCAGCGGACCACGAACATGGGTGTTATTTTGTAACAGGCGATAACATAATTCTCACACCTTGATATTAAATTACGAGTGCTTTCCACACGTGTTCGTAGTCACCGGTGACTAAAATAGTCACTTACAAAAGTCACACTGAAATTATCTTCTACATAATTTTCGATACTGAAATATTGCAATCGTATGGCGTTCAACGTGTCGGATCTTTTTTTTTCTTACTGTGTCAAATTGAAACCAGTTTTACTCGTTTTATAACTACAACATAATGGAAGCTCGTGTGATTTATAATAAATAAGTTATGATATACCTACGTAATCTTCTTCACTTTGAGAAAAATATTTATCGGGACCACAAAACAAATACACAATTTACATACGTGTCAGAAAAACAATATTAATACAATATTAACCAATTTTTATGTCCCGGACAATCTTCCCCTGGTTTCTGGGTGCCCAGGACTAAAACAACTCACAAAAACTTCATAAATTTGTTAAAAATACACAAACTCGCTACTACATCGTCTTTGATCGTCTTATGACATTCTTTATAATCATAGATAGTAATAACAAAAATGTTTGAACATATTGTTCTGTTATGAACATATATGCGCAATGTGTTTAATATTAATATTCGTCATCATCGTCATCATCATCAGCTCACATGTTTCCCCACTGCTGGGGCACGAGCCTTCCCTATGGATGGATAGGGAGAACGGGCAATAAACCACCACGCGGGCCCAGTGCGGATTAATGGTTGTTAACAACTGCTAAAGCAGTCTGGACCAACGGCTTTACGTGCCTTTCGAAGCACGGAGAAGCTCGAGATGATAAATTTTTGGTCACCCATCTCATGACCGGCATTTGCGAAAGTTGCTTAAACTTAGCAATCGCAGACCGGGCGCTATAACCACTGCGACATCCTATATTAATATTAAATAATCTATAATCATGAAAATTCAGTAAGGTTACGTTAAGTTGCGTTACTTTTAGGTACTCTCAAAAAACATGTTTAATATTAAACACATTGCGCATTGTTATGTAACTAAAAGTAACGACACCTAGGTCTTAAGTCAAAAATTTTACTAACAAAATCTGAATTTTCATGGTTCGAAAAAAATATTATTATCATTAATAATAACGTACTAAATATATACAATGTCTATAGCTTTGCTTTAATAAAACACGATAATCGGTTTAATGAGAAACAAAATGAAGTGAGAATTAACAAAAGTATCAATGTATTCAAGAGTAGAGCCCCACTCGACAGGCGGATTATTTACGAGAGAGTATTGAAGAGCTTTAAATTGTTTACACGAGCAAATTTTAGCAAGTAGAAGTTGTACAAATAAAATTGTTTTCATGTTAATAAATAAGTAATCAAAACTTATATTAACAATATTAACACATACTTATACACATCGTACGTTTTTCTATTTTATTCACATTGTTCTGTTGAGTACATTTGCTTTGTTTTTAGCACATCTAAATTTCTAATCCATGAAGGTCTTAGAGAATTATATATAATATTTATTATACATTTAATATAATTTATTATGTCAACGTCTTCGTCAGAGAGTGTTGTTTAAAACACTTTAAGCTGCATCCAAATACTGGGCGAAATGCAATTACATAAGGCACTCTGTCGAATAATGTTGTCAATACTTGTCGTCTCTAATTGGCAAAAGTTCTGCTATAGCATTATTTTGTCCCTAATTTAATTAAAATGTTCCTCCCTTAATAGGGACCTTGGCGTTCCCCGAATGATTTAATTTATTAATATGTAGCTGCTAAATAATTGAATCAGCTCGTGTTTAGACGACTAGTCCGTGTATTTAACGACGACATTAAATTCAATCACTCCTGTCACACTTTAATCAACCGAATTGATTTAAATAAACAGTTAACGATGTTTAAGCTTAAGGACAACTGACAACTACTTTTGTAACCGCTAGGTTGGTAGGGGGTGTCAGTATAAACTTTAAAGTCGTATGTAGCGGGGTGATCTCTTGAGACTTCATATAAAATATTAAATTATTGCATCGAGTTCTGTTTTTGAATAATTCACTTTGCCAAAATCGTCGTGGGCTTTTATAATTTTCAAGGGTATTGTAAATCAATATGAACGCTGCACTAGCTACCATCCGAGACATGTTGTCGGTGTGATATCGTTCCGAGCATTGCGGAGCCGGGTGCTCGTTACTGGATACACCATGACTGTGGACGAGCCGTACCCACATGTAGATTGATACAGTATCAGATACGTTACAAGCTACACGGCTAGGTGAGTAGTATATCCTCCTTTAGTGCTCGCTGGCATAGAACGAAGCCAACTAGCCGGCCAAGGAAAGGGCTGATAATCATTTTATACTACACAAAGGGCTTATGAATTTCGTTGACTAAATTTTGCACTGGTCAGAATGCAAAAAGGTTTTGTCTGTTTTGGTTCCCAGTCCTACATCGGCCTCTGCTCAAACAATTTATAAACCTAATGAAACTAAATTAGTAAGAAAAACAGTTATGTACTCAGATATACTTGGTCAGGGCTTAGGGTTGCTTATTAATGCAAATCTTAACCATTCAATGACCAATATTTGTACTCCAGGTCAATCATTTAAAGCTATTATAAATAAAATATCACAGGATTCACTGAATAGCTCCACTAATGTTATTGTATTGTGTAGTGACAGTTCACATACTAGGTGTACGAGCCAGTTTGACTACGTACATTTGAGGATGCTGTTAGTGGATTGAAGTAGTTATAGTTGTGGCACGCAGATAAAGAAATCACCAAAGTTAAACAGTTTGTTTATTATTTAAAACTTCCAAGTAAATACAGTAAATAAATTGTAGGTAACTCTTTGCTAGACTGTCCTGTGCAAGCGTATATGCGTACTACTCCATGAAAAAAAATATAATTATATAGTAAACAATAATTAGGCGCGGCCCAAAGTAGTCAGCGCTTTTCCCTATTGTACAAATTTTACCTGGGAACAAAATAAGCGCATTTATGACTTAAATACTGTTTAATTTGATTTGTCGTTATAGTGACACTATTTTATATTTCGATATTAATAAATATGTTAATAACTTTAGTTTGACGTCCGATACTATGTATCTTTCTAAGAAAGGTAGAACTTAGAAGGCTAACTTTTTAGCTTTTAATATACATGATACAGTTATATAACAAAGACTTAGGCGATTCATAAGTTTAGTGCAAACGGGTGTAAGTCTTTTCATGATAATAACTTAATCATTAGTAGTTCTACTAATGCAACTTTTACAACTAGTAATAAGGTTACAACCTCAGGTTTAAACTGAGATCTAAGACAAAAGCCAAGCCCACATCCATAACTATACATCAAATTATTAAGGGTTTAGCTGGCAAGGACTTAGAATTAGAATTATTAGCAAAGTCAGGTAATTCATGTATTTTGTATTAGTTAAAAATTAAAGTAGCATTGGTTAAAAATGCCATGCCACATAGCTCCATGTAAATAATATAATAAAAATAAAAACCACCAATAAAATTAAAACCACTTGGGACATTATAAACCGTGAAACAGGTAAATTTAAACCACGGGATAATACTTTCACTTTAAAAGTAAACGACAACTTAGCCAATTCCAATTCAAAAATTGCTAATATTTTCGATGATTTTTTTGTAAATATAATTGTAATATCAACGTCAAATTTAGATTCATCACCAGAAGCTAAACAAACTTAAATAGTTTGGTAGGGACATTTTATCAGTTTAGGACGGATATTTCAATAGTTTGCAATGGCCACTTTAATAGTTTGGCAGAGACACGTTATCGGTTTAGGACGGATACTTCAAGGGTTTTGGAAGGTCACTTCAATAGGTTTATTAGCAATTTAAAAGTTGGGAATAGACTCTTCATAAGTCAGGGAAGGACACGTTATCAGTTTAGGATAGGTACTTCAATAGATTGTAATAAACGCTTCATAAGTTTGGAAAGGACACTTACCAGTTTAAAAAGGATTCTTCAATAGTTTGCAATGGCCACTTCAATAGTTGAAGAAGAACGCTATACCAGTTTAGAAAGCATACAAATTTCGCAGTTTCTGCAAGCAAATCTTAATACGGAAAAATGTGATGAAAATATTTTCAATATTGTTACGACATTTTAGCACGGACATAGTTTGCATTTTGTCTAAACTGCAAAACCGATAATAATGCAATTTTGTACGGTCACGGTTACGGGCTTCATTAAGGGGTGATGGTCACACGCTCTAATGCTGATCCTATTTATTTCACGTTAGATAATCTGCTTTACACCCTACGTTTAATTTTATACAGAACTGGCATTTTTTATGTGGGTAGTTTAAAAAAGATTTCGTGTATAGTAAATACGAGTAGTTTAATCAAATAAGTACCAACATAATGAAAAGTATACGGAAAAAAAGTCAATGTTTTTAAAAAAAATTGCCAATATTTACATTTTCACTAAGCTTTTAAAAGTCTACTGTAATATTTTTGTTTTTGTTTATATAATTTCAACGCAAATTTTGTTGCGAAACAAATTACAAAAACACAAATGTTGAAAAAAAATCCATGAGCTGGATTTGAACCTGCACCCTTCTGACATGCCGGGTCAGGTGCTCTTCCAATTGAGCTATCGTGGTTCTAACCAGCCCGCCGAAATTATTCAACACTATTTACTTTTTTAATTTCAAAGCCAAAGGCACCCATTCAATGTAACAACTACCGTCATTAACACCCGATCATAATATTTTTACAAATACTAAAGATCAGTTAAGAAGTAGGCAAGCTATTTATAAAATAAAAAGTATATATTATAATATGTATAAAGTATTTGAGATCTCTATTCTGAGAATCAGACTTTATAATATATTGACTTTAAGCCCTAATCTATAGAGCGTTATGATGATATATTTATTATTTTTCTTCATCGGAAATATGTTTATACTGTTTTATGTAAAGGAAATATTATATTATATTATTATAAATAAAGTTGTATATTTCTTTTTGTAAACTGTATCGGATAAAATAGAACTAAAACAAAATACTTGTTGATTCATCTTGATTCACGGCTTTTCAATATACGGTCTACTAATAAAATTATACTACGTTTCCAATTTTGTTGTACCCAATACAAAACCACTACAAGCCGCAGAGAGCTAAAATCGTTAGAATTGTTTAATTTGATTTTTCATTTCACAACACCGCCTCAGGGATTCTATACATTCAGTTTGTTTAAACGCAATATTAAAGTTCACGTCACCGCAAAGTAATATTTAAAGTGAAAAAGCAACATTAAGTGCGTCTAGGTGCCAGTGAGGTGTTAAGCTGTAACAAGTTAAAAGCTTTTAATACTCTTTGAAAGTTTGTTTTCATTATATTAGCAGCAGTATTGTTACGTTATTTGCAAACAAACCCACACGTTTATTTGAGAGCGAGAAAATGGTACAGGAAAAACAACCTATTAAAGATACAAATGTACCTATGTTAAAACAAAACGTGGTCTGGAATGAAAACCTTACAATTAAGCTCGCTCGGGCTAATTAGGCTTTACGGAACATTAAGCTTTGATACTGTTTGATGCTTGAGACAGCGATAAATATGGTGTAGGAATTAAGTGCGCATATTTTGAACACAAGTCGTTGTCGCCTGAATGAGCTCAAGCATAAGTATAGGTTATTTTATAGCTACTTTTCAAAAAATTAACGACTACTAGTTAGTAAACGTAATTAAGAAAACATTATACTATAGTCCGGTCAACAAGTTGAAAAACGTGAAAAATAGAGATAAAGCTCCTAAAAATATGAGCAATAGTTCATTCGATTCGGAATCACATTTAGAAAAAAGCGTAAGGATTTTACTGCACGTAAAAAATTGCAATTGTGATTAACAAATTTAAAAAAGGTATTCAGTGTTTTGTTAATAACCCAAAAACTATTAATATTTTTTTAGCTCCCAGAACTCTTCCTCTATTATTAATAATATTAATTTAACGTTGAAAATAGGGCTCCGCGCAGCCATTACGGCAAGGGTGAACTGCCTGCCGCTAAAGACAGCGTACCACATAAAATACTATTTATAGTAACAAATATAAATTAAAAAAATTTGAATAAACTATGGTTTCATCCAGATACTTGAATATCTCCATTTTTCACGTTTTTCAACTTGTTGACCGGAATACTAGCCGATACTTCAGCGTCTCGCGTCAGAACTACTTCATGTAATTTAATATTATTTCGTACGTATTGTTATGTATATTATTATAAATGCAGCATAAACTTATTAGGAGAAGCTCGATGGGGCTGTGGTAAACGCGCTTGGTCTGCGATTAGCGTACCAAAGACCGGTCATCGGATGGATGACTAAAAATGTATCAACTCGAGCTCCTCGAGATCTCGAGCTTCGGAAGGCACGTAAAGCCGTGGCTCCCGGCTGCATTAGCAGTCGTTAAGAACCACCAACACGCACTGGGCCTGCGTGATAGGTATTCACCTGTTCTCCCTGTGGTTTTTCAATTCATCGGGAAAGGCTTGTGCCTCAGCAGTGGGGACATTTAAATGAGCTGGTGATTATGATATTCGAATATCACTGCAGGTTTTTAAATTGTATCTTTAGAAAATAAATGCGTGTTCGGGTTATGATAAGTCAAAGATAAACAAGATTCTGAAAACCGGATCCCGGATGAGCTACTCATTATTTATACCTTGAGCTCCTCTGTTCTTCGGAAAGCAATTTAAGCTGTTAGTACCTAGTTACTGTTGGAATATAGCAGTCGTTAACACCCGCTAACCTATAATAGACTATTTACTATTCAAGAGCGACCGAGACCCCAGCGGTCAGAGCATTGGACCGGTTATCCAAGGGCCGGGTTCGATTCCCACTCGAGCTTCCTGAGATTGGTTGATGTTTTCTAGTAAAATTTCATCTTGTAAATATACTACGTGTAACAGAAAGGTGTGGTAAAAATGAAAATATCCAAAGTGTTTCGCTTTGCCGTGCTAAGTATAAAAAAAAAAAAGAATTTGTATGTGTTGTTACCAAGACATAAATATTAACTTTAATTTGTAATGCAATTGTAAATTAAATATTTATATTAGTAAAGGCAACCGCGTCAGGTGCGCATAAGCAAGCAGCAGTGACCATAAATGTAAGAACACAGAGTTTAATAAACCACTCGGGCTGTGACTCGTAAATTTTGATGTGACGTCACAATAGCAATATTTAATTAAAAATTGCTCATTCATAAAATTAAAGTTAATAATTATGTACCTGTACAGGATCTAAATCGGATATACTTTGGATCTTTCCATTTTTACCACACCTTTCTGTTACACGTCGTATGCATTGTAAATGCAAAATTCAAAATGATAAAAAATATTAAACGCATCCGATGTGTACTGACGCCTGCGCGTCAACCTAACCAAAACTGACAAATTTCTTCAATAAGTGTTCAACCGTAATTCTAAGACATAAAGTACAAAGTATTCATGTGGGAAGTAGTCTCTGACAGTAGTCCGGCTCAGGTGTGCCTCCAATTTCGATACGGCTGTCCAAACCGTCCAATTCAAGGTCGAATCACGCACGTGGAAATTAAAAAAAAAACACTTTTCCACACTTTTTATTATGTATACCATTTTGTTGTACAAATAGCGACCGCTGATTGCTTGTCAACCGCGTTCCGTATCGCTAGATCCTGTAGGAATTTCTAAAAATCTGACTTTATTTTTTGTTTGCATCACAAAAGGAACCGTTCTGTGCCAACTTTTAGCTCTCTATGTCCACTTTCTAGGCTGGGCGTTTATGAGTTAGTCCATGGATGTGTCAGGACTTTTCTATTTATCTAGAATTTATATAGTGTTTCCAAAATGTGCACTATATACGATCTCTTTAAGGCCAAATATCATCCACGTGGTTACTGGAGAAACGAATTAGCTAAAAACTTATTATTTATTTTTTACAAGATAAACGTATTTATATGTGCATATAAATACGTTCATCTTGTAAAAAATAATGTACACACACTAAACTAATTTTACAAGTGTTTTTTTGAAACTATGAAGTATAAATAATTTCATTACAAACAAAGACAATTACAAAATTAAAATTAAAGTTATATAAAACACCAATAAACTATAACTACTACTACTATAAATAAAAAAAATCCCCAAATCATCCCCTTCAGGCAGAGTGCTTAGCTTATTATGTTATTTACAGATATCTTATAGGTACTTATTACCTTAGGTACTCTAGATACATATATATTTTTATTAATAGTAAAATAAAAGAGGTTAGCAATAAAGCTACAGGATTAACGTGAAACCATTGACTCGAACTAAGAAAAAGAAGATCTAAAACGCCAGAAAACATTTGTCCAAGATTATCTTTTCATAAGTAGATATTAAAAATGCTTGTGCTAGGACTCATGAGCCCCACTTCCAGCTTTATAGTCAACAGGGGTTAGGTTAAGCATCTTTACGTCTGGAAACGACCGATTAATGCCAACATAATCCGGCGGTGCCTTTTAAAATTTGTCTTTGCGAGATCCGTACAAACGAGGTGTCTCATAAACCGTTTACAATGGTAACAGCTTACAATTGTTACGGCCACAAGCTTCGTTTTATCAATTTCACTTTAATGAAATACCTACGTTTTATGTTTACGATAACGAAATTGCGTACCGAAAAAAGATCTGGTAAAACACACATCGGCCGGTAGAACAATCGAACTTGTTCGAATGTTACAACGCATTTTATAATTTGTCGTTTTGTCTATACTAATATTAAATTTTACTTTTTTTATTTTCAAGTGCTAATTGCTGCACTGAAGCTAAATTAAATATTCATAAAATTTTATAAAATACAGTGAAAAAATTAAACGCCCACCCGACCCAGCCAGGAATCGAACCTGGGTCTTCCGCAATCCGGGCGGCTGCACTGACCGCTATGCTACCGGGCCGGTAAATAATATTATAAAGAGGAAAGCTTTGTATTTTTGTATGTTTGCAACGAATAAACTCAAAAAATACTGGACCGATTTAAAAAAACCTTTCACAATCAGAATGCTACATTAGCATTGAGTAAAATGCTATATAAAAAAGAAATGCCCACCCGTGCGAATCCTGGACGGGCCGCTAGTTAAATAATAAAACGCGTGCGGCAGTGGCACTCAGCAGCTGTACTTTTGAACCTTTTGATATTTTATGTCAAAGGTAACTATATAAGTTTAACACAATAGATGATGATACTGTTATAAAGACACAGTAAATGTTAATAGAATAGATAGCGAAGGCCCTGTGAGGTCAAGTTTGGTTCCTGCAACTTTATTTTTGGACACAGTTTGCTGATGGCTTAAGGCAGCTTTACAGCTTTACCGAACTTTTTTTAGGAGCGACGAGAAACCTAAAGGCTTTCTCAAGCTGTGTGATCAAAACACCGTCAGAGGGATTCTAGAGGGAAAGGCATCACCAAGCGTCTCCCCTTTCCCTACTAGATTATCCGAGGGGTTTGGATCGGAACCGAAGCGGAACAACCCGAGAGTGCCTCCAAAGGCTAGGCCCTCAGCTCAGGTTGACCGGGTTGTGGGGCAAGTTATGCAACTCTCGCTGAGCCAGGACATCGGATAGGTGACCTAAATAAAATGTCGTATTGCGATCTCCTCATGTGATAATTATTGTCCATGTGGCCTTCCCACATGTCACAACTTAACGTTTATAGGAGAACGATAAAAGCTGAAAAATAAATCGGTAACTAAAGTTAAATCATCAGCTCATTTTATGTTCCCACTGCTGGGACACGAGCCTTCCCTGTGATAGGGAGAACACGCCATAAACCACCACACGGGCCCAGTGGTGGTTGGTAAGCCACAATCAAATTCATTTAGAAAAATAACTGTCTTGATGTTTTAGATCGCCATTACGCAAGCGACTATCGTGTTACTTCTGTTGACCAAGCAGAACCCGAGAACTCAATATGAACTCTAATTAAATAAGTTATAACTTTTATTTACTCTATTGGTGTTTATGAAAAAACCCAGCATCAATATTTAGTACAGCACCAATTTAGAATGATATTTGAAGCTTTTGAAATAATATTAGCTACGCTCTCGCATATTCAATAGTGGAACGATTCTAGCAAACAAACAGATCCGCGAATAAATTTTTTAATTGAAGTCGGAAGATAGGATGACTTTACATATTTAATCATAAGTGAGACCTCGCTGAGACGGATAAAGCCAAAGATTGAAAGTAGAGAAATTGAATTGAAATGTGTTGTTGTTAATATTTTTTCTAGGAAGCAATGCTCTTCAGAGGGGATGATTGGCATTGCCGCCATCGTCGGAGCGAGTTTCTAAATACTGATACTTTTACACTGCACCACTCAGGATAAATGTACGAAATAGTAAAGTTCGTTGCGAGTTCCCTTAATTACTTCGCGAAATTGGAGAAGATTTTCTACTTTCTACTTGAAGGTAAAGATGCTTTATAACTCTACGTTTAGCTGCCTTGCTCTCTAAGTTAATGAAGGTTAGGTTTCAATTGGTTTATTACTGATTCATCAAAGTTTTGATTTAGAAGAACAAGTAACAAAAAGCTCACTTTGATTCCCAAGGGTTGTTTACACGTTGTTTGGTTAATAGTAAGTAAGTAGGATAGTATAACTATCCAACTGCTTGATAAAGGCCTCCATTATTGAAACAAGTCATCGCTACAATTGGTGGGTAATAGCTGAATCATCACGCTTACCAAATGCGGTTGGTGATCACACCGAGCTAAGCATTGAAAAATAGGTAACACACTTAGCCCGACCTAGGAATTGAACCCGGGACCTTCGGGTATCGGGCCGAGTGCTATGCTACTCGGCCACCGAGGCGTTTTAGATTAGCAGAGCTTGTTCGAATCCCAGTAAAGAGGATCAGGAATTTAAGAAACTTTCACGAACGGCTATATTATCAACGGTTTCATAATTAAAAAAAAGACAAATTTTGAATAAGTTCCACGAGCGGGATTTGAACCAGCATCCCAAATCAACTATGCTAACGTAGCTCAAAAGCTTTATTATCATCTTCAGCTCATTTTATGTCCCCAGTGCTGGGGCACGAGCCTTCCCTATAGATGGATAGGGAGTAGGGGCCATCAACCACCAAGCGGGCCCAGTGCGGATTGGTGGTTGTTAATGACTGCTAATGCAGCCGGGACCAACGGCTTTACGTGCCTTCCGAAGCACGGAGGAGCTCGAGATGATAAATTTTTGGTCACCCATCCGACGACCGGCCTTTGCGAAAGTTGCTTAACCTCAGCACTCACAGACCGGGCGCGTTAACCACTGCGACATCGAGCTCCTCAAAGCTTTATCATCACTGATCATTAGAAGAAATCCAAGCTTCCTCTTATATGGAATAAAAAACACAACTTTGGTATACCGTAAAGGCATTTTCCATTTTTAAAACGGTTGCATGGAATAATCCTGTGGCTTTTCCTTTGTTACAAAGCGTAGTTGTCATTGCATTCAGTTAACGAACGCAAAAGTGAAGCTGAATCTCGAACAGCGTCATACTTGAAAATGCAAAAGGAAATGTTGTCGCGAAACTGCGACGTTTTATAATAGTGCCCTATTTCGCTTTTGAATTTTACTGTGCTGTAAGTTTAGAGTCGGAAGCAAAAAAGTATTATTGCGTACAATTATAATTTTATTCAGAAAAATTTTGAAAGAAAAAACTACTTTTCACGGGTTGGATAGGAACACGAAAGTCTGATAAAAGGTGTCCCCTTTTCCTTATGCTTGCAGTAGACAGTATTCTTACATGATCTATTGGTAAATAATTTGAGGCTGTAAAAGAAAAAAAGGATTCATAAATTCATAAATTATTTGTGGTTCAAAATTATGGTACACACGCCTGCACATAAACCTATCCAAAACTATCAAATTTCTTCAATTCATTATCAACCATATTAGTTAGACATAAAGTTCAAAGCAAGTGTGGTTGATGTGCAGGCGTCCGTACATTGTGGTGTTATACATAGGTTCGTGAGTCTCACATATTTGACACAAACGTGAGTTACACAAATTAAAACATAATATACACTAGTGGTCGCCCAGTGTTCGAAAGTTGACCGTAATTTTATTAAGGCGGCACGGATTGTATCCTATGCAATGAATAATTTAAAAAACCGGCCAAGTTCGTGGCGGACCACGCGCCACGCCAGTGTGGGGTTCCGTAGCCCATCTCAATAATGCGGACTCTGAGAAGAGGGCTTTTATGAACATTACATTATTTAACGATGGCTCATATACTAAAATGTAGATACTACCGGTTTCACACACCTGACAACGTAATTTAAGTAGTACCCAATGAGGAATTTGTACTGCGTCAAGTACATTTTATAAGTTGGTTGACTGTTACTCATAAACTTGTAAAGTCTACTTAACTTTAAAGCTTTATAGCTCACAAACCCGCTATATTTTTGAAATTGCTATCCAACGACACCCCACACTTAGGGGTAAACAAGAAAAAATATATACATCCTTACTTCACGTGTAACCTAAAAAAAATATTTTTCAAAATTTTACTTTACCACTTTGTCGGCGTGATTAATATGTATATCCATGCCAAATTACAGCTTTCTAGTACTAAGAGTCTATGAGCTAGACTGGGGACTAGACAGACGAACATGGCGAAACTATAAGGGTTCCTTGTTGACTACGGAACCCTAAAAAGATAGAATGTGAGTTTGGATTGGCATTGTCAGATATCGGCCGCTCCTCTTCCATTTTTGAAGTTTTTGAAAAGAGTATAATATGCGTGTGTGTTAAACATATTTGTTATTAACATTCTGCATTCCTTCTCTATATAAACTATAAGTGTGCGATATTTTATACTCCTCCGTCCGCGAAATTTTCGTAAAAAGAGGAACAAAGTTTTGGCTTCACGTATTAATATATAGATAAGTTAAACCATTAAAATTATAACACTCAGGCATTCAATGCAATATTACCAAATTACATTCCGATCTTTGTAGGCTTACAAACTGATTGCGTTTATATCGAGTATACGTATATAAGTGACATTGAGAAGTACTTTGGTGTATCTAACCAAATACATTTTGTATTTTTCATGATGTAATTCGATATAAGTTAGTTAGTTATAAGTAGATTAAGATAATAAATAACAAGCATTATTTGTTATGAAAGTTTTAAGGGTTGGTTCAATACAACTTTAGCAACATTTCAGTATCACATTTATTTTGAAAGTCCTTTAATTGGCTGAAATTAATTAATTAGAAAACAAAACTACGACTATGAAACTGACACTTTTGTGGCCGTCATCACAATTTTTTTTTGCGTAAGAACACTCTGATTTATGGAAACTTCAGAACAAGGCGCATTACATCAGATGACAATGACATTGACAGAAGTTGGCTGGATTTCTATTAATTAATTAATTATCTTAATTAATGGCTTCGCGTTTAGCATTTAGCCAATTTCAAGTATTTTATTATTATTAATAGTAAGAGTACGGTAGATAGAAATTAAAATGGAGTCTCACAACACGTGTTATTACGGCAAGAACTCGGGTGAAACTCTGGATTTCTATAGTTCTGAGGATCTGTCAGCCAGCCTGTCAATGACAATGTCAATCTCTGTCAGCTGAAGCGTTTGGCGTTTACAATCACATGATTAAATGAAAAGAACAGAATTCCGCACTCTCCATCAGTATCATGTTTTTTATTTTAGATCTTTGTGACCAACAAGAAAGCATAATAAATAATTTTAATTTGAATCGGTACGCCCACTTTTAGTCCATTTTTTCGAGAACACTGGTGTTCATTCAGCACGTAACGAAACGTTTGGTTTGAATTACTAGTGTCGCTATACTAGTGTCAGTGTTACAAAAGAAAAATATTTCAAACGTGAATAACTCTTTTATTAAAAATCTTTGATAAACTGTAAATAGTTTCCACGATCCACTATTTACATATCTACATTGTTGTACAAACAAAAATGCTATACATTATTGAGTCTTGTCTAAGGAATTTGCCTGATGTCCTTTTTAGTTTATTCTTCTTAGACTTTCAACCTATATTTCTTTAAACGCTCTCAAATATAATATTTGAATCTCCGCGGACAGAATCACTGAAATCAATTCATGGCTTACATTATTAAAAAGCCCATCCAAACCTGAATCAGGTGAATTTGAAATATCCGATAAGATAAAAAGCAAAAATATATTTCCAATGCTGTTGAAAAACGTTTCACTCAAGCCCGTTCCCCTTAATTGGGGTAACGATTGGCGTTCCCGAGCTTTGTCGAATAAACACCAGAGAGGATTCCATTAGGCAAATGAGCCCTGTTTGTCCGCCCGGCGGGGACGCGGCTCTACTGGACCACTTTCACCTTTTTCTATCTTCATGTTTAGTAAAAAAAAACAATACATTATTTATAAAAATAAACACAATCCTCGTCTGGTTTTTGACATTTTGGTTATTATAGCAATAACAAATTCAAATTCAAAAAAATTTTTATGCCACATTGGTGTACATAGTATGTAAATGAATAGGTACAAAAGGTGTTAAAAAAAAGAATGTAGCACCCCGTAAGGGCATAGCAAAAAGAGAGAGTATAGCTAATTTATTTACTACTGTATTATAAAATTTAAAATTTAAAATTGTAATACATGTAACGCCCTGTAAGGACATGGCAAATTAGTTGCCCTTAACAATCGCTTCTGTGGTCTAGTGGGTAGATAACCGGTTTCAGGTCCAGATGTTCCGCGTTCGATTGCCAGCGGTGGGAGGGGTACACTTTGGTTACTGATTTTATTCTGTTAATAATATTAATGTTAGTTGCGTAGCATTGTTGTGTTCTGACAGTTAGATATGCAGCTAGAATTTTGAGCGAAGTGCTACCTTAGGTGCTTACTCGTAAAGCCAAGCTTCTAACTCTCCAAGCCCTAACTACACAAACTCTATACCTTTATCAAAATATGTAGTTAATATGTATTAATATGTAGCGAAAAATATGTGGCGGTGAAACGTTTATTCACTGTTCATTATTTTTCTGTTATACTATAGTTATTTTAGTAACAAATTTTGTTTAATCTTTTCTGGAATAATCCAAACCCAAGTGATGAGGGTTCAAAAAGACCTCCAATGGTCAGTGTCATATTTAAATGTATTAAAACGTCCACGCAGCAATGCCCTACCAAAAAAACTTGAAGAAGACAAGATGTTACGACGTAGTACACTATTCCTATACCGATTCTAAAAGCTTTTTGACTATTATTAATAATGAAAGCAGTATATTTCGGGTATAATTAAGTTCCAATACAAACATAGTCACAAAAGGGATTCGTTAGTGGCTTCCACGCGAAAATGCAACGATGCACGTATCGTTTTTAGATTGGAGCACGTATTTACATGAGGTGCCTATTAAAGCTATAAATACACTCGAATGATAAATGTACTTGTTTGATGTTCGGCAACCACTGCTTTTGGACATTTGTACAGACGCCTGCGCATCAACCTAACACAAACTGTCAAATTTCCTCAATAGATTTTGAAATTTATATTTAAGTTTTACTTGACGTGCTGGCGTGTGCACTATAGTTAGTATACAACATAAATTGATTTCTCTACCTTTTGTAAGATCATTCATGTTTGAATATACGAGAACAAAATATACGAGACTTGCCTATGACTGCAGTGCTCCAATAGCAAATTAATTTCAAAGTCATCATCGTATCAGCCAAAAGACGTCCACTGCTGGACAAAGGCCTCCCCCGAGGATCTCCACAAGGACCGGTTTTGTGCTGCTCGCATCCAGCGCTTGGTCAGCTTGGTTTACCTTGTTAGAGGCCTGTCCACACTACGCTTTCCAGTACGTGGTCGCCACTCGAGGACCGTTCCGCCCCAGCGGCCATCAGTCCTGCGAGCGATGTGACCTGCCCACTGCCACTTGAGCTTAGCAACTCTTCGGTCCATGTCGGTAACCTTTATTCTTCTGCGGATCTTCTCATTTCTGATTCGATCACGCAGAGAAACCCCGAGTGACCTTAAGCCTTTTTATGAGGCCCATAGTGAGCGAACACGTCTCAGTCCCGTATGTCATCACTGGCAACACACACTGGTCAAAGACTTTCGTCTTGAGACACTGTATGTTGGACGAGAAGATATTTCGTAGCTTATCGAACGCTGCCCATCCTAATAGGATTCGACGATTAACCTAGGACAATTCCAAAGTAGGTTTAATTAATTGTAATAATTGCCTATGTCCAACAGTGGACTAGAATAGGCTGATGATTATAATGATGATGATGATGATTGTGGTGATGATTATGATGATTATGGTGATGATGATGATGATGATGAAACATTAAAGTTTATTGGTTAGAGACAAGATATTTATATATCAATCAATTAATTTTACAAGTGGTCGCCCAGTGGTCGAAATTCGACCGTAACTTTTTTATTAAGGCTGCACGGATCCGGATGTATCCTAAGCGATGAAAAAATTAAAAAGATAGCATGTGAGTTTGTATTGGCATTGACAGATTTCGGCCGCTCCTCTTCCATTTATGAAATTTTTGAAAAATGTATGTAACAATGTTTATTTAATTTTATGTATTTTATATAAATATGTATTTTTTTTTAAATATTAGTTATCTGCACACCTTCTCTATATAAACTATAAGTGTCCGCAATTTCATACTTTTCCGTCCGCGCAATTTTCCTAAAAAGGGATACAAAGTTTTTGCTTGACGTATTAATATATACTAGTGGTCGCCCAGTGATCGAAATTAGACTATAATTTTTATATAAGGCTGCACGGATTGTATCCTAAGCAATGAAAAATTGATGATTAGATTAAAAAATCAGTTTCAAAATCGTACCCTCTGCGTTGCACATTTGTTTGTTCGCGGAAACACACTCGTTGCGTTCAGTTAGTACATTTTTTTTTGAGAGAGATTGCTGATTGCCTCATACGGCATTTTCAGCTTCTCCGAGCTTGTCTGTACCTGGTATAGATCGCGTGTGAACCGCCTCGTCGCACCCTAGTTCTACGAGTACGGTGTCTTGGTAGGCCCAAGACCAACAATATATTGTGCATGTTTAGAGTATTCTGTAAATGTGTAGTGGCATTTAGTGGATCGGGCGGGGGGCATTATTTTTATATTGTCCAGGTCCATGTCTGTAACATGTACCTGGACAATATGGACGATCCGAACCCCTCGGAGAATCTAATAGGGCACGGGGACACGCCTTAGTGCGTGAACCCGTTCCCTCTAGAAAACTTCCGAAGGTTATTCGTTTCACACGGCTTGAAGAACCCTTTAACTTTCTCGCCCCCAAAAAAGCCCGGCGAAGCTGAAAGTGCCGTCTGAGGCAATCAACAAACTCTCTAAAAAAAAGTAAGCAAATTGAGCAGAACATATAAAAAATAGATTACCTTACCTACCTACCTACCTACCTAGAATAAAATAACAAATAAAAAGTGATACCAAACCAACCATAACCAAATCAGATTTCACGACTTCGTTTGATAGTTGATGTAAATTATTTTGATAGAAAAACCTATAAGAATGAAAGAAGAAACTAATCCAATCAAAAAGCAAGTAAACATTCAAAGTAATTTTTTTGAAATGATTAACTGTGAAGGTGACAGTAGGCAATAAGGATTTAAGATAAACTTTGTGGAAGTTACGTTGCCAAGTTACTACAAAACGTTCAAAGTTGTTAAAAGACGATGTCTGTAACAGATGCTGTCACATTTTTGTCAATAATTTTAATGGAGACATAAATATTTCAGTTCACTTTTATAAACCGTTCTGTAGTACTAAAAGCCGTCGGGGTGGGCCATAATCTAAAGTTAATCTATAAGATATCAAGGTAATACTTTAAAAACACTATTACACTACATCGGTCGTTTGAGGTTTGAAAGAGACAGAATGTCGATTCAAGCAGGATTCAGCCTTATCTAGATTACGGCTGATCCACCCAATCGGCGTCGTGTATTTCATTCATTCTGTGCGAAGCAAAATATCTACTAAGTTCAATGCTTTCGGAGTAAATACTTTTTGATGAATTTCTACTTATTCCATTTCGTCAGTATCTGCCAACTGTCTTTTTTGCCAATTTTAATTGGTGTGGTCGTTTTTGATATCTTGTTTTTTTTTGTTTCTAAATGAATTGTATTATTGTATTCGTATATTACGCGTACCTACTATACACTGTTTTATTTTACATTCCCCTTTCTATTAATATGGTACACTTATATTTTCGTAAAACCACATTTACGTTAAAGGAGCTTTATTAAGAACATTTCCCAATTAAACTTTAAACTTATAATAAGGGAAAGCTAAAGTTACAATAATGGAGGGAGTTAATCGATACACAGAATAAGACGTCAGAATCTGTAGTATGCGCCGTTTCCTAAACCTTTTGCGTAATACATCAATAAACAAATAATAATAGTAATCTCGTAATAAATTTAACGATTTTAACTATATTTTTTACTTTTTCTGAATTGTTATGCATTTATTATATACTCGCGATTTCAATTGCTATTGTTCTGTGGTATGGCTCATTTTTAGTCCGCCTAGCTGGCTACCACCAGCTTAACTACCTATATCGTTACGTACCACCAGGTGATTTAAAGATCAAAAGGTCCTGCATTATTTTTTAAAACAAAAACGAATAAGCAAAAGTACTGGAGCACTGTGAATAGTAATAATAATATATTATAATAGACATAATATGATAGACTTAAACACCACTAAAACAATAAAGCATACGGTCAATTAAAAGTTTGTTAAGTCCCGCGTAAAAAAAAATACGAGTATAACCTCTCAGTCTCAGATATGAGAGGAAAATTAATGTTGAGGACATAATAATAATAACAAATAACATGACTAAATAAAACAAAAAAGGTCTGAGGTAACAAACATAAAATAATACAGTCGAATTGAGAACCTCCTCCTTTTTTTTGAAGTCGGCTACCAAATGCCTTTATTCTCATACGAACTGCCGATGCCAAAGAAATAATAAAAGGAGTATCAACAAAGGTCTGATATATAAATTCCTCTTCCCACATTCCCTGAAATATTCCATATTTATTGAATAGCATACTTTAAAGATGCTTGACCGTCTTCTTTGTCCTTGTCTTTATTGAAATTGTGGTTTGCCCTTAGATTATATACAAGGGTTTAACTAAATTATATTTTAATTTCATTACGTTGTTCTTGCAAAATACGTGGCGTGTCTAAGGGAACCGTGCATGTTAATTAATTAAACCTTCACAGGTCTCCACTTACTACAAGCGTCAGATAGCTTATGCCGGCTTTATGTTACACATTGTTTTGATATCGCAATCTGAATAAAGTATGTTCCTCTTATGAGAAAGTTATGAACCTAGTACTTAATTATAAAAAAGCTTCTCCTAAGATATTGCTTTGAACGAGCTTGATCGTTAAATTTTATCGGTAGCTTTAAGTTTTCATCTTATTACACTTTGAAATTGCTCATGAAAGTTGTCAAGCCTTTTGCCAATAACAGCATCTCAGTATTTTGTACACACATTAAGCCAATTTCAAGTAATAAAGTAGGTGTATACTAAGAATTGTACTGTATATCCCACTAATATTATAAACGCGAAAGTTTGTAAGTATGGATGGATGTCTGTTACTCTTTCACGTAAAAACTAATGAATGGATTTTAATGAAACTTTCCTCATATACAGACCATGACCCAGACCAGCATATAGTATACTTTTTTTTACCTTTTTTTTTTGCTGTAGTCTTCGCGAACGAAGTCGCGGGCAACAACTAGTATTGAGATAAAAATTGAGTCTTACAACACGTGTGGATCTGGAGTGGACATACTCGTATATAGATGTGGACTGACACGGGCTGATTATGATGATGATATTTAATGATGATGATGATGATTATGGTTATGATGATGATGTTGATGTTGATGATGATGGTGATGGATGACAATGATGATGATGGTGATGGTGGTGGTGGTGGTGGTGGTGGTGGTGGTGATGGTGGTGGTGGTGATGATGATGATTACTTTTAAGTCACGTTACGTCGTTCGTCTTAGGTATTTTTGCAAGATGGCAGCCGTTACTACCCTATATTCATAAGTCTAAGTCATTTTGTTTATCACTACATAGTATAAAACAAAGTCGTTTCCCGTTGTCAGTCTGTCCCTATGAATGCTTAGATCTTTAAAACTACGCAACGGATTTTCTGGTGGTTTTTTAATAGATTTTTAGTGATTCAAGAGGAAGGTTTATAAGTATAATATAATACATGCATATAATTGGACCCGGTAGGTGGCGCTGCTTTAGGGATCTAATAGGATACGAGTATTCACTCAAGCGGACGAAGTCGCGAGCAGGCCACTAGTTTTTATAAATTTTCAGACTCTACAGAGAAGAACGCATTATTAACAATGCTATTGACAATTAATTATCATAAGGTATTTTTTTAAATAATACCAACGTATTTTTCCCCAATATAAGTATAGCCCCTTGTGTACAATTTTCTTTTAACAGAATCGTAGGCCTCGGACTGAGGCGAACTTGAGACTAAGACAAATAATAGCCAAGTAGGTGGCAGTAACTTGACACATTATATCGGTTCTGTAAACAAAAGTTGTTTGTTTAAAAAGGCGACCTTACTTACGAATAAGGGCGATGTACACGTATTGCTCCTATTTTAACAGAGATAGACATTGTGTGTTGCCAATTCGAAAACCAATCAACGCCGTTTATTATACAAGTTTTTTTTTTTTATATTATGTATTTTACGGGTAAGCACAGTGCCTTGATCTCACCTGATGTTAAGTGATGATAAGGACAATGATGGAAGCGCACTTCATACGGGATCGTCTACTAGTGAGACACTAGCTATCTCTAGCTGCCGGAATACAACAATGCTACAAACATTGATGTTAGGGCGACATATTTAGTAGTAGTACATTATTGTATAAAAGTTAAACATAAAAGTGTAGTGACGTTTCAATGATGGTGCCTTTGCCCAGCAGTGGGACAGTACATAGGTAATTTACTTACATACTCTAGTTAAATTAGAATATGTAAGTAAATAACAAAATAAAAGTAAATTAAAGTACTGACGTTAGTAAGGACTACGCTATTCTATATTCACGTTAAACTAATATTTTCAGTTATTTATTCAATAATTATTATTAAAAAAAAATAATTAAATTTATAAAACCCCCGACACAAAATAATAAAAAAGTGTGAACGTAAAACGCCTAAGACAAGTAAAAAAATATACCCTATAAAAAGAAAAAAAAAACCTTGAAAATATTACCCTACGTAAGTACGTATGACATTTTTTGATTAAAGGTTGTCGCGTCGGGGGACAGCTCTAATTTTTTTTAAACGTTTTGTTAAAGTACATAGTACGTAACATATAAAGTTTTTTTCATCCATTATTATTGTTTTATATCCATTTATTTCGTTAGTGCTCTAATATTTATGTTTAAATATAAAAGATAGCTTTGCTTCCCGAATGTGACTTGCGCGAATTGTGATGGCGCGCATGGCGCGGCGGCGGGCGTGCGGGTGGGGCTTGAAGTGGGCGGAGCGTAACATTATCAAATTTGGAGACCCGAGCGGGCAGACACGCGAGGGCAGAGATCGTTGATGGTTGTGTTTTTCAATGTAAATTTGTTGAGTCAATTTATTATGTAAGAGTCGTCGTTCAAGTTGTTTCAGTATTTATCTGGATAGTTCAGTTGCGTATTCAGTTTTTAAGTAGGTTCACTTGTAATTTTTAATACTTAGTTTAACATTTTTGTTGTAATTTTAATATCATTATTATTAGGTAGGTTTTTATAGGTAAAGAGCGGCCCCCGACGCGACAACATATAACCTCTCTACTGGCAAGCGAACGATATTTGTTCGCTGTCAAATAAACATTTTTTTTTAATATTAGAAGGAGGCAAACGAGCAGGCGGGTCACCCTGATAGGAAGCTATCACCGCCGCCCATTCACATCCGTAAAACCAGAGGACTCGCAGACGCGTTGCCGGCCTTTAAAACATGATAAGAATCCCGTTAATAATTACCCTAATATATTCTTTACATTTTATTTTATATTTTTCTTGCTTAAAATATTATTCTCTTTTTTTAATTTACAAGCAAAAAAAATTAAACATTATTGTGTTGTTGCAATCATTGCAGAATTATCTATCTATTTCTCTAAAGGGATAGCAGTTCCACATTATTTTATTTTTATAATTTAGCGTTCACAATGCTAAATAATAGCTATCATTAATAAATTATGTTTATGTAAGAATTCCGTTGACAATTACTCTAATCCTAGCGATCATGATAGTCAAAATTGTTATTTTAACAATATATTTAACAAGAACAATTTTCATAGTAATAATTAAATCTAGCTACAGTTGTGTGGTCTTATCGATTTTGAGCGATTCCTTCCGGACAACCAGTCGGATGGAGAGAACTAATACACTCTAATATCAGAGGTTCAAATCGTACTACTAGGCTTACTAGACGTTAGATAACATGTGTGTAGTATTAAAAACGTTAATCTTGGATAAGTCTTACTTAAATCCGGAGTGGGGTATCAAGAGTGTGTAATAAGCTTAAGCTCACCCGCCTTTCAACAACAACGCGGGCTCTTACAGTAACTTAAGACTAAACTATTGGATACAGAATCCATCCATTAGATATAACTAGTTAATCCGACTTTGATAATACCCATGGTAATTTTGGATTTAATCTAACGATGTAACTTAGTCTAATTGGGATCGGCCCTACCAACTTTTATGCTTTAACGAGATTATTGAAAACCTGACTTTGAACTTTGTGACACCGGTCTTGAAAGTTATGAATTATTGTACAATGTGTTATTGTGTATTATGTTATGATGTTAGAATTATAATTACAATATTGAGTGATCACCTTCGCATAATTACATGTTCACTATAATTGCGCAATTATGCTTTTTTTTATATCACCTGATGCTAAGAGTCACAGCCGAAGGTGGAAGCGCACTTCATCCGAAATTCTCAACTACTAAGTAGCGACTCAGGTAATTTTATCACGCACAAAAATGCTACAAACATTGACGTTATTGCAAACATTGACGTTAGTTGATCGTGGTAGCTAGCCAGGTGGACAAACAAGTGGTAGGGCACCACTTACCAAAACATGATCCTCCCTGGGACTCGAATCCGGGACTTCGTTGTCTGAGACCGGTGGTCTTAACCTCCAGACCACAGAGGCGGTTGATTTACCTTGTTCTTACCTTGCTAACTTTTCCTTAATGAAATAAAGACGAGCAATTTGATAATGCTCAATATTTTATACCACCACAGTAAATAAAATGCATTCACGTGAAGCCGTACTCGAAACGAAGCTTTCGCAATAAAATACGTTCACGTTTTCCAATGTAAACATGATATTGATAGTAAGACTGACCGAGACCCAGAAACCTTTGCCTAGATTTCTCTTTCACTGGGGATGTTCTGGTTCATACAGTAGTTGAATGTAGGTCACGCCACTGACCTAGTTGTGTTATGAACTTGGCATTTAAGCTTTGTGTCGAGTTTACGTTGGGACCAATAAAGCACAGTTTGTAACGTTAATTCTGTTTAGAAAAAGGTTTTTACAATGAAGTTACAGATTATCTTCGTTACTATCGTAAGTAAATAAATGATACTAAAAAGGTTTTCTGAACAAAAAAGAAGTCACCATCATTATCATCATCATCAGTCCCATTCCGTCCACTGAAGGGCCTAGGCTTCTTCCCTTCACGGTCCTGGGCCATTCGAAAGAAGTACTCAAAATACTTAAAATTAAAATAAAAAAAAACATACGTATTCCGATGGCTCAGCGACCCAGTCTTAGTCTCAGACACAAGGTGACGCCACTGCGCCCTGTTTTGCGCGATCCCTGGCCAGTCGCTGGTTTCGAGGAGCTCATACAGATCATTGGCGACTTCGTCCATCCAGCGGTACATTGGAGTCCCTAGGGGCCAATTAAAATTATAAAATATTGTTTTATCAATCTAAACAGGCAAATCGTAACCTTAAAACTTAAACTTTTCGGTAATAATCTGGTGTGTTCGGTGGTGAAACAGAAAAACGGTGAAACTTAAATTAGAAGTGACCACAAGCAAAGATTTACAAGTTAATTTATCTTCGAATTTTCTTTTTACGAACCAGTATTGTGAAAACGACGGTCCAACCGGCCATTAGTGAGGTAACCAATAGCCGATGGTTGAGACGGACACAGACCGCGGTAATGGCCGTATCTAACTACCTAAATGGACTGAATGGGCTTTGCAAACAGGTAGACTGCGCGCACAGGAATCGGTGGCAAAGCCGATTACCAACCTTGTCAATAGCTATGTACTTGTAATTGTATTCCGATCTAACCTACTTGGATTACATAAACTTAATAGGTGTGAATCAATATACTGAATTCTGCATATGAACGAATTCAAAATGTATTTACGATACAATGATATTGTAAAGAAATTAATACTAATAAGGTCTTAGATATTAGCTCCGGCTCCGGAGCCCTATGAGCCGTGTTGTGTAGTCTTCTACAGAACACTTACAGCACAAAATAAGACTCAAAAGGCACAGTATAATACTACGAGTACTACGTACAAAAGGTAAGCTTAATAGATATCGTGTAAGGGAACTATATAACCTTTTAGAATAAGTATGTCTATGACTCATGTATTCTATATATAAACCATTTTCTGATTAATAAATGAACAGTCTTTAAACCTTTCTTGTTGTTTAAATACCTCTCCCCAACGCCATCCCTACATGGCGACCCTGCCATGTTTGGCAGGCCACAGTCTGAAGTGAAGTTCGTGTTACGTGCTCGGTCAATCTAAATTAAATATGAAGGCTTCTTTGTTACCGTTGCGAGAGTCGGTCGTCTACAGAAAAGTGCAAGAAATAAATCAAAATGTGCAACTCAGGAGCGAGCAAACCTGCGTCAGCGACCAATGACGTTTCTCAGGTTGGTTTCAAGAACTCTGTAGACCAACATCGAGAGTACAAGCTTTTACCTGAAAGTATAGATTTGTACTTGGCAGTACTGATGCTGATGCTGGGTTTTGGCATACTTTTCTTGATAACCCGCTATATCAACAAGTGCTTTAACAAGCGCATAGAAAGAAGAGCCCAAGTGCAAACAATGCGTTTGAGCAGAATTGGATCGGATGCGGATACCACATAGCGAAAATATAATTATTAATGACGTGTTGTGTGTGAAGTGAACTTTAAACGTAAAAATAAAAGTGTCAAAGTGCAATTTAATCGGCTGTCAATTCTTCAAATGAACAATTAAATCTCCAGTGCGCTATGAGTATGGTAACAATATTTAATTAAGCATAAGCAAATTGTACACTTAAGGGTAAGCTTCCTGCGTTTTATATGTATCTATGTTATGGAAAGTAAATTTGAATTAGTTATAAACCTAGGGTTAACAACCTTACTATATAATATAGTATCCTACTATTTTAAGTGCCTATCTACTATTATTTTAAAAATATATTATAGTAGACGAAACTAATATATTTTTACTATAGTTTTCTGCGATGAACACACAGTGGAAAGATGAGAGCAACAGAGCCAGTATCGGCAAAAGCAGAGTTATTGGTGTTTTGTAACTTAAAATAAGATGGTAATAATAGTTATGAAGCGTTTCTTTAAAAATAAAAACCCATTGATGAAAACTCAAAGCAGCAAAAAATATAAAATAGAAATAAAATAAATGTTTTTTTAATATACTTTATTTTTTTAATTAACTCCCTATCTACTATATTGATATGGGAACTGAATCCAAAAATACTATATTTGGTCTAAAAAAGTTGACAACCCTAATCGCAACCTTTCACGGACAAAGATCTCGGAACAGTCCGAGCGCAGCTGTTGCAAGATTCCGTGTTCGTGAGAGGGTGCCTATGCGTGTGTTGCTCGAGCGCATTTGTATGCAGCTTACCTACTGCAGTCTCCTTATTGTGTGCAGACTCGACCCGTGTACTATGTAGACGTAGACTACATACACGTAGCACAGACTTGAGCCGTAGCCATAGTTCGACTCACTAAGTATTCGTAGCAGAGATTAGGTCCGTAGCCGCTGTGTAGACCATACGTACATGTAGCAGAGACTTGAACCGTAATAATTATAGTTTGACCCACTACGTATTCGTAGCAGAGATTAGGTCCGTAGCCGGATTGTAGACCAGACGGAGGCCTGAGCCATAGCTAACGTGTGGACCACTACGCACTCGTAGACTCGTAGACTCGTAGACTCGTAATTGAGATTTCATGTAAAATTATTAAATCTAAGATAACTGGTGTAATTTAATAAGCGGAAAGCCACACCTAAAATATCCGCTCTTTATTCAATGACGCCCTATACGCATGTGTGTCCAAATTATAATAAGCTATACATTTAAAAAAAAATCCATTTTTCATATTTTATTAAAAAGATACCAAAGTAAACGCTTACGAAAGATAATAACCAGATCTTTATAGTCACTCTTCTAAAGCCAGCCTAACAGTTTATGAAACCCCCAGACAGAATCTTTGCAAGCCCGCAACTTTTTATAACGAATAGAAAGACCATGATTTGTCTATTTAATAATCGAAAATGGTTGAAAAATTATTAAAAAAGTACACTACTCACTAGCAAAATAATTAACAGCGCACTGCGTGTGATAAACTTGGAGGCTAATTAAATAAAACCATAACTGACCTCATCACTTACCTCATCGCTTATTACATTCAAACTTATCAACATTTACTTAAATTTTATAGCAATCGACCTTTTTGCTTGTTGTTGCAAGCAATTCAGTAATTGCACTTTTCTAAGCCAACGATCAATTACTCAGCCTGTTATTGTAACAGAAATCTCTCTCTCCTAGCAGCCGTAAACAAATTCATTGGCTCGAACTTGAACACTGACATTGATCTTGAAATAGCGATCCTAATGACATTGCGAACAATGGATAACGTTGCAGCATCTGGCGGATACCAGCAGCATATCATATTGCTAGTTGATTTTCTTAGTCAACTCGGAGCTTCTCTAGTATCAATCATGTTAATATCAATACGTGAAGATTGAAGAACGATAAAATGTATGTAAAAAGAGATATGATTACGCCATTACCTATCAATTGTAGTGATGACTACAAATCATAAACTTACATTCTTAATAAACTTTATTATACAAAATAAACAAACATACTTATTAATATATGATAATTAATAGACCCAAAGTAAGGATGTTGTAAAGTGTACTTAATTATTTTTTTAATTTTAATTCTTTAGATTTTAATGATGTAGGTGTTCTGTTAGTTATACCTACTTAGTTTAATTGTGTCACAGGAAGGACCCAAGTAATTATAGCACGGGTTTTCCCAGTTTAAGTAAGTAAGTAAGTTTAAGTGCAGCTAGCTGCACGTATTAATGTTCATATCCTAGAATAACTATGATGTATCATAACATGTATTGTAACAAGTGTTTTAAATAAAACAACTTTTACGGATCTACTCGCGTTTATTTTACACATTAGTTTTAATTAATGTTTATCCTGACGTTTCGAACCATTTGCAGGGTCCGTGGTCACAGGGAGACTGAGGTGTTGGTCGTCTCATAATTAGTTAGTAGCTTGTATACCCTCATTTAAATTAATCAGGTGCATTCCGTTTTACGCAGAAAGAGCTTACAGTATCTTTTGGTCTAAATGTTGATGTTGAAACTAATGTGTAAAATAAACGCGAGTAGATCCGTAAAAGTTGTTTCATTTCAATGTGTAGTGTTCGCGTAAACTTTAGAAAACAATATGTTTTAAATAAATTTACTATTTACTATTTATTTAGTAAGACTTGATTTCGATGATGGAGACTTTGCCCGGCAGTTGGATAGTCGTAGCTTGCGTCATAGTAAATAGTTACTTACTTATGAGATGAGTTACGAACACACTTAATGTAATAAACATTGTTCATAGAAATGGAACACAATGATTTAAGTCCGACTATATCAAACACATAATTAGTTTCGTTCATAACGTCAAAACAATATTTTAAATGAACGCGAGTAGATCCGTAAAAGTTGTTTTATTAACATATTGGTGTACCTAGGAACTTTAAAATAAATTGCGTTTTTGATCTAAAAGTTGTATACCCAAAATGGTCTTGGGTTGAACAATGTCTTAATTCTTCTTTTGGTACCGCACGCCTATTTACGTGCCCAAATTGAAAACACTTTCTATGGTTCTTACATTTTTCTTGAAAGAACCGTTCTTTTTTTTCTGTGTTCATTGTTCCTGCTTTTAAGAATTTCGATAACTAAAAAATTCCACTCAAAAGTATTTCATCAGATTCGCTATTTCATCCAGTCACCGTATCCGCACGATCATGGTCATTTTTCACTATATATTGCTAATAAATTATAAAAGAGTGAATATTTAGCACATATGTATTTATAAAGGGCATAATGTAAGAAGTACCATACCTATTAAATTGACTTTTTTTTAAATTATATTTTTTTATACTGACGTTTTTTAAATATTTTTGGCATCTATTTATTTTAACACTATAAAAATTGTAGGGCAGTGTGTTTGTTTCACTAGGTAAGTAGTATAGCAGACCTTAAAAAAAAAAAACAAGTCTTTTCAAAGCTACAATAGAACAAAAAGTCATTTCTGCTAATAAAAAAAGAAGTCAATTAAATAAAAAATTGGGCCATAAAGACACATTATTACAAATCATTGTTACTACTGAAACCTAAGTAACATAGTCCTAATTAAATGTGTATTAAAATATTAACATCCGGTATTGAGTTTTAGAAGTAATACACATAGTAATGAGTGAGAAAAAACCTATATTTCAAAGGTACCCAAACTAATGAGGAAAAATAATAATGTCATAGAAATCGCATTTTTAACGCTCCAGTACCTTCTGTGCACAAGAAAATAAAACTTATAAACTTGTTGTTAACTGTCCAACGTTGTTAAGGATTGTTAAGAAGTCTTATTTATTCTTATTTATGCTTCATTGCGTGTTTGATTCGTTCACAAAATACACAAAATCATTCGTTTAGTAGACCTAGTCAATAAAAAAATTATAAGACTAACTTAATAAGTGAGAAACTAGTCATTATTCGCCTATCGTTATTATCTTCTTGCAATAATTTTCGTGAGAATAGGAGGGTAAAAATTTTTAGAATATAGGTATTTTTTCGATGCCACATAATTTAAGCCATAAAAATAAAATAAAAAACCAAAAAATCTTATCACTTAGGGGTATGAAAAATAGATTACGACCGATTCTCAGACCTACCTAATATACATATAAAATTTCAAAAAAATCGATTTAGCCGTTTCGGAGGAGTATGGCAACTAATATTGTGACACGAGAACTTTGTATATTTAGAAGATATAGATAGATAGATTATTATTGTTTAATATAATACCAATTACAGGCAGAATAGTTACTTATGGCGTGCGTGAAACTAATTTAACCTACTTGGCAAAAAGTTTGAAGTGGACCTTTTCTGTACCAGTGTACCATCGGCGAGGCGTATGTTGAGCGAGCGGTTCTTTGAATCCACATAATAATCGTAACTAGATGTTGCGGTAATACCAATTCGTTAATAGTTTGAGCGAGGTTAATAATGCGTTGCTTAGTGCTTCTAGTTTTAATTAATATGTAACTTCTATCGGTGAGAACCTATTAGTGGTTTGTATGTGTAATCTTTGGGACCCTATTAAAACTTTGTAAACCTAGGTTTTCCTAAGATAATAAGATAAAATAAATAAAATAAAATATTATAGTGCAAGCGGACTTTTGAATTTCTTTTTTGATTATAATAAATGCCTAATGTCTATCTCATTTAATGTAGAAACAAGTAAGCAGTAATGCAAACAATATCTCATTTTAATGTAGAATTGACATCGACGTATTGTTTGGTCTAAAGTCGTTAAGCTCATTGTGTAGATACGCAAGAAGAACAATAGTGCACATTATGAAAAAATTAAACTACACTCCGATACGGGTCTGTTCATTTCGCAACGGCATGAATTATTCTTGCCCTACAACTCCCTACAATGTGGTGTTGATAAACGCAAACATACCCTATGAAGTGTGTTAAATTTTCAATGTTCGCGTTAACTTTGCAGACGATGTTCAGGAACTTTCTAATTGAATCTGACACGACATGGTGTATTCATGTTTCGAATTTTTCGGACAGCAGCAGCGAGTTTTAGAGGTGATATCATAATAATGGAGGAGCTTGATGGTGCAGCGGTTAACGCGCCCGGTCTGCGGTAAGGTTACGCAACTCTCGCATAGGCCAGTCATCGGATAGGTGACCAAAAATGTATCATCTCGAGTTCCTCCGTGCTTCGGAAGGCACAAAAGCCGTTGGTTCCGGCTGTATTAGCAGTCGTTAACAACCACCAATCCGCACTGGGCCCGCGTGGTGGTCTATGGCCCGTTCTCCCTATGCATCCATAGGAAAGGCTCGTGCCCCAGCTGTGGGGACATAAAATGAGCAGAGGATGATGATGATCGTAATAAGTCCAACAAGATTTGAATGGAACGTTTAGCATGGGATCCTCAGTTTTGGCTAATACGTAAAACGACCTTCTTATCAGATTTGTTGCGTATTCTGGCAACTTTACGCGCCGTATAATCCATCTAAGAATATGTAACATTAGAATAAAGACTTGTATGTTGGTCCCTTTATATCGAAGTTTAGATAAAGCACTTAACTTATATGTTTTTAACAGATACAAAAGTGCTTAGTGCATAATAATAACTATTTATTGGGAATCATAATTAATCAAAATGCCATATGCGCTTTGTGTGACGAACCTTAGAACAATGACTGTTCTATAGTAGGTAATGACAAAAGCGAGCCATCTGCACAGAGTATGTATCTATGTAATCTATACTAGGTAACGTTTGTGACTTTGTTTGTTTGTATGTCGGGGCTAATCTCTGCCCAACTAGACAAGTGGCATAACGCTCATAGAATATAGATGAAATAAAATATGGGATTAACATAACATCATTTATACGTAACGTTGACTCCCTGATCGCTGAAAATCATTCATATATTCTTATTTCATTTATTTTAGCGTTATGCCACTTGTCTAGGGGGACTGGTCTACTACTAACTACTGTTCCGATTCCAAAAATTATTTCACTGATAGAAAGCTACATTCCTTGCGGGTAACATAGGCTTTATTTTATTTAAAAAGAGTTACTTTTGTTTGTAACGAATAAACTCAAAAACTACTGGGCCGATTTAAAAAATTCTTTCACCATTAGAATGCTACATTAGCTCTGAGTAACATAGGCTATGTTAAAAAAATTGTCCACCCGTGTGAAGCCGGGACTGGCCGCTAGTATTTTATATATTATAGTAAAGTTGACTGAACAATGATTGCTTTTCATACATTTATTTGACAAGTATAACATTTGTTTTTAAAATCTTTGATTAGGATTGTATCTTCCCAATGGACAAAAGCCCCAAACCAAAGAAAGAGACGAAAAAACTCTGTACGAGTCTGTCTCTATCTTACGAGTATCCCGTTGATATAGTATGCACCTAAAGTAATTCCCAGTACTCTCCAGTTTGAATATTGTTAGTACTTACCTACGAGTAATTCAGTTATTAGTTTTAACGCAAAATGTACCCTATTATAATTTCCACAACTTCCCGTTTAGATAGCTGTTAGCTAAATCTAAAGTTCAAGATTAGATCCTCAGAGGATTCTCAAGCCATCTCCGACTAGGTACTCGGATCTACAAAGGGAACGAAGTGCCAAACCTGCCATATTATGATGAAAGGAAGGAATAGAAAAGGCTTCTCTCTTTATAAAAAAAATATTTGTAATAGAGATGTCTATTACATTGCATTTTTATTTCGGGAATTCGTCTGTATACACTCCATAGTAGAAGTTCTTTTTTATTACTTACTAAGGATTACTTTCAAACACATTTGGGTTAGTTAGTTAGTTTTTCTGCTTAGATATTATCTATTGATAGTGTACACTATAGGGCCTGGCAGTTAGAAATAAAATAATATAGAAATAAGTACACTCCCAAACGATTAAAACAGTTTATTTCACTTTTGTTTCATTATGTAATACTGATTTGTAAAAGGCAGGTAATATGGAACACAATATAGTTAGCGTGGACGATCGCAGACTACCGCGGCGTTTTGAATGACATTATAGATAACCTACTAATTATGTAACACTAACATTTGTAAATTAAGAATGGGTGAGAGCGCGTCATTAACTATACTAACTAACTTATTAATTTTATGAACAAAACTTTGGATTCAATTAAAATAAATTTTAATAAATATTTCGAACTATATTATGTAGCACAACATAAAGTGGGGCGGAATCATCTGCTAAGCTGAATATACTTTTGCACGTTTTGTATTCTAAATAAAATTATTCTACTTAATGAATTGAACTGTGTGATTTTTAAAGACTTTTTAAAGTCTACAACTCTTATTGATTTCTACAATATGGAATAACATGTTAAGCATGGAAAGTTTAATTTACTGTTTATCTTTTCGTTTATTGGTTAAAGTAACTGACTTTGAAGTTTTTTATAAGATATCGAAACGTATAAAGGCTTTTAAAAGGTTTAATTTACAAACAATTGAAATATATTCAACGATGCCTCATCACGTTCTTCCGTTCAACAATTGAATGAGTATTATATATACATGACGTCATCAATCACGCGCGAACGGTGGCTCAGCGTCGTCGCTCCCGCCATAGCTCCGTGCCCCCCCCCCCCATCGCAAAGATTACATATGAAAATTCATATGAGAATTCTATCCTGATGTATTGTTGCATAAATATGCATAAATATGCACCTATTGGTGCATACCTATACCTATTGGTACGTGCAGAATTCCTTAATAAATATGAACACGTGCGACACAATACAATTTACTTTAGATGTTAAAAGTCATTTGGTCGTCCCACTGCTGGGTACAGGTCTTCCCACGTGAAAAATGACATATGGGAAAATCGGGCCCTAACTCACCATGCTGGCTCAATGTGTGTTGGCGGGTTTTAATAACGATAACACCGGGACTTGTAACTAAAAATTAACATGACTCTTTGAAGCACAAAGGAGGCCGATAAACATATTTTTTATACAGTTACGGAGTTTGTTCAAAAATGGTGTATTTCAAATTTCACGGACTACATACCCATATTCGATTATCGACATTTTTTTAAGGGTACACATGTAACCAACATTACCCAACAATATTAATATTGTTAACATATATTAATATATATATGTTTGCATGTTCAGCCATTTTGCATTTTTAGTTTGCTTTGACAAATAACTTTATAGGATAGAAGTGTTTTTTTGTTCATTGCAATTTTTGCGGTCGAGAAAAAAGTATCTATCTGAAATAGACTCGTACGTAGTCCGCGTAAATTTAAAGCAATCAGGCATATGATCCGCGTTATGGTAAACGGATCGTAGCCTATAGACATAGATATCACGTTTTAATTGGGTCATCTATCTAGACGTTTGCGTCTTTTTTTATTGGTCCCCCATCCGGTGACCCAGTATTTCGAAACATGCTTAACTAGCACGATCATAATCAAACCGCTATACTATCGGGCTCTATATTTAATATAATGTTACAAAAACTGCGTTGGTGTATTATGTGGATAGTTAATCGGACGCAGTCAGCCGGCGAATGACGTCATCTATCACAGTTTGTCGGCGATGCAGGTGGGCCTCGTGAAGAACCAAAGAATAACAAAACTAAACGAATGCAAACTATACTCGTTAGCAAGCTTTTATAACGGATAAAACAATGTGCCAACAATATAATAAGTTTCTTTATGTGAGAGACTGAATTCTGAATATGAAACTGAAACCGATAAATTTCACATAGGTAAGATCCTCTAGGTAATACAAAATTAACTTTTTTATTTTTCTATAACACTAGTTAACTTTATTATAAACGAAAATACGAAAAGTAGCCTTTCAGCGCTACTTTTGTTAAGGCGCTGACAACTGTGAAATCCTTTCACTTGAGCATAATTTATTTTAAAAGTATACAACGCTTAGTAAAATATATGTTATAATAGACTATATTTGCAACAGTGTTATAGTTTCCAAAATCCAGCATCATTGATAGAAAAAGAATCCATATCTATTTACTAGATTATCTTCGATAAAATTACGTAAGTAAACATCTTTGTTATACTTATTAGAAAAACGATTTTGTTTTTTAATCTATTGTGTATGTATTATCGGCAGACGATGGCATATGTATTCATAAACGCAGTCATAAAGAAAAGTTTTCTAATTATGTCTTACTGCCATACTTAAAGACGTCAATTAAGTTTAATGACAATTAAATGTCTTTCCTTCTCTATTTAGCTTTATACATAGGAAAGTGACAACAAGAGACTTAATTGTCATTAAAACTTAATTGACGTCTCTGAGTACGGCAGTAAGACATGTTTGTAACTTTAACATTATATCGCATCATGCGTAATAGATATAACAACGTCCATTTGTAAAAACATTCACGGCAATCACTTCTGCCCTATAATGTATGTTAATTACCTTGGGATTGAGTACTCGTATTACTAACGCGGGTCCCATTGAAACAATTGACGGCAAATATTTACAGAAAAGTAATTACAGATTTATTAAAACTTCAGAAAAGGTGAAAATAATCTTATCGTTTAGGTTTTACCGTATTGAAAAGAAAAAAGATTAAGGTTTTTTTTTCAAAAAAGATTTAATGAAAGGGAAACTTATTTCCTGTTTAATTAACTACTGGTTCTAGCTCTAGTAGGGATTATATCTTTTTTGTAAAAGAATCTCCGCAGTGACAAGGCTAGCGAAGTAAAACCGTACGATCGTGGCAGTTTAGCAAGCTCAAAGAAGCTCTAAAAAGAAGCTCAAAGAAGCTCGAAGAAGCCGTGATAGGTGATGAAATGGAAGCTTTTCTGTCCTTCCAAAATAATTTTTAGCCTTTCATCCCGTCATGGATCAATAAGACTAAACAATATAACCATATAGTTTCGATTATCTATATAATAATATAGATAATCGAAACTTTAAAATAGCGCGGTCGGTTATTTCCTCAATGGAATATTTCACGATAGGAACCTTAAATAAGGGAAAAACAGGAATATCGCTTTGCACAGACGCGCGCAATCTAATACCCCGTGGAAAGCAATCTGCATCATCTTCCTTGCAATATCACTAGCCAATATAATTGGCTTAATAGTAGTAAATATGATCTGTTGATCCTCGGAGCCGAGATACTTGTTGGCAGTTAATCTCGACAAATTGCAAATCAACGACACGCGGTTTGTGTAACTTTGATTTGTATGACGTTGCAATTATAAAAAAATATCGAAACTGCTCGTGAATATTTTTTACGTTTTTTTTAACTCAAGTATCCGTTTGAAGTATAATAGTTTGCGTAACTTATATAGATAATTGAAAGGTTTATAACAGGGATTAACGCAAACTGCTTTTTATAGGTATATCACATACCTTTATACCCCGTTAATTCCCGTTATACACCTTTGATTAGAATGGAACGCGAAAGTTTAAAACTTTAAAGCGAATTCTTTTAATAATTTATCAAACTTAGCAGTGCTTTAACTTAGTATAACTTAACCCAGTTCAGCACGGTTAACTTTATATTGCTGTAGCATCATAAAAGTCAAACTTGTTATCGTTGTAAAGCATCCCGCTCTAGAATTCTAGATCATTATGTTCAGCCAAGTTAGCTTTATCAAAGTTGCTTGCAAGTGTATTCAAACAGAATGAGAACTTAACCGGTACTGTTAACTTAGATATAATGAAAGCGCAACTGGTAAAGCCGATAAGTAAGTTATCTGCGCAAATTGGCAAAGTGCACTGACTATCTTATCTATTGCTGCCGGAACACAGCAATGCTAGAAACATAGATGTTATGGCGGAATATTGAGACAAGAAAGACTTGAAAGCCCTACCACCAACCAAACCGAGTACACAAACATATACCTGTTACTGGGCATCGAAGTTGGACCTCTAGGTCTGAGACCGGTGACCACAACCCTAGCTAGATCACAGAGGCGGTAAATAGCTGCTAAGGTATTAAAACTTGCTAAAGCCACGAATCACCAAAGTAGAGCTCATCATAATTAGCCCACATCAGTCCACTGCTGGACATAGGACTCTCCTAATGTATATCACTGAGTCCGATCTTAAAATACTCTCATCCAATCGCTGCCAAGAGCTACTACCGTAAAGTAAAGAAGTTTAAGATTCTAAAAAGATCCACCAACGATTTGTTAACAGATCCTACTAGAACACATTTCAAATTGTTATGAAAGATCAAAATAACCCTTGTTACAAAATTACAATTTAGCGTTTGCGTAAAGCGATATCTCATTGACAAATCCTAAAACAAAACCAAAACTAAAACATTACAAAATCGTAGGTGCAGTCAATTAAAATATATAAGAACAATTCTCTAGTGAATTAATAAACGACTTCATATGCCAGCTTAATTAATATATATTATATATGCAAATAAAGCATTCGTACACATTCAGCATTGATAAATGCTATCGAGTTTAGCAAGTTCATTGGCATTGATCGGTAGCGTTCAGACTGAAACGAGCGCCCTCCACTCTCTAATGGCACGTACAAATGACCCATGCTTCAGCACGGTTACGCGTCGATTACGAGAAAAAATTCACGTGTAAGCCCTGCCTCGGAGCCCGTGGTCAGAGACAGTGATAGGGATAATATTATACATGTGTCTACTGAAAGCCAATTAAAAGAGGTTATTTAGTGAACCTATCACCAAAAGTTATACTTAAAGAACCAATATAATTTTAAATAGATCTTCAGTGCCCTATCGTAACAGTGTATAATGTTTTTAAATAAAAAACCATACAAATAAGCATGATTCAGATTTCTTAGCGTAACGTTTCTAAAATTTTTTGAAATTTTTTGTAAATTTTGTTGAATATCAATGTGACACTCAGACCATAAAACCTTGTTTTTATGATCTGCGATGTGACATCGTGGTGGATCACCGTCATCACCATCAGTAAAACGGCAATGTTCTTTTAAAATTCTTTTGAACTTAAGAAGTCCGCTAGAGATCTTAGTAAAGTCCCACATCTTTACTGATATTCAAGTGGTTAAGGTGAAAAGCACTTACCATTAAACATTTCTATGTCGCTCATTATCATCGAAGTATGAGAAGAGTAGGCTGCTGTAGCGTAATAGCGCGAGTGTGCTTTCGGAGTCGCCTACCTAATAATATCTTCCTAACTTGACACTGGCTATAAGTACTAACCGCACCTAACTGCACCTAATATTAAAAACAAAAGCATGTTTCATTTTAAATGTGTTATTCGGTCATGAATCATGATACAGACGCCTGCACACCAACCTATCCAAAACTGTCAAATTTCTTCAATAAATGTTCAACCTTATACTTAAGACATAAAGTTCAAAGTCTATTGAAGAAAGTTGACAGTTTTGGATAGGTTGGTGTGCAGACGTCTTTACAATTGTTTTTTTTTTTTGCGGACAGCGAATGCGATCAGACTTAACGTTGTTACCGTACATGGTCGTATCGATGGGCAGCCTGTCTGTCTAGTTCATTTGAATAACATGAATATAAAATATCAGATCTGACTTTTCAAATATCGTTTTCCATTTGAATAGGATCGCACCAAATATATCTAATTGGTGTTGACGTCCACAATATCGCATTTATTTCGGTCTCGAAAAATTCCGATACATATAAATATAAATAATATAAATATAATATAAATATAATAAATATAATATAAATTCACATTTTAAATGTACAAAACATATTTCAAACCGAATTATTTTGGGAAGTTATTTTAAGTTTCTACTCGGTACACTAATAATTTGTTAATAAAGGTAAACTACAATTTTCATGTACTATTCTGACAAAAACGCTTAAAGAACTAAGATTTTTAAGTAACTAATAAAATCTCCAAAGATACTTAAAGGGAAAAAATTAATTAACGATACCTGTTTTGTTAAAATGTAAAAAGCAGTGTAACATAATAAAATTTTCAATGCCACAACATAAGCAGCAACTGTAGAATCACATTTGGGTTCAAATTGAAAACTAATAGTTAGTTAAAGCCACGTGATCTCAAAAGCTTAGCTTATATCGCAGCTGATTGTCAAAGCTGACTTTTGTAGAGCCTTGAATTGTGCATTTGGGTCAGCCAGTGGATAACAAGGCCTCTGAATACGTAAATAAGGTCGCATGTGACTACGTGATCTTGACCCAAGTGAACCGTGGAGGCCAGCCTGATCTGAATAATGCGGCTGAATCAATTACCGTGGCGGTGACAGAGCGCACTTCCACTACATCGTACCACTAAATAAGGAGACCGAGAAGGCAAGCTTTATCCATACCGCGCTCGAGCAACGCTTTTTTTATTGAGATAGTTTGCTGATTGCCTCTTGGCATTTTCAGCTTCACCGGGCTTTTTTGGGGGCGGCGAGAAACTTTTAATGGCTCCTCAAGCCGTGTGAAACAAAGCACCGTTTCGAGGTTTAGAGGGAACGGCATCACGCACTAGTGCGTGTCCCCGTGCCCTACTAGATTCTCCGAGACTTCGAGCAACGCACACATAGAACCCTTGCACGGACACTCCGAATGCAGCTGTTGCGAGATTCCACGTACGTGAGGGCTGTCTATGTGTGCGATGCTCTAGTGCGTTTGCATGAAGGTTACCTTCTGTGGTCTTCTTATTTTATGATCGAACCGAAACGTCGCCTGCTATTTGCCAATATATCACTTCGCTTACATACGTGTATACTGTTTGCGTTCTATTTCTGAATCTGGATGATACTCGGCCTCCAACGATGTTATGGGATATATCGCGTCTATAAGATGTTCCATACCTACAATGTACTTTGCGAGTCAATCTATTGTCCAGTTAGATTTCAGCGTCATTGCCATTAGTGCTGGAGAAAGGATTTCTTTCTCCAAGTTAGAACAGCAATCGCCTCTGAGGTCTACTCTACTCTACTCTAGAGGTCGAATCCACACCCCATGAAATGCCGGGTCAGGTGCAGGTGCCTAGCCAACTATGCTATCGTGGCTCAACACTTTGTCTTTTTTCAAATTGTAATTTGTTCGCAACCATATTTGCGTAAAATTATATGTAAATAATCTTATTTTATCTTAACTTTATGTGAGTTCAAAGAAGGACATAATAAAATTTGTACGTATTTCTCTGTGACTTATTTTTGATTTCGCAATATTTCTAGAACTAAGCAACCAAATTAGGCGCTATAAAGAACAAATTTTATCTTCATAAATTTCCTCGGGCGATGAAACAAACACCTTGAATAATTAAAAGGTTTTTTTTACAACGTATAAAAGCTAAGTACGAGTGTATCGTGCCGCTGACTTTTTTTTAGATCTGATATAATGAGGTTACATCTTCCAATAACATTTTCCAATGATTGACATCGCCAAGTCAATAATCAAATAAAGAATACGACGAATACATTAAAAATAATATTGATATTACAAAACTCTTTGCTCTAACACTCCTCCTTAATCTCATAATATCATCCCTGCCACTCCTCTCAGTCTCATTCACAACTCAAACCCATACTTCTTACACACAACTCATACTTCCCTCTCAACAACGCCTTGGTCAACGCATACGCTACCATCTGCGAAGTCTCCTTGTACCTCAGCTATATATCACCATTCGCTATTGCCTCTCTCACAAAGTGATGTTGTACATCAACATGGTTGGTACGTTGGTGATGCACTGGATTCTTAGCTATCGCCATAGCTGACTGACTATTAGCGAAAACAATAATAGATGCTAGCGTATGTGACTCTTGCTGCATCTCTGCTATACACCTGCGAAGGAATACTACTTCCTTTGCCACCTCAGAAAGTGAAACAAACTTATTCTACCTATGCAGTAAATAAAGCAATTGTCCGTTGCTTCTTACTTTCCCAAAAAACTGCTCCTCCTTGCACCGAGAATGGCCACTCTGAATCAGATTTCCGATCATAGTCTCCCACATGATCTGCACCTGCATATTCAACAATAAGGTTTTGTTGTTTACCATTTGTATATTCCAATGAACAATTTAATGATCCCTCAAGATAGCGTAACACTCTCTTTGCTGCGATCCAATGTTCTTCTCCGTAGCAGTTGTTAAACTGGCTTAACTGACTAACAATGTGAGCAATGTCAGGCCTCGTACATACCAAAACATACATTAGTTAGTTTAGGCGCCTTTGGCTTTCAAAGTAAAAAAGTAAATAGTGTTGAATAATTTCGGCGGGCTGGTTAGAACCACGATAGCTCAATTGGAAGAGCACCTGACCCGGTATGTCAGAAGGGTGCAGGTTCAAATCCTGCTCGTGGAAATTTTTTCAACATTGTGTTTTTGTAATTTGTTTCGCAACAAAATTTGCGTTAAAATTATATAAACAAATTAAAAACATTTTATGTTCTTTCAATTTGATGTCCGCCATCTTCTATTTCTTCAGATGATCTAGCTTCATCACTTGAAGCTGCATTCACTTCTTCAATGCATTCCTGCACTGGGTAATGTTCAACAATTTCTTCATTATCAAAATCTGTTTGAGAACTTTCTTGAGCATTTTCTGGAGACACCTAGGGGTACCTACTTTAAGATTGATTATCAAATGATTTTCAGTGTTATTATATAAGGACATCTCTTGATTGTTGAATCTTTGGTTTTCGAAAAATACTGCATCTCGTTGGGCAGTTTGCCCAAGGCTTTGTCCACGTCGATTTCGATTTTTTTTTTTAGAAAAGCCATTTAATAATGTTTTTTTTTTTAATAAACCAAAAATATAGCCTATGTTACCCACAAGGTGTATAACATTCTATCACTGAAAGCATTTTTGGAATTGGACCAGTTCTAGAGTTTAGCCCCGACAAACAAATAAACTTAGTCACAAACGTTACCTCTTAATAGTATAGATTGTGTCATATGGTTGAACATTTGTTGAAGAAATTTAAAAGTTTTGGATAGGTTGATGTGCAGTAAATATTTTTTCAACGAGCAATTACAAATCTTTTCCATAAAATGAATGCATAAACGGCGTCAATCTATTAGCAGCAACGCCAGTAGCATTCTATTGAAACTCTGTCCCAGTTTTTGAACGTGTACAAACTGAATTGCCAAATGAAGTCACCTTTGTTTCGACGTTAGTAGGTATTGGTAAAATCGAAAAGTACAAAACAAAAAGTTGACTTATAAATCCAATTCAAGCGTTCAGTTTTTATTACCGCCCGCCCGCGACCTCGTCCATTTGAATGAACACCCAAATCGCGACGAAAACTCTTTTTTTATTTTTTTAACAAACTTTGCCTTAACAACAAAAAAAACCAGCCAAATCGGTCTCCACTCCAGTGATACTCTGACATCCAAGTGGCAATTGATTTTTATTAATTTAGATTTCGTAATTTACTCTGAAACGACATTTTTACAAAATAATCATCTGCTTAGATTTTAATTCTAGGGTAGAATTTGTTTGCAAGGTTTAAACCAACAAATAAACATTTTAACTTCTGAAGTATCGACGTTAATACACTGATTATACAGCCTAACTTGGCAAGTGTTGACTGAGGCAGGTGTTCCCTCCCACCTTGTAGTGTTGACCCGCAAGCTGTATGAGTCAGGATATGGCACCGTCACTGTAGGAGATGTAACATCCAGCCGATTCAAATTCTACAAGGGCGTTCGACAAGAATGCGTGATATCTCCTATTCTTTTCAACATATATGGATAGCACATAATGCGCCAAACGCTGGAAAACTGGGAAGGTGGCGCCAAGATAGTATCCAACCTCTGATGTGCAGATTACACCACCCTCTTGGCATCACGCGGAGCGAATGGCGGTTTTGCTAAGTCGGCTGGAAACCACCAGTCTGGAAACGGGGCTTGCTATCAATGAATCTAAGACCAAACTGTTGGTGATTGATCGATTTGCGGCCACCCAGCGCACTAATCTCTACAAGAATACCAAACCGTAGAGGAATTTCAATACCTAGGCTCGGTGATCCCTAATAAGGGCAACAGTGAGACAGAAATACGTAGGTGAATTGGGATGGCCAAGTCGGCGATGTCTCAACTGAGCAAAGTTTGGAAAGACAGAAACAGAACAGAACAAATCGGACTAAAATACACCTCGTTCGGATACTTGTCTTGCTTGTCTTACTTGTCTATTGCGTTGTATGGTGTGGAGACGTGGACACTCAAAGCTGCCGACAGACGGAGAATTGACGCCTTTGAGATGTGGAGCTGGCTGAATATCGTGGACAGCCCATCGCACAAACATCTCGATACTGTGGGATCTCCAAATAGAGAACGCCCAGCGGCTGTCTACTACCTACTTGCAGTGAATAGTGCGGTATTTTGGCCAAAAGAGGCAGTGACAATCTGGAACGTCTTATGGTGACAGGTATAAAATTAAGGGGAAAACCTAGAGGCCGAAGTCCCAAACGCTGGTCTGACCAAATTTCTAGTGAACTAGAAATACCTATCAGCCACGCACTACACCAAGCGACGGAGCGCAACGATGTGGGCAACTAGTTGACAGAGTCAGGAGTCACGATTTGGACGTCACGTTAGCATTGAGCCAACGACTACAAATAAAAAAGAGATATAATCTAGCTTAAATATTTTTTTTTATATATAATATTAATTTGAAACAAACCACCTATAAGTTAGTCACTTTACCAAATTATATTGATGTATATTGATTATCTATAAATACACAAACAATAATGCCATGGAAAGTCCTTAGCAAGCGGAATTCGACCAACATGCTTAAGCAATAGGGGCAAGGAAGGACACTAATGAGCCTATCGTGATGCTATCTGGTTCGTGGAAGTTAAGCCGCCACTCCGCTTACTAAGCGAAGTTGAGCCCCTTTTAATTGCAATCACTACGTCACATCGTTTCCAATACAATCTGGCTCAGAACGGTTTCAATACCGCTTTAAAATCGGTATTAATACGTACTTGCCATTAAATTGCTAATACCTTACAAAGCATTATTGATGTTTTGAATCCAGCATACAAGACAACCGGTTAATCCAGTTTCATGACTCATTGAAAAAAGGTGGAAAAAAAGTAGTGAAAAACCAACGTAAAGAAAAACAATGTACATAAAATATATTTGCACCAAAGTAATAATAAAGTCAATACTTATTACTACAATATTATTACTTATTATGACTACAATAATGTTTTAAGCTAGGGTCAGGATTAGTGGTTAATCTTGTTTTATAATTTGGGTGCAAGCCCCAAGAGGCAGCCGAAGCTAGAATGTTCAAATCCCTCTCGCGGAAATAATTGTATAATAAAATTAATATTCGTAATAAAATTATTGATAATTCTGTATAAAGACTACAATAACATTCTAAGCTAGGTTAAAGATTCACCGTCATCATCATCAGCTCATTGTATGTCCCCACTGCTGGGGCAAGAGCCTTCTCCATGGATAGATAGGGAGAACGGGCCATAAACCACCACGCGGGCCCAGTGCGGTGCGGTGGTTGTAAACGACTGCTAATGCAGCCGGGACCAACGGCTTTACGTGCCTTCCGAAGCACGAAGGAGCTCGAGATGATAAATTTTTGGTTACCCATCCGATGACCGGCCTGTGCGAAAGTTGCCTAACCTCAGTACTCGCAGACCGGGCGCATTAACCACTGCACCATCGAGCTCCTCAAGGATAAATAGATTAGCGGTTAATATATATTTATAGCTAGTTAATGATATAGGTGTAAGTAGACCCAAAAGCTTACCGTTCGTGTTCGAGGTAAAGTCAAGTTCAACCGCAAAACTCAAGATCAAAAGGTCACGACCAAATAGTACTCTATCAGAAGCTCCGTCCTTTACAATATTCCTTTTCACGTTCAACTGCACTTTAACAAATATACACAATGGAATGCTCTGACAATTCTGTGAATTCCAGGTTCCTCTTTGATAGTTTTAAAATCACGCTACGTCAAAGAATAGAAGCGTACCTTCTAAAAAGCTATTTATTGACTTCTTCGACTTTCAAACATGCGATGACGTTGTAAATGCTTGCTTTAAAGTCAACAGCAAGTATTCTTTTAAGGTGCCAAATTGTTTCGCAGTAAGTTATTTATGTTACAAAATTTTGTCTCAATTATCTAAGTCCCTAATGATCGTTTGTTGTTATAATAAATTTCGCTTCAAAAACTTTTAAAATTACTCTCGAATACATATTCGAGAATAGCTATTTAATGACACGAAATAATTATCATCATCATCATTATCAGCCTATAAAAGTCCCACTGCTGGGTTCAAGTTTTCATATAAAACATAATTTCGTTTACATGAGTCGTAATAATCATTACAAAAAATAATTTTATTCGCTCTGACACTCTAAAAAAATACAAATCAAAAGATTCAAAGTAAACTACAACCACATAAACATATTCAATATTAAAGGTTAAGTGTAAAACTTTTCATAACCCTTACAAACTAGCTCAGTAAACAGGTATATTGACACATAAAAGAAGTTATACAATATAGATCTAAGATTTGATTGATTACTTGAACAATTCTGAAGTTCAGAGTACACAGCCGTATGCGGGTCGCGTCTACTAAGTTGGTTTATTTAATTTCGGCGTCACACGCCTGACTGACTATATCCAGTAATTTGATAAAGGATACCAGTTTACGTATTCAATCACTCACGCAAGAACGCTGCGAAATTGTGTCGTCGCAATTTGTTATCACATCAGCATATTTTATACTTTTCTGTCAATTCAAATACAAAGATTACCATTGTAATCATATCGGGAACTCTATGTCTCACTTTATATAATTCTCTATAATCACAATATTTCTAATACTCTATTTTCTCTCTTTAACTTGCGATCTTGCAAGCTGAACAGGTTTCACTATGCCGTGTCACTGGATGGGTGAAATGGGTCCGTGCTTCATATGGCAAGTTAAGCCGCAGTCATTGTTACCGGATTTTGTCATAATATAGCAGTCGTTAGAACTCACTAAATCGCATTGAGCCAAAATGGTGGTTTATTATGAACCGAACTCACAAAGCGTGTTGCTCATGTGGGAAGATCTAACGCAACAGTGTGACGTTATATGCTGGATGGTGACATAGAATCATATATAACTTTATTAAAAAAATAACACACGTCAGTAGTGATACAGATTTTACAAGATGTCCAAAAGAAAAAAAATTAAACCCTGACATGATACATTATTAGAACAAGTAACTAGCCATGTTCATTAAACGTTATAAAAGTGTACAAAAATGTCTGTCCGAACCAATATTGATTTTAACGTCTATGTGTACCAATTTAACAACGCAATGTATTATAGAAGTACGAGTATAGAACCTTCTGTAAAGCCACTGCAATGAAAGTTTTCAATCTCACTACCTGCTACTTAACAATTTGAAAACATGTTTATTCAACAAAATCTTTACCACGTGTCGAATAACGTCCATGTCAACTTGACCCGCTAAGCGGATCAAGGAAAATAACAACTCTGACTTTGAAAAATACTTTTAAAAATAAAATAGCTTTAACGTAATAGAAGATTCAGTGGCAAGGTCGAGGAGGTACACTAGAAAGCTTTAAGAGCATTTTCCTTAAGCTTTCTAGAGCCATAATACGTTTAACAGATGTGTTGGCGTATAGACAAACATGCTACAGCTTTCAAATGCCTTTCCTAAGACCTTCTTATATTTTATGTAAGAGTGTACAAGTTGTTGCGGGGTAAATACTTCTGTGAATTATATATTTTGTCTATAAATCGTTAACTTTCTTTTGTTATTTTTTTCTCTCGTCATCTGAGCTGCTTAATTCTTCTTTATTAATTATACGTTAGACCATTACCTTTCATTTATCTTCTTTTAATACAGTCCTATATTGTTACGCCGCTGTAACAGTAGGTGATAAAGAATTTAAGAAAAAAGTCAGTGTAGGTTGTTTTTTTTTTAGTTAACGTAAAGACTTAAATAAAATTTTACCGAATGTTTCGCAGGCGGGGCAGAATGATTTTTAGAGATTTTTTTTATTTGTCTGAGTTGGCAAGCAAGCACATTACAGTATGTCTGTGAATAAGTGAAAAAAAAACTAACTAACTAGAATGGCGCAACGACCCAAAGTGAGTCTTGACGTCCGATAATAAGAGTCGTTATCTGGGTCTGTCCTGCGCCACCTGGTGCCAGTCATCCGCGTTAAGCTCGCGCTAGTCCTTACAGACCTCGTCCTCCCAGCGGTACCTGGGTCGTCCAACCAGTCGTCGGCCACTAGGACGTCCCATGTACGCTCGTTTTACCCGCACGATCCTCTCCCATCCTTTCGAGGTGGCCGAGCCAGCGAAGTCGCTTTTAATATTGAGGGTGAAACTCATGCGTTGTTGACCCTTAGGACCTAGGCTGCGTCCTCTACGTCTGCGGTGAGCGAAGCGGGAGTGGTGGCGGGACGGAGAGCGGAAATGCCTATCCTTGATGGCAGCAGGCGGCTACATCTACAAACTAACGCAGCGTTAACAAAAGAAGCCTCGAAACATTCGACAGTCGCCCGCCGCTCTTGTACCGCTCTGTTGTCGCGCCGCTCTTCCTTTGTCAATGTATGCGAAGAGCGTCACCGCTCTCAGAGCCGACACTGATCCCGCCCCGCTCACATGGAGGACGCGGCCTTAGTCGTTATGCTCATCCGACAGTACTGGACCTCGATTTTGTTATTTTAAAACGTCCACCAATTCCACCTTTGTGTCCGTAGCTTTCGTCAATATTTCCATAATCCTAATGTCAAAACCCGTCTACTAACTTTTATTTAGACATTGGAATTTTTTTTTAAATATATTGGATTAAAAAAGCAGAGTCTAGGTGTGACGACAACTACGATAGTGTCTCACTAGCCGTCCTTATCTTGCCGACCCGCAAGTTGCTTCTGAACACCTCGTGTAAAGGATCCTATGTTGTAGGAAGGAGGAAAAATATATGTGTTTCATTTTTTGGTGGTGCGACAAAAAAATGATTTACCCAATCTCTTCGTTCGCGACGGAATAGTTGCCACAGTAAATCTGTGACACGAAGACCAGCTCGCGTGGTTTATTTTTGATGAAGGAAGCAAGAAGGGGGAATGAGGGGTAAAGGTTTGACGACCTTCGTAGCCTAGTGGCTTGCACGCCAGACTTTGGGCGGCGCTAATTTTGAGGTCCCGAGTTTGATTCCCGGTCGGGTCATTGCCGAAAAACGAACTTTTCGATATTGTGTCAAGTCTGGGTGGTTGTGGTACCGTCGTTATTTCTGATTTCCATGAAACGAGTGCTTTAGCTACTTATCTAAGGATCAGAACAATGTGTGTGATGTTGTCTATTATTTTTTTGTAATTGAAATATCAGACATGATGCCCTGTTATTGTACCATATACTGTGCAAACAGGAGTACATTAATGCAAGGCCCTCTCCTAGGCGCTATTAATAGGTATGAGGGCGATCGCTATACCGACAAATTCTGCGTGGGAGGGAGCTCCACTACCGGCTCAAAGCGTATTTGGGCTGTAAATTTACAACGTAACCGGATAGACGGCAATAATAATTTAAGATTATAAATGATACTAGCGCCTGTAGGCAGTAAATATAAATTGCTCCGCCTTCATGATACATGGTATTAACCGTTGTGGAACTGGTTATCAGATCTCTTACTTGCGTAACACAATAATGTCTAACATTGTTGTTATGATAATAGACTTTGTTTAGGTTATATGGTTTAGTTTATTATTCAAAAACATTACAAAGATTATCCTAAAAATAGAACTTAAAATAAGTAGGAACGACTTTTACATTTACCCCCTTACAAATAAACAGAGAATAAGGTCCAAATAGTTATTCCGTGTTTTGTCTCTTTTACTCTAATTTGAAATGAAGTGTAATGACAGGAACAAAACACGGAATAACTATTCGGACCTTATTCTTTGTTTATTTGTAAGGCGGCTAGTATCTGTTGCCGGGCTAGGGAAAACGGCTAAAAAAGAACGGCTTGTTTAAGGTCATTTCTTTTTAAGCCTGAAACAAAATGGTGCAACAAATAAACCAAGTACCATAATATCCCCACTGGTACCGGTCCTGGGTCTAAACTTGGTCTAAGCACTAGACCACACCAGCTGTCAGAAAGTTCAATGGCATTAAAACGTTTTCATATATAAATTGTAAGATAAAAAGGTTCAAATATAAAACGATTACATTACATATTAAAAACCAATTTAGCGGTGTACGAGTATGCCGTGATGTTTGCTTTCACAACATCGTATCAATACAAAGTGGAGTATCTATATTGGCTCGGTTCAGCGTTCGACATTGACACTGGAAGATCGGCGATTCCACCTGTTGCAGCGAGCTCCACATATTCAATGTTACGGTCGTGAATACACTATTCATGTTAAAACGTTTTAAGTTCTATTTCTGCTCTATTAAGAAACATTTCTTGTTATCTTACCCCTTGCTAAAGGGCACAACGTTGTCTTTGTTTTTAAGGTGACAGTCGTGGGAAAAAATATGGTGGAATAGTGGCACCAGGTGACTTGTACCCCCACCCCTCAAACCCTAACACATCTAGACGTCCTAAACACGTCCTAGATGACCCCGACGATCCCATAACAGTTGCGAACAAACACTTCGTTTCACACGGCTTGAGGGACCCTTTAAGTTTCTCGCCCCCCTAAACAAGCCCGGTGAAGCTGAAAATGCTGTCTGAGGCCATCAGCAAACTCTCTCCAAAAAAAAACAAAAAATAAAAAGGTGACCTTTATTCAATTGTTGCTGAAGACTAAAATCAGTTAGTGACCTATTTTATATGATTAAGAAGCAAACAGTCGAGTAGATAAACTCTTTTTAAAACTTTATGAAACTTGAGAACGATTTTTGAAACGGAGACTAGTTCTCACGCTTTAATATCTTTTACGAATTATTTTCACGTAGACCGCATAACGGAAGGTGTATTCCACAAGTCTTATACAAAAATTAGGTTCTTTCCTGATAAATAAAATCACAAACGCTGTTCTTCAAGTTTTTATTGTAGTAGTCTTGTATTGAACTATTCCAGATACATTGATAATTCTGAATAACCATAATGAGGCGCTCGGATTCAACGATTATGCAGTTTTGCAGTCGCGACGCGACCGACCGCTAGAGACCGCTGGACCGGACCGGAACGGACGTTTCTCGCGTTCTCGTGTGGTCAGCTTAATACAACTTCATACGATATTGATAGGCCCCGCCTCCCGTGCCAAAAATTAACGGACCGGGTACTTGGAGACGTCCGGAGCATGTTCCGGTTGCTTCCGGGTGAAAATCGGGATCGGAAGGCCCCTGATCACGTGTAGTCGATGCAGTAAAAAATCATATATTTGTTTTAGCTACGGATTGAATCCGGGGCCGTGTTTTTTCGGGTCCGTGTGATTCCGGATGCATGTAGTCCGAGCCTAAGACTCTGCTGTCCGTCCGTCTGTCACCAGGCTGTATCTCGTGAACCGTTATAGTTAGACAGTTGGAAATTTTCACAGATGATTTTGTATTTCTGTTGACGCTATAACAACAAATACTAAAAAACAGAATAAAATAAATATTTAAGGGGGCTCCCACACAACAAACGTGATTTCTATTTTGCTCGTTTTCGCTCGATATTGATAACGGCAACAGGGTAGACGCTTGAAAAATATTCCCAGAATATTGAGTTATATTATTCACTTTAAAAATAAATAATTAATCAGTCTTCCTGTGGCCACGGACCCTACAAAGGGTACGAAATGTCAGAATAAACTAAACGTCAATAGATCTGTAAAAGTTGTTTCATTTCAATAAATAATTAAATCAAAGGCTTTGGGACGAGCCTCTCTGCGGACTGTTGCGTAATAACCTTATCAACACGTCTTCTAGCCCTGCAGAGTGCGCCGGTCTTTGGTTGCAGGCGTTACCCTCTCCAAATACGGGTACTCTGCTGGACCTCAGTACTTTTCGCCTTGCCACTGCCTTGTGTCTTGGTGCCCCCTGTATCGTCCCTCATCAATGTCGTTGCGGCGCGCCCGTGGGCAGCCTCGGTCACCACGGGCTGTCCTGTGCTAGAAGTGCTGGTCGTTTTGCTCGTCATCATAACCTGAATGACATCATCTGACGGGCTCTGGCACGTGATGACGGCAAAACACCCGGACGGCATGACCCTGATTCCTAAAGGGTGAGACGGGTTCCGGTATGGGATGCAACTTGTGTCGACACGCTTGCACCGTCGCACATTTCAAGCACTTCTGTTAGCGCTGGGGCGGCTGCAAATCATGCAGAGAACCTCAAACGGCGAAAGTATGAGAATCTGACTGGGGATCTACTATTTGAGCCGTGTGGGGTAGAGACATTAGGTCCATGGGGCCCGGTTGCTCACAAACTTTTTAAAGATATTTCTATAAAATAAGTAGAAACCACCCGGAACCCCAGAGCTAGCAGCTACTATGAGCATTGCTATCCAACGTGGCAATGCTGCTAGCTTACTGGGTACTCTGGCTGATGGGGATGATTTGTGGCAATTTTTTTATTTATAGTTAGTAGTAGTTATATTTATTGTTTTTTATAAGATTAATTTTAATCTTGTAATTGTCTTTGTTTGTAAATAAATTATTTTACTTGATAGATACTTAAAATGAAAATAATATTTAAGCTTACAGCAAACGTGATTTTTTTCCAATTTTTTTCTCGTTCTTAACAACGATAACAGGTAGAAACTTGATATATTTTTTATAGATAATGGTACGGAACCCTTTGTGCGCGAGTCCGACTGGCACTTGGCTGGTTTTTCTCATATTTAAGGTCACAGGTAAATAAGTATTTATGACAACGAAAACTCTCGAGAAGTATGTATGTATGAATCTACATCTTAATAATCAAATTGTAAATATTGCAATCAATATTATATTTTATAATGTAGGTATTTCATGTCACTTTTAATTTCAAGTACGCCAGTGAGATTCAAAAATCGCCCCTTTGATTTAAAGTATATTTTAGAATCGTAATACCTAAATGCAATTAGACCCAGTGACCGTGTGTCAAAGCGCTCGATCCAATTCGAAGTTCCTGTACTAACCAAATACCCCGGTCTGGCAATATGTCTTTTAGAATTTTCGAAGCATAACCCGCTTTTTTGATCACTAACCCGCAATTAGCAAGCGTGGTGATTGAGCCAATACCCATCAACGTTAACTTGATTTTTTCATTGATGGAGCCCTTTGCACAGTGAGACTGTATCGTTTTCTATCCACGAGTATACGTGAAGCGGGCTTCGTGATCCGTTTTAAGCAAATTGCGCGCGTAGATATCACTCTCCTCCTGAGTGTGATATTTGGTATAGTTAAAGTTTCTATGGAGAAGGAGTCCCGAAATGTAAAATTTATGTGTAATATTAAGTGTTACGAATAAATCTTCGAAGTAAAAGACAAAATGCTTTCGATTAAAATCTATCAATGTTAAACTACTTATATTAGTCTGGGTTTTTTTTTTTGGCCATACGTACAAATTTATTAAAAATTACGGTCGCATTTCGACCTCTGGGCGAACACTAAAATAGTCTGATTTTTTCTAATACTTACTAGTAATCAGACGTCAGAACTAGTTACGCTAAAGCAGTCTATGTACCTATATACTATCTTCTTTCTTTAATCTCCTTGCTAGGACTTAAACACAATTTCCAAAAGCGTAGACTACACTACAAGACCACAAAGGTGGACATTCAGAGGCAGACATCAATCACACACACGAGGAGATTTCACTCGAGCTTACTCGATTTTCTGGAGCGTTCCGTTCGAACACCGAGAGCGAAGACCCCAAGGGCATCACTTGAAGCGTAGAGGGTGTCAGAATGTTTGACTACAGGACTTTGCTGAGTCTTAGAATGTACATAATTCCTACAAGGTCCAATTAAGACATTTAGTAAATATTGACATTGTGAAGCTCAAACACAATGTTGAAAAATTTCCACGAGCAGGATTTGAACCTGCACCCTTCTGACATACCGGGTCAGCTGCTCTTCCAACCACGATAGCTCAATTGGAAGAGCAGCTGACCCGGTATGTCAGAAGGGTGCAGGTTTAAAATCCTGCTCGTGAAAATTTTTCAACATTGTGTTTTTGTAATTTGTTTTGCAACAAAATTTGCGTTAAAATTATATAAACAAAACAAAAACATTTTATTGTGAAGCTAATTACGAACGTCGCGCAGGGAGGACTCAAAAAAAACGAAATTAATTTTAAAGTTATTTAATTTTTCAGATAAAATTTGTTATAAAATAATTAAATTATAAACGAAATGACCCGACCGATGCTAGTATCAAAGTGGCGTCCAAATCCGGTCACGTAGGCCAGCAGCGAAGTCCGCGCAGCACGTGTTGCAGTCTCAGCGTTTCCGTCAGTCGATGAAAATGCAGGTCGGCTTTGCATGCGACGAAGGCGTGATAGGTGTCAGCGATTTACGTAGAGGCGCTCAACATAACATCTCCCCCATCAGATCAGCAACTATTTTAGAATTTTAAGAGAAAATGTTGCTGGCAACTTGCTTGATTTCTGAGATGATTCTGGGTCTTCATATGTATGACGTGGTGCGGCGTCGTTTGGGATCGTTTCAGGAGTCGAATGTTGTAGGCTGCGTCGCAATAAGATAATGACGGTTATGACGATAGCCCCAATCAGGATGCTGTATATTGGGATTGTGGTGTGATACAGACTCGGCAATTGATCTGCTTGTACTTGGTGTTGATGGTTGATTTCATCTTGCAGACGGTGTAGCTTCGTTAGGTTAATTGAGTTAATAGTAAGATGCTGCGGTGCGGGATTGTCGCTGAATTCAATTGAGATGTTGGTAATCTTCACTGGTTGTCCTCTTATCTGGTTGTTAACATTAGCAATCGTGTATTCATCTGTGCGTAGCATACAGTTGTAGGGGATGGTGAGCAGGAAACTTCCGGATAGTGTGTTGTATTCCTCTCGTTCGCAGATAAGTTGTACTTGAGTGGGCTTCGGGAACACGACGGTGTAGTGACGGTCATCCAGTTTCTCCATAGCTGGCTTCATCAGGTTGACTGTGATCTTCCGACAGGATTCGTTCGCAGAGTGATGCTTGATAATGTTGCAGATGCAGTCTGGATGCGATGTCAGCTGTTGGTTGATCTTTTCTTCGCAGATGTATTGCTCGCTCAGCTTCGGGCATTCAGCCTCTATGTACACGTGATTATCTCTAGTGACAGCAAGGTACGGGTAAGGAGGTAGGATAATTTCTTTATTTTTATTCGGTACAATAGCTAATTTATATAATGTGTAACTAAAAGGGGATACTATAGGAAATCGAAAGGCAAATACAATTTGGTTACCGTTATAATATGAAGCTGGCTTTATAACATCGTAATATTCTCGAGTATCTAATTCTAGTAATTGATTCTTATTATAAACTAATTTTAGCTTTTGAATCATATTATTAATTATATTTAAACTTAGCATAGAATAGTGTGTGCTCGATGCACGGCAAAATGCTAACGCATTCTCTAACCTAGTTAATTCGCTTAACAAACTATCTATATTGTCACTAACGATACCTAACATTTGTGCAAATTTAGCGAATTTCAAAAGTGAATACTGAATATGAACTTCGGCATCTAGCAATACGTGCAAAGTTTCATTCATCTGTATTTGATTTTCCGAAATTTTAGATAAGATCTTAGTATGTTCATTCATCCAATCTTTGCTAAGACTGATATGATGATTTTGTGCGGTTATGACTTTATCTTGATTATTCTTGAGAATTTTGAGAGCATCTTCATATTTCACAGCATCCGTATAGTCTAAATTTCCAGTGATACTTTTGATGACTGAACCTAAACCATCTATAAGACCTCTCTTTGAACGATTTGGCTCCAAACTTTTTAACAGAAACGATGCTTTATCTAATTTGTTAGTGAGATGATTGATTTGAAATTCGTAAAGTGCATATGTATAATTATCTAACTTATTCTTTATAACTTCTAATTGCGTATAAACTAAGCTAAGACTATTATCTATGTCTTTCAGCTCTACGTATTGCAGGAACGTATGATAATGGGTTGTCAGGGCCATGGGTCCTAATTTGAAGGGTAAGAATCCTGGTCCATCTTCAAGCGCCTCCGTTTTTATCTCCTGAGCCTGACTCAGGTGGAGAAACAACGCTAGCAGGATCCTGTAACAATTTTGCAGATTTAGGAACCCTTTTTAGTCTAGCTTTTGCTATGGGTCCCTTTTTCTTAGACGTATAAATATGTATTGGTAGGTCTGCTAACACAGAATCTTGTGTGTACCTAGGGGCGAGCTTAGAACGGCTAGCGCTAGGGTTACTAACGAATATCTGTTGCTCGGGTTGATAATCTACCTCAGGCTCCCGGGTCTTATTACGATTTTCTATAATAGCGGTCCTATTAGCAAGTGAGTTCTCGTTAATTAATTCGTAAACGCGCTTCATTTGTTCTCTGTGATTCTGTGTGTATTGTTGCAAGAGGCGTTCCGTAAGATTGATGTCAGTCGGATCTCGCGGGTCTGTATGTCCTAATATAAGATCGTAAGGCCTACATTTGGTAAAGCTATGCACGGAACTGTTATAAGCAATTAAAGCATAGGGTATTAAATTAATAATTGGTTGCTCTTTTTGTTCTAACTTTAGAATTCTAAGATGCTCTAATAAGGTGGAGTGAAAACGTTCTATGTTCCCGTTGGCATTGGGAGAGAGTGCTAAAGTTTGATGATGATGGATTTTATGAACTTTACAGAATTCCGAAAACATCTGGTTGTTAAATTCAGTGCCTTGGTCCGTGACAATAGTTAATGGTAAGCCGTGATGCGTGCTGTATGTTAGTAAAGCTTGTATTACACTGAGAGCGGTTCCATCTCTAAGTAGGTATGCTTGCCCGTACTTAGAAAATACATCGATTAGTGTAACATACTTTTCATTTTGCGCTGTGAAAAGGTCCATATGGATGATTTCAAATGGTTTCGTAGCAGGTGGTACGATGTTAAATTTAGGTCGTATTGGATTTCTATCATACTTGGCTTGACCGCATATAGTACAATTATTAATGAATTTAGTTATATCATCCTTTATTTTTGGCCAATAGAATTTTTCTGTTAAAGCCAGATGACATTCATTGATACCACGGTGGTTAGTTTTACCCTCGTGGTAATGGCGGATGACATCTTGTTGCCTTAAATACTCTTTCACATTTTCTACTTCTTTTTTTGCTAGAACTAGGTTCATAGAAGAGCTTTTAAATTTATCCTGTATAATGGGGATGATCTTATACATTCCCAGTGTCGGTGTTATTAATAAAGCGGTTTTGATCTTAGGGTTAACATATTCCTTGATGGCATTGATTAGATCTTCCTCAAGATTCGACTCTGATAATTGTACGGATGTCCTTGTATGCGTATCAAAAGGTTTGCTTACAGTTGCCCGTTTTTTTAGGTCTCCTACAATCGTCAAACATAGTTGTCTATGAAACTTGTTCAATGGCTCGTCAGTTATAGGTATGTTAAGTATGGGGTCCTCGTTAGCCGTATGTGCCGTCATGGTGTCAGAGTTGTTAATGGTCGGTGGTCGTTCCGAGGCGTTAGCGATCATTGAGCTTGTTTCCTCATTACAGATTTCTATTCGTGAGAGGGCATCAGCATTGGTGTTGTTTTTGCCCTTCTTATATACTACAACGAAATCATATTCGCTTAGTTTCAAACGCCATCTCGTAAGCCTTGAGTTGGGCTCCTTGAGACTCATCATCCACTGAAGCGGTTTGTGATCCGTAACTATTTTAAACTTACGGCCAAAGAGGTAGGGGCGAAAATACTTGGTCGCCCACACGATAGCAAGCAGTTCTTTTTCTATCGTGCTATAATTAATCTCACTTTCGTTCAGAGTACGTGAGGCGTACGCTAAGGGTTTATCAGATCCTATAGATCCTTGTGAAAGGATCGCACCTATTGCATAGTTAGAGGCGTCGGTGGTCAGTACAAAGTCCTTGTTAAAGTCTGGATATTTCAAGATGGGGTCATTGGTCAAGAGTGTCTTACATTTTTCAAAGCTGTTAACGTACTCGGAGTCAAAAGTTATTTTCCTTCCCTTTTTCAAGCACTGTGTTAGAGGTTTTGTTATGCGGGCGAAGTCTGGAATGAATTTTCGGTAGTAACCGAGAAGCCCTAGGAATTGCTTGATTTCTTTAGACGTTTTAGGGATAGGATACTTTTGAATGGCCTTTATCTTATCGGGGTTTGGTTTTATACCTTCACTACTGATAACATGACCAAGATAAGCCGTTTCGAGTTTAAGAAATTCGGACTTATCTAACTGAATTTTGAAGTTAGATTCCCTTAATCTTTGAAATACCTTTTCAAGGTTAATCATGTGTTCTTGCAAGGATGTACTAAACACGACTATATCATCAAGGTACACTAGACAAATTACGTTTTGAAGCCCTTTCAACACATTATCCATGACGCGTTGAAAGGTTGAAGGTGAATTTTTTAGTCCCATGGGCATTCTTAAAAATTCGAAGTGCCCATGCTCGACATTGAAAGCTGTTTTAGGGATATCGCTAGGGTTCATCTCAACCTGATAAAACCCTGATGCAAGGTCAAGGGTGGTGAAATATTGACACTTCCCTAATTTGTCAAGTACGTCTGCGATGTTAGGTATAGGGTACTTGTCGTCTATTGTCTTTTTATTCAATTTACGAAAGTCGACGACCAGACGCCATTTCTGTTTTCCCGAAGCATCGACCTTCTTTGGGACTACCCAAATGGGTGAGCTCCAGGCAGATTCCGAGGGTCTTATAATTCCTTGTTCGAGCATTTTCTCTATCTGACTACTAACTTCTTCGCGGTGGATAAACGGATATCGATAACTTTTGGTGTATACGGGATTTTCGTCTGTAGTTTTAATGCTATGTTTTATTTGATTAGTGAAAGTAAGGGCTTCCCCTTCTATATAAAAAACATCCGCGTAATTTGAACAAAGCGTTACTAAATTTTGTTTTTCCTCCTCATTAAGATGATCTGTCCGCAGACGCGATCTAACGTCTTTAGCGCGAGTAGATAGTTGTCCGACGCTATCACATTCAATATTGAAAACGGACGCTTGCGTGGCTTGATCTAAAGAAAGTATAATATCATTCTGAGTAGGATTTACTACTTCGACTATACCGCGACTATTATTTACGGTGGTAATGCAATTAACAATGATGCAATTACAGAATGTCTGCTCCTCTATCAAAACGTCACCATCCGGGGCATTAATCGGTAATCTGACTAACTTAGAACTCTCAGCCGGGATAATCTCTTCATAAAGATTCAAGTTCCGCGAATTATATATACGTATAGAGTTTATAGCCGATTTAGTTATTAATTTGAGGTCTTTAAGATCTAATTTGGCCTCCCACTTAGTTAAAAGATCCATGCCTATTAGACCATCAAAGTGCTCGTGGAATTTATAAACAAAGAGTTTAATTTTTTCAGAGTCATTGAACTCTGAGAAACATGGCAGTGTAACTGAGTAATAACTCCTCGTAGTTGCATGAACGTTTGTAACTTCAAACGGGTCATAGTCTAAGGAGATGTCAGAAAAATAAGATTCTACAGCATCCGGGCTTATGAACGACTGGTTTGCACCGGTGTCTATAAGAAAGTTTAAAGGAGGGTTGGAAATTTTAATATATGGAAGTCGTCTCTGAATTTGCAAGTTAACCTCTATCTTAACTTTTTTGATGTGTTGGCCTTCAAAAAATCCTCACTTGTCGAAGGTTGGGGCTGCTCCTCAACAGCCTTGGCGTCTAAATCGTCCGTCAACTCAGTCTGTTGATTATGGTCATAAGAATAGTCATAGTGGTTACTATAGTCTTGGTTGTAATCGTCATAGTAAGTAGGTTCACAGTTGTAGTAGTTGTATTCAGAATAGTCGTACGCGTCATCATAGGGCGAGCACTCATTAACATTTACGTCACGACTTTTGAAATAATTGGATGGTGGCGGATTGCCCTGTTTCATCCAATTCCAACCACTAGGAGGTAGTGGCCTAGGTGTAAAGTGACTCACCCCACTCATGGGTTTTGAAGCCTGGGTCACGGGTTGGTTCCTGGAGGGCATTCTAAACGCGTAATTCTGAGGGCTATAATTCGGTGGTGGCGCGGAAAACATTTGCTGTGTACGCGACGGCATACGTGGTTGATTCATAGGATATCTAAATTGGTTATAATGTTGCGGTGGCGGCGGCGGCGGAAACGAGCGTGGTTGCATTACCGCAGGGTTAAAAGTAAATGGTTTTGGTATGGGTGCAAAATTATTAGGCATGCGAAAAGCAGGTGGGTTATGCGGGGTATGTGGTGCAACGAAATTAAAAGGTTTATGATTAGTATTAGGTATACCTATAGGCTGCATTGGTTTAGATAAACCACCGTTTCTCTGCTGTAAATACATAACGTTGAGTTCGTCTTGGACGAATTCTAAGGCCTTTTCTATCGTGTTAGGGCGCATACATCTTATGCGAGACCCTAGTGGTTCTTTAAGACCACGTACAAACGCCTGCAATGTCAATTTCCTATATAGGTCTCGTTTAGCGTCTATGGTTGTTGAAATATTTTCATGTAACGTAACGAAGGTCATAATAGTGCTAAACAAGGTTTGACACCTGTCGTAGAACTCCTGAGGGGAGCTATTCCCTTGACTCTGTAGAGAGAGGTCGTTATAGAGGGTGGTTTCATCCCTCTGATCGGAAAAATTATTTATTAACACGTTTCTGATGCCTACCCAATTCTCTGGAATGCCGTTGGAATTTATGGTTAATGCGGCGGGTCCTGTGATTTTGTTAAGGATGCCGTTTAATAAACACAAGTTACTAAGCTCACTTTCCGGCCCTTCTAATACGTAACTTGCTACTAACTTATCGCAAATTCTTATAAACCTAGTTAATATATGAGGGTTCCCGTCAAAATCGGGAACAAGACGGAGTGCCTTAAAAATAGTATCAGGTTCCAACGCCATGCTTCCTGAGTCTGATTCTAAATCCGAGTCTATATCTCTAAAACTATCTGCTACAATCGCCCTTCCGGACTGTCTATATAAAACAGCCTTCCGGGGTCCTAACCTTCTAGGATGAAAAATCTTGGAAATAAGTAGGAAAGATTAAGGACTAAGGAAAGCACCACTAGATATAAATTCAGCGTGTACTTACATGAACATCTCGTTTTCTCTGAGCGGCTTCGATGTCTGGAATCCCCACGCGGTTCAAGATTCGATTCCCGGTAAGACTTGAGAGTCAATCGAACGCGGCGCAAAACGCGATTTTTGCGATTTAGAAAGCTACGCAACGACCCGGGAATCCTACCGACTGCGCCAATTACGAACGTCGCGCAGGGAGGACTCAAAAAAAACGAAATTAATTTTAAAGTTATTTAATTTTTCAGATAAAATTTGTTATAAAATAATTAAATTATAAACGAAATGACCCGACCGATGCTAGTATCAAAGTGGCGTCCAAATCCGGTCACGTAGGCCAGCAGCGAAGTCCGCGCAGCACGTGTTGCAGTCTCAGCGTTTCCGTCAGTCGATGAAAATGCAGGTCGGCTTTGCATGCGACGAAGGCGTGATAGGTGTCAGCGATTTACGTAGAGGCGCTCAACATAACAAGCTCGTTCGAGAGTCCTTAATAACTGATGTAAAACAAAGAATTTGGTGGGAATATCCCTATGACTGCGAAAGGGTTAATTATGTTGAGCTCTTCAAAGATTTGCTAGCCAAGTCGTTAATGGTAGGTATATTCGTAAAATGGGAGGCGTTAACGCAAACATGCATTGGACTAGTAATATTGTATGTGTGATAAAGCCTGCGCCCATTTGTGGGATGTGTATTATAGGCTAATCAAATCCACTAGCACTTAGGAAAATTACCTAATATAACTGTTTGCTAAATAATTCTTAAGTGTTGAAATCATTTCCATGAGCGGGATTCACAGGCATGTCAGCGGCATGTCATGCGGTGCGGGTTCAAATACCGCTCGTGGGTTTGTTTTCAACCCTTGTTTTTGTAAATTTAATTTGGTCGCAACAAAACTTGTGTAAAATTATATATAACTTAATTCTTACATACATATGTTCTTAATTAATTCTTAGATCTCATATTCACCCTATTTATTATAGGAACCATAATTAAAAAAGTGAGGAAGAGATTTATTATAAAAAGCCGCGTAGCAAAAACATAGTTTTAATGATAGCCTTTATAATTATATTTCAGCGTTAAGTTTTGCAAATACGCTCTAGAAACTCCAAACCCAACAATTTGCTAAAGAGTTATGGTTGTATGGGAACAATAAACGATGAAATAGGTTGCTACTAACTAGTTTAATGAAGTGTATGTGGAATATACGATACAACAACAGCCACGTTTGAGGTAAACTTGCATGTCATACTTTACCAACATGAAATTCACCATAAGCTTAGCATCGTCACATTAATTGAAATAATTAACAACTCATGTATACTTATAGAGAGCAATAAATGATTGAATTGAATTAAGTCGTATTACATGCAATATTAGTGTGAGCGTTGCTTGAAACAAAAATATTAGCATTTTTCAATAAGTCTCTTTCTTAATCTACTACGGAACTAAGAATGACTATTCCGTCATCACACTTGATGGTGAGATCGAACATGGGAACAACATTATTAATATTTTATAAATATTTAATTCAGTTTCAGTGCAGCGCTTAAAAAAAAAAGTGAAATTTACTATAGCCTTGTGTTATCAAATTTGTGGTATTACATCTGTAAAGATGAATCTGCATAGCCATCGGTTGCAATAACCATTGGATATAGATGGCACTCGGCCGCTAAAAAGCAGTCAAAAAATCAAAAAGCAGTGAAAAAATTCAGCGCTTACGTCAGCCTTCCCGGTAGCATAACGGTCAGTGCAGCCGCCCGGATTGCGGAAGACCCAGGTTCAAGTCCTGGCTGGGTCGGGTAGGCATTTAATTTTTTCACTGTATTTTATAAATATTTAATTCAGCTTCATTGCAGCAATTAGCACTTAAAAATAAAAATAAAAGTAAAATTTACACAAATACATATGAGCCAGACTTAGATATAGGTATTCGCACCTGTTTCAATGACACCCTATTATAATATTACAGAAATGGTATTTCCATTTTAATCCTAAAATTATCTTTATAAGTTATTAAAGAGTTTCACGTTCAAATATCAAGACAAAAAACTTTCGTCGACTCATACTCAATTTACAAATAGTTGTAAATTGAGTAGAAGAATAATTTACAATTAATAATTATACATAATATAACGCTTTACTCTTTTAAATAGCAAAGTCATAAAGCATACACCAATTGTCAATAATCTGATTAGTTTTTTGGGGTCAAAACTACTAATAGCTAACCCGGGCAATTTTCTTTTTTGTTTTTTTTTATTATATTTTTATAGCCTTTGTCACTCTCACAGTCAAAACAAATCTAACGACACCTCATATGTTGTTGCCATGCCGTTTGGGCTGTAGGGCGTAGCAAAGAAACAGACATACATACATACATACATACATACATACATACATACACTCAGTTGGGTAAAAAAGCCTTGAACGAAAATGGATAAGCTAATAAAAATAGATTTCCAATAACTTATTCACAGCAACAGGGAGGTTCCCATATTTTAATTTCGGAATTTGAAATTCCTCCTCTTACTCAGTGGAAATATTAAACCTAATTGGCCACTTCCACACAAAAGAAAAACAACACTTACTTACTGAATATTCAATTTTATTTAAAACTGAATATTTCAATGAAACTTTAAATATCGATTACAAATGATGTTGTAACAATATTTTTTATATCTTACGGATAAGCACTTGGCCTTCACCTTACCTGATGTTAAGTGGTGATAAGGCCGAAGGTGGAAGCGCACTTCACCTAAAATCCTCAACCACTGAGGCACTGGCTATGTTAACTCTAGCTGCCGGAACACAGCAATGCACACAACAATTGATGTTATTTTAAATGACCGATCACTATCTTCAAAGTTTGCGTAAATGTACATGTAAATATTGAAGATTAGTTTAAATTAGTAGTTATTCCAATGGGCTAGCAAATAACCGTTGAAACGAGTTTCGTACTTCATCATTATATCCCCGCTGGGGCACGAGCCTTTCCTATTGATGAAAGGCCACAGGGAGAACGGGCGACAAACCACTACGGGCGACCAGTGCATTGGTGGATGTTAACGACTGCTAATGCAGCCAGGGTCAATAGCTCCTACATGCCCTCTGAAGTAGGATCTCTAAATAATAACATTTTGATCACTTATCCCATGACTTTGTAAACGATGCTTAACTTCAGCAATCGCAGACCGAGTGCGTTTACCACTGCGCCAACGAACTCCTACGTTTTTCATATTGAAATTCGTCCAACAAGCCGATTTTAAAGTCGCTTTATTGAAGATTCACCCACCCGTGTTCACACGCGTAGATCATTTCCAAATCGTTAGAGAACGATAACTCAAAGGTGAACCTTAAATTTAGATAGGTAAAGCTTCGATCGAACGACTCTTGAACTTCAAACGGGCTACAGATTGCCTAATGCGAGTTTGATTCGCCCATATTATCGTTATCGCAATATTTTAACTCTCTTTTGCGAATTTTCGTTGAATGGCAAATGAAACTCGCACGACATTCGCAAAGACCAGTCATCGGATGGGTGACCAGAAATGTATCATCTCGAGCTCAACGGAAGGCATGTCAAGCCCGGCTGCTTTAGATAACTAATTGGCCCTTAATCCATCCATCCCCAGCATTAGGGAAATAAAATCAGCAGATGCTGGTGATGATAATGACGATATTAATAATGGAAAATATTATGACGCTTCATGACCTACAACATTTGTGTCCTTGTTGCAGGAGTGCTCAGTGTTCGTGTTCGACAAGCGCATCGCCGACAAGCTGTACAAGACAAAGCGCAAGGAAAGCATGCTGGACCGCATCCGCTTTTGCATCAGCCAGCTCGAGAAGATGCGCCACCCCAAGATGCTTCAGATCATCCACTCCATTGAAGAGGGGCACAACACCATCGCGTTTGCCTCCGAGCCGGTTCTTGCGAGCCTCCATAACATATTGGCTTGGCATGTAAGTACTTTAGAATATTTTTTTAACACTTTCATGGACAGTCTAGTACTAGTCTAGTCAGGTTAATGACGTGACTAGATAAAAATTATTTCCAAACAATTGAGTAACTACACATGGTTTACTTATAGGGGTAGAAGCTAATGGACTTATAATTCGAAATTTTACAAAATCAAATAATAATATGTGACACATAACAAACGCATGCAAATTTTGTCACTAACTAAACTGAATATGCGAGGCACAAACAAATAAACCGTTGCGCATCACTCACTCACTCACTCCCTCACTCACTCACTCACTCACTCACTCACTCACTCATTCACTCACTCACTTTATCTCATCACTCACCAGTACTTGAAAAAAGAAGATTCTAATTTCAAATAGCTCGTACAAAGGCGTACCTGCCACACTATTATTACACAATATATTGCTATTTAGTGTCAGTCTCAAAACAGTCTAGTATATTATAGTAATGTCAAAAACTATTTATCACCTATGACTTATAAATGTCCTACTGCTGGTCTACTGCTGCAATGGAACACGGAGAGATCGGATCATTACCTACTACGCTGGTCCAATAACAACGATAACAACCGAAAACCATTGACTTAACGTGCCTTCCGAAGCTCGAGATATTATTATTTGGTTCAGCCATTCAGTGATTCGGATTTGCCTTTTAAAAAACTTACAGCCGTGCTAGCAAAATTACAAGAAATTCATCCGAGAAAAGGGTGTCATTTATTACCATAGGTTACTAGGTAGCTGTTTTATCTTCTCGACTGATTGTTTCCTTTTCTTTTGGGGTTTTTATGATACTTAATTAAGACCACTTAAAAGCGTCGATGGGGAACCAACGTCTCGGTAGCTTAATTGTAAAAGCAGTTTAACATAGGACCCTTTAAACCTTTCACTGGTGGTGGTGATATAGTTGCCATCATAATTTCAACCCTATGTAGTTGCAATAGAAATGAAAACCAATGTAATTATATTACGCTACTAGCGGCACGTCCCGGCTTCACACGGGTGGACATTTCTTTTTTAATATAGCCTATTATACATATAAACTTTCATCTTGAATCACTCTATCTATTAAAAAAAACCGCATCAAAATCTGTTGCGTAGTTTTAAAGATCAAGCATACATACATAGGGACAGACATACAGTGGGAAGCGATTTTGTTTTATAATATGCAGTGATACCAGTTAAGGGTTAAACGAGGTGTAAAGAAGCAGCTGTCAGGTCGGCGCCGGCGGCCAGATAACGGCTGGTGTGGCACAGTCCTGCTCCACTAGCCGTCTTCGCATCTGGACTCTGCTTCTGCATACCTGATGGTAGAGAGGAGTTATTGGCCTATTATTATATCTAAAAAAATAAGAAGAATGTGTTCGAGTCTGAGAGTCTTGTTCGTTTCCGGAAAGTCGCCCCAAGAACTGTTATTTAACTTTCAAATATTTCCCTAAGGGCGGCTACTCACAAATATTGCTAAACATTAGTCCAGACATTATTAACCCTCAAATAATGTACACAACATTTTATTCAGTGTAGGTATTTTAATAAAAACAAAATTAAATAAAATCTAACAATGTGATATGTCAGAATTTATACTTGTTCATAACGGACTTAAGATGTATGTATAAAGAAATGGGTTTGATCGTGCGGAGTTGGTGATAATTTGGATTTTATAATACCATCATTTTAATATTCTTTCATTTTCATATCTTTATTGTTAATTTTGACTGTCGATAACTTAAAAATTACTAACCCGAGCAATCACTATCTGCGATCGTGAAATAGAAATCTTCTTACAATACACATTTTTTAATCCATAAAGTATCTACAATACGCTAGGATAACACCCGCCTTCACCAATGGCCCTGTCAAATTGTATTTTAACATAATTATGTTTCAGACAAAGTCGCTTAAGCCCATATTATACCACAAAAACCTTTATTACTTTCCTGGACAAGCAATATTGAAGTTAATTGAAATTAATTTCACTCCATTAGCGTCGAAAATAGAGCATCCAATACATTGTGTGACGCAAAACGACCACGATACAAGTTAATTCAGACGCACGTAATTTTTGACATAATAAGTAAACCTTTATTATGCACACATTTTAAGTTATGGTGACCATATAAAAGGTATATTTATTGTCAGTTAGACCACCTTCTTTGGTTTTCGAGCCGGTAAAGCCGAGCTGAGGTACCCTTTTGTTTTCTGCTCTCGTTATCTGCCTCGAAAGCCACGGAGTATCTAGTGAGGTATGATAACTTGAACACTTCATTCCATCGAAGAACTTGTTATTAAACCCTCGTTATAATTTCTGCCCTCAAACAGACTCGTTCAGCTCCTCCACTGTACATACACCCGTAGTGCAGATTTGCCCAAGATAGTCACGAATCTCTTCAACATTAGATTCCATATTCCATAAATGTATGATTTTTTTAGGCTACCTCTGCCTTTAAGGACGTCACTGTTGGACCCGCCGTGCCACACATGCTAGTCAGACGCCAATTTTTTTTACTACCTCTTTCCACTCTTGAGCGTGTGGTTTCAAGGTGTCGTGATATTTCTGGCTCCTCTTCTGTTGTCAGACCTGCAGCAGTAGTATTGCAGAGCTCTTATAGGCTGACTCATTTGAGTCAAGCTAATAATTTCAGGACGCTTGGGTTGGTTGGTACGGGTGCGTTGTTTGTTCGCCTTCCTTATTTTCGACTTTTGAGTCTCTTTTGTATCAGCTGCAGCGGTATGAGTGTTGTGATATGGGGTTGTGATTGCGGATTCAACGGGGTGATTATGTTTTCAGTGCTTAATTTTTTTCTGAAGGTCATCCACTTAAAATGCATAACCTTCAAGTTTGCTGTCGTAAGTACGAGTAACACGTATAAGATAAAACGCTTTTGTAAGTTGTTCGCTCAGCACTGCTATTTCGAGACTTAAGCAACGTATCTCTCCGGTATGTACTGTATTGTCAGAATTGGTAGTTGGCAATTTCCTACGATGGGTGACGTTCAAATCGCGGTCTCTCTCGCGGTCGACAAACCTACAGGTGTATGAGTATTATCACCACCCTTCTTGGCCGCGCAGTAGCACTCGGGACAGACCCAGCCACTGGGTTCATCAGGTGGGTGTACGCGGCGGCAAAAATAAGTGATAGAGAAATGTAAGCAGTGCAACAGTTTAGCGGGCGCAACTATTAGTGCAGCGGATGACTCGGTCGGAATCAGCGTAGCGGTCACAAGGCGGCGAGTGGCGAGCAGCTGAGGGCCGGTTTCGGCTCACGGCACGTCAACGGCCGGCGAGGGCAGGCGCGATGACTCACGCGCGCGTACAATACAAGCGGTATGGTTATGTTGCTGTAGCAGGTCGTAGCAATCGTAGCTCCGTAGATGCGACGTAGCAATGCGTAGACTCAGCCGTAGACTTTTTGCCTTGATGGCGTGGTACTCGGTGCCTATTGTTCGGGCCGGAGCTACCTCCAGAGAGAGAGATATGCTGATTGACGTTATCTTGTGTTTCATCGTCTATGAAAAGGCGTTTGATCGCGTAAAATTCTTATGAAACGCCTGATTTATGTTGGTTTGGACGGCAAAGACATCAGGATTATAATAATAAATAATGATAAAATACATTTATTTTCTCTCACATGGTAATTCTTAAACTAGTTTAACAAATTTAATATGTTATGTGAGAGACTGGTACCTGAGATAGGTTTTAAAAAACCCGTATTACAGTGCACCAGTGCCCCACGCCGCGGAAGTTATGTGGTATAATTAAATTATAATAATGAAGCTTATAGGTACTAGCATTGTGTGAAAACATATGGAGATAATAGTAGAGTAAAGTGAGTGTGGAACTAGTTAGAACCACGATAGCTCAATTGGAAGAGCACCTGACCCGGTATGTAAGAAGGGTGCAGGTTCAAATCGTGGAAATTTTTTCAACATTTGTGTTTTTGTAAGTAGTATACAGTTTACAGTTTACCTTAGTTGCGGTAAACCATTGCCACTAAACTATTAACCTTTTTTATATTTTATTTCTTTAACACCTCGGTGGCCGAGTGGTGAAGCTCTCGCGCAATAATTTTACAACATAATATATAAGACGACCACGTATAGTTTATATTATCGTGCCAGCGACATCGATATCATCATATTCGTCCTGACCATAAAGCTCTCACGTCAACAGCACTCCGGTCAGCGGTCGGCATAAGGGACAGGTGAGCAGGTGTTGCATCGACTGCGGGGAGGCTCCACACTCCTTTCATTTGTGCCTGTAAGGAGCCCTAACTTACAAAGGTTCTCCTTAAAGCAACCAACGACTTAGACCAGATGGTTTAGGGTCTTGGGTATTGGCCATGAGAGATCCGGTAGTAGCACCGCCGCCCGTCACAAATGTACTGTACATTTATTCAACGCAGGCTTACGGCAATATGGTCATAATTTATTTGTTGTCTAAGTAAGCGCTCTATTAACTAATAATAAAATCATTCATGTTCCTTAGTAATTGTATTATAGAAGGTTCGGTGTCTGAGACAAAAATATGTTTTCATTATTTCTTTAATAATATTCTTAGCCTAAACGCGTCGGTAGCAGAAACGACGGGCGCATACTAATAAGAAGTTTAGGGCGAAATATAAGGGACTCGGTAGTAGGTGAATACCCTAAAAACAGACAAGCACGGCAATCTAAAATCTAGATTTACCACTAATTAAAAGAAATATGAGAAGCTCAATGGCGCAGTGGCTCGTAGCAACCCGCCAGATCTGCGATTGCTTAGGTTAAGCAACATTCGCAAAGCCCGGTCATTGGATGAGTGACCGAAAATTTATTATCTGTAGCTCCTCCGTGCTTCGGCAGGCACGTCAAGCCATAGTCGTTAACAACCACCAATAAAAAATAATATAACACTGCACTGCAATTATAATATTATTATTATTATCTTCTAGTCACTATAACGTTTGAAATCGAATTTAATTAATTCTGGCTCAATTCAGCCAGACGATCGCTGTTTTGAAGCCTGACCCGATGTCAAAACAGCTTTTATTTAAAATACTCCAGAATTTTGTTAAGGCGTTAGTTTTTTATCTCTTCGACTGTAGTACTCAAACAATATACCTATATTAAATACTCTTATAATCTTCTTTTAGTCCTAATGCCACAAAATTTATGAAACATAAAAAGTTTACGGAACGCATCTTTTGTGTAGGCATTTAATAAGGGTTACGAAACGGGAAGTTGTCCATATAGGAAGTACCCATAATTCAAATTCAAAATTCTTTCTTTATTTCTTTAACGAGACTTAGAAATTATTATCTAGTTAACGGAATCTCCTTTTCGGCTTATTATAATCGCCTGTTTCAGGAGGCAACGCTCTGCATAACTAAGTGTAATTTATAATAATAAAAAGTTAACATACATGTTTTTATTTTAACTAAATTCTTATAACTAATTTTTCTAATTATACTTATTAGTCTAATTTTATACTGACGTGTGTGTTAGTGTTATAATAACTCATTGCAACTTTCTTAAGTACAAACCGTAATTGCGTTGCATATATTAATTGATTGCCTTTGCCCTTCAGCTCAGCTACGACGCAATTCTAATACCGCAAGTGCGGACCTTGCGGTATTAGAATTGCGTCGTAGCAGCTTAATTTATAAAACGTGTGACAAGCACGTGTAAGGTACTCTGTTATAATGGAAAATACAGACGCGTCGGGTAACTTGCCTACTGCACAAAATAAGAAGACGACTGCAGAAGGTAAGCTTTTATACGTGACGCGCTAATACTCGTAAGAAAGGCTTCTATTAACTAACAGGCTATTTATTATTAACTATCATCAATCGATTTTTCTTAAGTGATTGATCATCACCAGCTTTCACTATGGATGGAAAGGGAGAACGGGACAATGCAGATTGGTGGTTGTTAACGACTGCTAATGTAACCGGGACCAACGGCTTTACGTGCCGGTACGGCATTTCCTATAGCGGGATTTAAACCCATGATTTCACATGCGTGATTTATGTTATGAGGTGCGGGTTCAAATCCAGCTCGTGGAAGTTTTGGGGGAAGTTTTGGGCGTGGGTCTAGTTTGAATAATGCCGTTGCGATATAAAAAGTTTTTGTTATTAAAGTAAAAAGAATAGACAAGTTACTATAAGTTACTATAAGTTATGTTAATAGAACAGTTACTTTTAGAAACAAGTGAAACATTGATCATATTTATAGATTCTTAAATATATTGAAATTTGGTCACGTACACAAGTTGTGAAGAAGCTAATAAAAAAATAAAAAATAAATTGGAAAGTCGTTCCGCTGTAAGACCATTCGGCCCTGGAATTCTTTGCCGGCGCATGTGTTTCTCAGCTTCTATAGCCCCGGGTCTTTTAAGTGAGATGCGTCATGAATGGGTGCGCTTGTTACCGTGCTTGTTCCACGGTGAGGAGCGCTCTCATTATTTTGGACTGCATCGGCTGCTTACCAATAGGCAGGATGTGGTCACTATGACGAGTCAATATAAAAAAAATACTTGCAGTCAACGAGGTGAGAACGTAAGTAGTAGTATTACTTACATCCTCACTAGTAGGCCACTAATACTTTTTAGTGGTTTTATTTTAAATTTGGATGGTCGATTACAGAATTAGGTAGGTTTGTAATAGGCTCTGTAGGCTGGTCTCCCATATATTATTATAACTTTGTTACTCTGCAAGTAAAGGATTCATAACGTCAGTCAGGATAAATTAATAATTCATATAATTGTGTTTCATAATAATCTCGTATAATTTTAGAAATAGTAGCTGCAAAAATGGGTATCCCGTTCTAGGCGTCTTTTTTTTTGTTTACCCTGGGGAAACTCGACTCAGCGGGTCTGGTCAGACCTAGCCGGACTAAGTCGCCAGGGTTACACCCAGTAAAACCCTTGGGGATTGCCTTTAGCCTGAAGGGCTGCGAAGGTTAACAGAACGGAATGGAACGGAATTTCCCAGAATGGAAGGCGACGTTGGCGTTACTCAATCAGAGTGCACGCCGTGGTGATGTCGGCGCGCCCCTGTTGGGGCGCGCTCAATCTGCAGTGATGCTGCCTATGTCAGCTGACTTAACTAAGCGACGAAGTGCCCTGTGCCGCAAGTAGGCAATCCAGGTCAGATGATTTGGGGAATCCGATAGGCGTGTTTGGGCCTACGGAAATGGGGGATGGGCTCTAGGCGTCTGTAGTGTGACCACTTTTATAATGTCGCCATTCGTTTTGATGTCGAAGACAGTGATCTATCGAATGGTACAAGCGCCTGCACATCACATCAGACTATCTAAAAATTACAAATTTCTTCAATTAATGTTCAACCAAATGTCATAGACATAGAGTTCAAAGTCTATTGCAGAAATTGGTTTGTGTTGTATTGTTTGTTGTTGAATTCAGATTCAGAAGGAACTGTTCTTTTATCCCGGTAAAACAAAGTATTTGAATTATGATACGTAAAAGTGGATCAAGTTTCTTTACGTCTTATGTTTTTCGCAATAGTCTGTAACTTGCACGTGTCAGCTTTAGTGCAGCTGAGGTAATCTTATTAAGATCAATCGTGAGAGACAGGAAAGCTGTCAGCCGAGTGGAATGAAAGTAGCCAATCGGCGTTGAGTGACCGCCCTTACCATTTATCAAAGTGTCTGTTACCTTGATTTTACTTTGTGTGTTGCTACTCCAGAGTATAATGTGATAGGATACATGTTTTAAATTGATATATTATAAAATGTATTGTACCAATTTTTTTTCTTTTCTATTCTATTTTGCACCACACATATACCTAATACATCGCACTTAAACTACAAAATGAGGCTAGTGCAATAAAAGTAATATTAATAATATAAAATATTTATAAATTCGAGAAAATGCAACTTTAGTCTTTTTTCTACATCTTATTAACCTTCCTGAGGAAGGTTAATATTAACTAAATATTAGTTGGTTGTAGTTTGAATGTATATTTACTCTTTTAAAAGACGTAGGTTGCCTTCGTTAGGTTATTGTTCTACTTTCGAATATCAAGAAGTAATAATTAATAAAACAACGTTAAAGGCAGAATGTAATTAAATATAATCAGTAGCCAAAACAATATTAAAAAAGGTTCCAAAAAGAGATTTACGATAATGAAGTAATAATTAATAATTATTATTAAATGAAGTAGATGATTAATACTCAAAATATATAAAACAAAATAAATTCACGTTCTTAGTAATTAATCTTGTTTTTATAAAATGTTATTATTTTAATCTGCTACATTGCTAAGTAATTTATGAGTTTTTCACAGCGGAGTCTTAGTAATAGGGTTCCCGTTTTACCTTTTGGGTACGGAACCCTAAAAAAGAAAAAATTGCCTTGCAGTAACACTTTTTTTTTATATCTTACGGGTAAGCACTTGGCCTTCATCTCCTTGATGTTGAAGTGATGATAAGGCCGAAGGTGGAAGCGCACTTCACTCCTCCTCTACTGGAATCCTCAAATACTGAGGGCACTGGCTATCTTATCTCTAGCTGCAGGAACACAACAGTGCTACAAACATTGATGTTATGGCGACATATTTTAATAAGATGGTGATAGCTAGCCAGGCGGACAAACAAGCCTTACCAACAAGCAAACCGAGTACACAAACATGCACCCTCCGCTGGGAAACGAACACGGAACCTCTGGTCTAAGCCGGTGCTCTAAACCACTAGACCACAGCGGTTATAAAGGTTGATGATGTCTAATAAAATAAAGTATAATTGTTTTGTTAGACCTTTAATAATAATTATAAGATGTAGCTAAAACTACTCGCGACTACCTAGAATCTCAAGACATACTTACGTCAGATAACTGAGCACGTAATCACTTAACTTTATTAGGGTCATATATTCAGTTTACGTATGAACGTAAAACAAACTAAAGCAGTACTTAGACTGGAAACACGAGCTGATATAGTCAAGTGCTATTAACCATGCGTACTAAATTTGAAGGATAATTCAGAAAATTTGCAGTACTTGGAGAAATGGGATTGTTAAATTCCCTTCGTGTTCTGGTGGTTTAATCACCAGTCTCAAGCCCGGAGGTTTCGGTTTCGGCACAGGTTTGAGGATTAGTTGTATATAGTTTACTCACCATCTTATGCAAGTCAGTCGCCGTAACAACAATGCAAGTAGCTTTGTTGCGATCCGGTAGTTTGAGATAAGATAACCAGCCAGTTTTTCAGTATTTGTGGATTCAGAAGTGCTTTTCTCTATTCGCCTTTCGGTGTTATCGTCACTTACCATCAGATGATGTAAAAAAAGAAAGAAAGAAAAGAAAAAAAAAATATTAACAAACATACCCTTACATGATATACAAAAAAATCAAGGCAAACGGTATACAGGATCAGAGAGAAAAAACAAAGAAGGTAATAAAAAAAGAAGACAAAGACTGTGACTGAAGTTAATGGTAAAGCACTAACCCGACAAAGAATAAAAATAAAACAACTCCGGCGTGCAGTCGTCCAATACACCGATCAATCAGTACTGACAAAACTGCCCGAATAAAAATGTCCTCCTATTAGAAACTAGCTGTAGCCGCGACTTCGTCCGCGCGGAATAGTTATTTTTTTTATTGTTTATTATATTAAATTATTATTATTATTATATCAGCCATAGCTGTCCCACTCCTGGGAAAAGGCCTCCCTAAGGCTAAGGCCCTAAGGCTCCCTAAGGCCTACACTTTTCCACACCTTCTGGTCCCCTGCAACATCACGCCATTCCTTCATGAACCTATCAAGGTCGTCCCGCCATCTGGTTGAAATAAATAAAATCTAAAATAAAAGTAGCCTAAATTACTCCTTATTACATCAGCTGCCAGTGAAAGTCCCGTCAAAATCGGTATAGCCGTATCAGAGGTTAGCCGGAACAGACAGACAGACAGACAAAAATTTTAAAAAATGTTATTTTGGTATATGTAGGTACCGTGTATACATCCATATACATTTAGTAAATAGCGGTTATTTTAATATCACAAACAGACACTCCAGTTTTATTTATTTGTATAGATAAATTCCCGTTCACGGTTGCAAGCGAAAATAGACTATATCATTTAGGCCGCACGATCGTTTGCGCTTTCAATTCGAAATTCAGTTGCTCCAACTTTCGATGTAGGTTGTTCGGACAGTAATTTAGAATTTCAGATTGTACAACGTAAAAGTAAAAAAAACATCTGAATCCGGCTTTGGTGCAATCGGCAGACGAAAGAGTCCAACTTATATTGGAACCTGAAACACTAGTGCATCGACTTTTTTCTGGTTCACATTTCAAGGGAAATGTTTGCGGAGGTTTCCATATTTCGAAATTAAAAAATGCGCTTGACTTGACTTGCCTCGGGTGGGAATCTATCTCACGGCTTTTCGCAATCGGCAGTTCTAATTAAACTGGATGAGACCTTGGTTTTACGGCGGATTCATTTTTAGCTCTAGATTTATTTTCAATACCGGAATAAAATTTGAAAGAATATTCGTTGCATCTATCTTTGCCACGTTTACGAATTAAAAAAAGCAAAGCATACTTTTTTAGTGAAAATACTATTCGTTTTAAGTAATTTGTGAAATAGTAAAACGTATGCGGTAGTGTTATTATAGTAGCAAAATAGTACTTTCTTATCATTCTCGTATTTTATAACTGGGTGGAGAAAAAGGATCGTGTGAGTATTTTAATGAAATAGGAGTGTCTGCTCAGAAGTCTGATAATAGAGAAGAGTAGAATAAAAAGCGCTAAGAAACATGGGGAACATTGCAGGAAGAAAAAAACTCAGTTTAATAACAAAAAAATTGTTATGAAAATGAGTATGAACGTAATACTTTTTTTGCACCTGACGTTAAATACTAATAAGGGCTAAGGTAAAAGCGCACTTTTTCCGGAATCCTCAACTACTGAGAAACTGGCTATCCTCTCACTGCTCATTAACGTTAATGTAATAGTGATAAAACATTTTGAAAGCTTAAACTCAACACAGTGGTTAATGTATACTTATGGAGAGCAATAAATGATTGAATTGAATTGAATTGAAAAAATCGTAATCGTTTCAACAGTATAGTGGTCGCCCAGCGGTCGAAATTAGACCGTAATTTTATTAAGGCTGTACCCTAAGCAATGAAAAATTAAAAAAAATAGAATGTGAGTTTGGATTGGCATTGACCTTAGAGCATTAAACCACCAATGCTCTAAGGCATTGACAGATTTCGGCCGCTCCTCTTCCATTTTTAAAAATTTGAAAATAGTATAAATGCGTGTGTGTCAAATACATATGCGTGTGTGTCAAATATATGGTAGTGTGTGTAATGTTTGTTTTATTGATTAAATGTATTATTTATGCATAATTTTAAAAAAAATTACTTCTTCCTACCTTACCTTCTCTATATAAACATAAGTGTGCGAAATTTCATACTCCTCCGTCCGCGCGATTTTTGTAAAAAGGGGTACAACGTTTTTGCTTCACGTATTAATATATATGTGTAGATAATGCCATAGACACACTTAATTAAATTATGTACGCAAAGCCATCACAACACGTGGGTTAGCCCAGCCGCTAATACTAAAGGCCCTAGGGAGATGACCATTACGAATTCAGCACGAAAGCTATTATGAACCAACTGATAACCTTGTTATACCTTTGGCAATTTACTTTTTAACCAATGTTGCTTGTTATGGAAATTTACACTATGGTTAAAAACTATTAGCGTTTTAGCTTTTGAAAGATACTGTTTAATTTATTTTGTTTTATTTTTTTTTTTTTACGTAGCTCGGCAAATGACTCCACTCCACCTGATGTTAAGTGGAAATGGAGTCCAGACGCCAGGACAACTGATGCAGCGTGAAAACAACGCAGCATCAGTCACCCTCACCCTGCCGGCCCACAAGGTGCCTCTTCACGCCTCGTTTGAAGGACCCCATGTCATAAGAAGGAGGGAAAACGTGTGCTGGTAGACTATTCCATCTTTTGGAAGTGCGACAAAAAAACGAGTCACCAAATTTCTTTGTGCGCGATGGAATGTTCGAGACAGTACAGGGGTGACTCCGGAGAGCAGCACGCGTACTCCTATGGAGGAAGGGAGAAAGTGGGATAAGGTCAAAGAGCTCTTCAGAGCACTCGCCGTGGTATAAGTGGTAGAAGACGCCGAGTGACGCTATTTTAGTATAGGAATATACAAAATACAAGTTTAAAATATTAAAAGTAAAAAATATACTAGCATCATGGCATGCCAATGCAACGGTATTAATCTGAGTGGCGAACATTTCAGTATTTATCAGAATTAAATAAAACACAACAAAACCCACCTTTTAAACTATGTATCATGTAGTCGTGTATCCAGGTATCAAATAATTTGAGACAGCTGCTGGCGCTAACACGCTCATATGCGTGAGTAGGTAATCCGCAAATGCAATCGTACTGAAGTGTCGGATACTTGACTTATTTTGTGCTTGAAACTTGATGGACATATGGAAATGTAATTACTCAACGTGACCGAACATGATATATGAATCCTAGCTCCTTGAAAACTCAATGCAACCCACGTAGTCCTACTGGGTGTTATAAACACCACCTCTAAAAGTAATAGATGTACCCTAATGTGATACTTTTAAAGTTTAATTTACAACCACACACAAACGCCTGGTCGGTTTAAATGGGTTCTAAAAGTAATGGATGTACCCTAATGTGATACTTTTAAAGTTTAATATACAACTACACACAAACGCCTGGTCGGTTTAAATGGGTTAACTATTATGATAATCACTTCTGACTTCAGGCACAAAACAAGGAGACCCTCAGAAGGTAAGCTCAATACAAACGTCGCGATTGCAACGCACACATACTCGCTCTCGCGGACACGAATCATGGACCAGCTCGGTACAGCCCGACAGCAGCAGGGTGCCTATTGCTTCACCATTCGTTCACGTTAACAAAAACGACAATTAGTATGGCAAAGTTTTAACTCTTCCCGTATGTCGCCAGGAGGCGCTACTTCAATGCCATACTAACTTTTTCGTAAACGCAATCGAATGAATACGAATAGTAAACAAAACACACACTAGGCACCCTGTAGCGAGTTGCGAGATTCCGTGTCCGTTTTTTATTTTGGAGAGAGGTTACTGATTGCCTCAGACGGCATTTTCAGCTTCACCGGGCTTGTTTGGGGGCGGCGAGGAACGTAAAGGGTCCCTCAAGTCATGTGAAAGGAATCATCTTCGGAGGTTTTCTAGAAGGAACGGCATCGCGCACTAGTGCGCGTCCCCGTGCCCTACTAGATTCTCCGAAGGGTTCGGATCGGATCGGGGAGCGGAACAACCCGAGGGCGCCTCTAAAAGTTCGGACCTCGGCTCGGGTTGACCGGGCCGTGGTGGAGGAGAGAAGCGCCCAGGTACATGTCTGTACCTGGTGTAGAGCGCGTGTGAACCGGTTCTTCGTACCCTTGTTTTACGAGTACGAGTGTCTTGGGCCTAAACCAGTGTGCATGTTTTGTGTATTCTGTAAATGTGTAGTGGCATTTAGAGGATCGGGCGGGGTTCCGTATCCGTGTGTTCGTTGCTCGACCGCGTTTGTATGAAGAGTACTTTCTGTGGATGTTCTTGCTTTATGCTACAGGTCCTACAGAAGTGTGTTTAATTAAAGTTGCGCCGCTTAATAAACTATCGGTGTAAGACAAAGAGAGGGAAGTTATTTAATTATTCGCGCAGTTAGTTAACTGCTGCGGTGGTTCCCTGCTGCAATTAATTGGCAAAAGGTAGTTTATTTGCGCGATTGTTTTTCAATTATGGCGTTTTAGAAATATTGTTTGTTTGTAATGGGTTTCCTGATGGAAATATAACAGTTTAGAATGTTGTCGTGTAAATAATTATTTTATAGCACAATGTAACTGCTATCAAAGTAATTTCTTTATTAATGCGTATTTAAATACATACAACGTGTAACAGAAAGGTGTGGTCAAAATGAAAAGATCCAAAGTGTATCCGATCTGGATGTTGTATGTGTTACTGAGACATTTATTAATCACTTTAATTTGCCATACAATTGTAAATTAAATATTTATATTAGTGAAGTCATGCGCGTCAGGCGCGCATAAGCAAGTAGCAATAATCATAAATGTAAGCACACAGAGGTAGTTACCTCTAGACCACTATGTCTGTGACTTGTTTATTTTGATGCAATTGTTAATTAAATAGAATAGAATATATAATATATATATATATATATAATATATAGAATAGAATAGCAAATTAGTTGATAATTATTAATAACTCTGCATACAAGATCTAGATCGGACACACCTTGGATCTTTTCATTTTGACCACGCTTTTCTGTTACACGTTGTATACAATCAATAATGAAAAATCAATAATGAACAATAATAACAACAAAGCCAAGTTTGTTACATTCAACTGTAGATCGCTGTTAAGGTCTATGGATTGTATTAGAACTTTGTAAATCGTCGCATCTGATTGCACTGCAAGAGACGTGTCTTTTACCACATGTCATCCCACTGCTGGGCACCGTGCATCGTGAGTACGGTGACTTCGAATACACTGGGAAGTCGGCCGATACTGCGCGGGCTTCCCTTCAGCGGGGTCGCTATTCAGTGGCGGAAAAACGTATTTAGTGCCGTAACGGTTGTGCCGTGTAATAGTGATCGTATCGTAGCCGTAAAGATCTCTGTTCTCTGGGGAGTGCTCTTTTCTAGTGTTTTCGGTACATTTGCCCCGGTGGGCATCGGTGGTTCATCGGTATGAACAGGCGCATTTGGTTGAGTTTACACATTGTCAAAGTGAAATAAATGCTATAATTGACAGTTGTGACATCGATTATACTTATATTCTTGGTGATTACAATGCTCATTCGGGTAGGCGTTTCGGTGACAAACTACAAAGTTTCTGCTCAGACCAGAACTGGACTTGTGTGGACATGAAGTTGCTAGGACTGGACTCGGGATCCTATACCTATGTAAGTGACAGTCACGGAACTAGTAGTTGGCTAGATCATTGTGTAGTGACCCAAGCAGCTATTAGGCATACAGTTGACAAGGTGTTAATCAATGATAATGCGATTTGGTCAGACCATTTTCCCCTAAAAATACAATGTACCCTTAATGTATTGATACCGAAAACTGCGTTTTGTAGCCACAATGGTGATGTTTTATGGGGAGAGCGGGTTGATTCACAAATCTCACAATACACTAATTATTGCAATGAAAAATTTAAACATATAGATTTTCCTTCTGTGTTATCGCAGTGTGCAGATACGGTGTGTAATGAATGACCCTAATCATAAATTTGTATTAGTTAATTTATATGACCAAATAATACATGTTTTAAAGGAAGCTTCAGTTTACAGCTGTAAGAACAAAAAGTTTGTAAAAAGAAATTTGTTTGTGGTTGGAATAAGCATGTTAAGGTCGCACATAGTGTAGCTCGGTTATGGTTTCAGTACTGGGTGCTGTATTAATAAGCCTAGAGAGGGGTCCGTTTACGATAAGATGCGTGTTTCTAGAAATGTTTTTATATTAGGATGGTGTCATACAAGTGAGCAACAGGTTAAAATGGTTATATTAGGTATTAACCACAGACCAAATATCTAGACGACGCATGTGTCACGATTTGTATGAAAACCAAGCGTGCCACATTTTTTTGACATACTGTGATTTGACAAGTCGATCTAAAAATGCCGCGTTGCGAATGATTTTAATACATAAATTCGTTCATCGATTTATATCGAAAGCAAACAAAATATAAATTATCTTATCAAGAAGTTTTATTTTATTAATTAAATTTTATGAAGAAATTATCAATAGCACAATTTATGTGTGAACGAATTGTTGAATGGAAACGCTACCTAGATTCTTGCAGCGCTTATGCCGTCAGGTCGTTCAATAAAAAAAGACCAGCAGTTGATTTTTGGACCAACTCTCACGCTATGATATCAATTATGAACGAATGCTTCTTTTTCTCTTATTCAAGGTCAGTGGTAACTTATCTTTAACACCGAAAATTCTTGAACGGTTGTATCTTAGTAATCTTATTGTATATAATAAGGAAGTTATGATATTTCATAACGTATTTCATTTTACTTATAACTCGAGATCACCAGTGAGATTAAAAATCGCCACCCAGTACATGAATATAACGATCCAGACATTTCGGTGTAAACAACGTGTTCAACGCATTAGGAAATAATCACAAAACCGCCTTTAGACCAAGAACCGACAAATTATAATGTCGATGCCAAAATAACTTCCCGATTTTAACTGTATATTTCTTGCGGAAATAAAACAGTTTTTATACGTAACGTGCTTTTAATTTACCTTATTTTTACTTTGATCTTTTTTACCTAAATAATTAACCGCATTGGTTTGTAAAAAAGTCGCTAGAATATTTTGATATCATTTTGTGGAGGTAATAAGTTTAAAAAAGCCCTTTCTTAGAGATTTTGAATTACTTTCAAAATATAATTTCTTTCCAATCATCATAATTTCGTAAGCGATTAGAATCGAACAGACGTTTTATACAGTAAACAGCACTAATTAGAAAATTTTACAGAAAAATTACAAAAGTGACTGTGCCTCGAAACTGACGCGAAGTACGTATGAAACGATAGTATGATGTTCATTGCCCGTTTACACAATACCACATGTATAGAGCTAAGTAAAGCCGCAATGTATGACGAACATGCGACATACCTACTCTAAATTTTCTCAAACTGTCATAAAATCAAAATAAATCATTTTAAAATTAATTACGAATATTTGTGTCATTTAATTACTTTCCGGCGGAAGGCGTCGTGTTCTACTTATTGGCTGCTTACAGATGAAGTGTTTTTACAATTTATAACATTGAGGCATTTTTCGTGTTTTGACAGATGTCTCCCTGGGTAAATGTCGATCGCGGACTGAATATAAGCAGCATTGCTTATCTTAGGTGTATGATAAACAGCGGTCAGTTGAGCACAGATGGGCTCATCCAAAACACTTAATGTAGGTGTACTTGCGTGATCTATGTTAATATAGGTCTGTGGTGCATGCGAATAAAAAGTTTTCTAGTTACTGGAAACACATAAAAAATTTGAGTCTAATACCAAGTACTCCTGTAAATGTAGAAGGATTAAACGAACCCTTGCAGATAGCTGAAATGCTCAAAGAATATTTTAGGGTCCAGCCTACTCTGGGTTATAACAGGACTGAGAATGTTTCTCATAGCTGTAATAGTTAGTGTACTGGAAAAAGGGGGTTATGATTGGGGCAAAGGATATTTGAGCTAGAGAAAAATGAGTAGAGGTAAATCACCTGGACACGATCACCTAAGTGTTGAGCACCTGCAGTAGGCGGGGGTTCATCTACCGCGAGTCTTAGCAATGTTTTTCTCTCTTTGCCTGAATCATAGCTACTTACCAGACAGCATGTTAAAAACTACAGTTGTACCTTACGGCAAAGGTGCTGGATAGGCTGCTTGATCAGGAACTGAGTACTTGTATCAAACTACACGATGCACAGTTTGGTTTTAGGCCTGGGCTTTCTACCGAAGCTGCTGTTCTGTGCCTCAAGCAGACTGTCCAGTACTACATTGCTGAGGATACGCCGGTATACGCTGTGGCTTTTTGGATTTGTCAAAAGCATTAGAGCTGGTTCAGTATAATTTACTATGGAAGAAACTTGTTGAGGACACCAATCTGCCTCATGAACATGTCTCGATCTTGGAGTATTGGTATTCTCACCAGCAAAACTATGTGGGGTGGTCTGGACAGCTTTCAAGCATGTACACGTTGGAAAGTGGTGTGAGGCAACATGGAATCACCTCACCAGCGCTTTTCAACTTGCATATGAACGGGCTGATCGTTGAGCTCAGCGATGCCTTTGTTGTTTGTTCTGATGACGGTACCTTTGTCAACAACATAAGCTTTGAAACAGATTTCAAGCAGATTGGGATGAGGTAAAAACGGATAAATTGGTCGTCTAAAGGCTAACGGATTTTCTAGCGGAATGACAAAACGTTAAATAACATTGTATGTTTTTGTTATATCTTAAAAGATTCTATCTGAAATTTGTGCAGCGCCATCTAGTCACCTACTTACTATGAAAAGTGTCACGTTTCGTTTATTTGTTTTACAGTTATGGCTTTTTAGACAGATTGTTGGTTTCTAATGGGTTTTCTTGATGAAAATATATCAGCTTAGAACCTTGTCGTATACATTACATATTGTATTAGATCACAATAAGTTATTAGTTTTCTACATAAAAGTGAGTAAAAATAGCGCTACTTTCAAATATGTTTTAGTGTGACTTCGTTATTTTGTGGTTTGACGGAATTTCAACGGAATGTTTGACTTTGTTTAGCAGAATTTCATAATTATTGTTGGCAACACTGCCCACATTGCATGAGTTGTAACGTTCACAATCGTAACATTTAGCCGTGGCGCCACGCCCGCCGCGCCGCCGCTTCCAAAGCTTTGTCATAATTTGCATGCAAAGTGGGTATCAGTTCTGATACAATTTGAAATGTTCATGATCGTGTATCATTGGCCTAATTTTGATGTCAGGCTGAATTTGACTTAAACAACACTTTCGAATTTAACGATAAAGCTATGGACAGGGTTCTTAGGGAAAGGGTTAAAAGTTTTTGCAGCACAGACTAAATTGATTGGTTTGTGGTAAACATATTTCTGCTTTTTGTATGTTTAATATTAATTGGAAGTTAGTTTGATTATCCGTTCGTAAACGTGCAAGAGTATAGGCAAATGAAACAAAGTGCAAAATCACTTTTAAAATTCTCTCAAAAAGTCCACGTGAGATCTTAGCCGGTTTAGCGCTCAGAATAATAAGTAATGAGGTTTAGCGGGAATATATTTTTATTATCACTCATTATCATCTTTTATCAATTTAGTTAAAAATCTTTCCCCTATTGCTAATCATGCACTCGTGTCGTCCATTAAATAAAATCGTTGATCAAAAGCACATTTTCGTAATTGGTTTGATTATCATTAATATTGTCTATATTCGATATTGTCGATATTGTCTATCACTATACGATGTCGTTTAGGGTAAAGCCACCAAAGAGCACGCACTGCTAAAGAGCACGCACTACCAAAGAGTACTGCAGTGCCACTAATTGAATAATATTAAATCTGTTAGCAACTACTTACCTGTGACATAACGTGTGCATGGAATCAGTATGGTACGTAGTATTTATTAATCCTATGAATGTGTGGTTGCCAATAGGCAAAATAGAATTGCGTATATGAATACGTACTCTTTGGTGGCTTTACCCTATTTGCAAGTAATAACGTTCGAAAGTCTACATCGAAGCCATAAACCATTAATCTGTAGTTCATCCTTAACGATATTATTAATTCATATTTTCAATAACCTCCCGTTCATCAATAATAATAGACTATTTGGTCGACTGCGCAGCATCGATAACTATCTATTACATATTTGTCCTGACTGACTGATTCATCATCGCCGAGCCTAATCCGCTGAAGCTTATTAGATGAAAGTAGGACTGTAGGTTAACTAAGTGGCGTAACCAGCCATTAGGAAAGAATTTTAGTCCGTCAGCTTCGAAGTAAAATACACGAAAATAGGTATTTTGCTTTTTGAAAAGAAATAAAATTTGTCGTGTCTCATGCATTTTGTTTATTTTGCTTTAAAAGAGGAAAATGGAAGAAGGTTTTTTGAGGAAATCGTTATTTTTAAAGTAAGAATTTAAAAAAATATATTTTTATCGATCTTTAGATTTTTTAATAAAAATAAAGAATTACGTGTTCTAGCATTTTCGAAAAACCTCGCCTAGAGAGGTGAAATAGGCCAGGAAAGTTTGTATGGAAATCTGTTATTTTAAAAGTTAAATCCTTCGGTATTTTGACTGGTTAGCAATTATGAAGTGTTTCAGGATTATCCTAACAGACTTATCTTTAATAAGTTTTGCTTTTATTTAAAACAATTACAAGTCATGTAGCTTATGTGAGCAAAGCAGCGAGCAAAACCTAGTTAATTATGAAAAAAAAATATTAATTTAAAAAGGGAGAGATTCAAAAATAGAGCATTATTATAAAAGCTTTCGTTTTAGTAATTTAAAAGGTCACATGAAGTTGGTACAGAAAAACTATTTCTGACCTATGCACGTACTAATTACCACAGTATATGTGTAATGTATGGAGTAATATTTTTTGCGAATAAAATTGTGCCCGATTTTTACATTACCTATTAGCCCCATTAAGAGACAGAACACTGAAGCCTCACTTTAACCAGTGTAGGAGGTAATAAATGTTATTACAGCATTGTTTGGCGAACAAACATTTCGGTGCTCTAAGTAACTCGCAGTATTTGTTTGTAGCTCATTAGTTGGAAAACGACAAGGTTCATGTATGGATTACGAATGTACCTACGAGTATTTACAGGGGTGCGATTTTGAAACTTGTGATAATAATCAGCATACCAATATAATCAGTTACCTATGGCTTCGTGCGGTTAGCACATTCAGCCAGTGTCATTTAGCAAGTATTTTTCTTACAATACAAATTATGTATAAATAAACAGTTTTCAGAATGATAATAGGAAATGATAATCTCCCCAACCCCTTGATTATCAGTAATGATGTGGGGGCTTTACAGAGACCTCACGCGGGCTTCTTGAGAGAATTTGAAAAGCAACTTTGCACTGTTTTGCTTCATTTGCCAACACTCATACACACTCACGAACACTTAACGGTTAATAATGCACCTTTATTTCACATTAATATTCTACATAGCAAACTGTTGAAAATAAAACAAAACCGCATACATGACTCTTCACTTTCCCGCATAGAAGCTGGTGGTGGGATATTATTTAGTGGCTAATCGTATTCGATGTCACCGGTGACTACTTTGACACTAAATGTTCTCCAATGATATAAGTAGTAAGTAAGTGAAATTGTAGAAAATAGCAATGAGCCACTAGACCACGGAGGCGGCTACATAAAACGTAATATATCGAGTTAAGGGAGGCATCTATTACAATCGGTTTGCAGTTAGCGGATAGCGGAGCGGATACCGCAACCCGTAAAATGTGATCGATCTCTCAAGCCCACCCATCCATTGTAAATATTTTCAAGGAAAACATTGTATCGCAGCCTTGACAAGATACTGCTTGACTTTCGCGCGAAGGTGTAAAGTGAGCAGACGTTCAGTAGTAGCGAGCCTCTCTAGATAACCAAAGTAAAAACAAAACGCTTTACGTTTTTAGTAAGACGTACATGAGGTTCGTTACAAGCTTTGTGAATAATTAGGTAATTTCTTTTGCTCGAGTTAGCAGTTAAGAGCTAACGACCCGCTTAAACTGTAAGTATTATATTTGTATTATGTAATACTTGGTTGCTTTTCATAGTTATTAACTTTACTTCCCAGACAAAAAAAATAAAAATGGAACGCTGCCATGTAATTTTTATTATTATTTTCTATGGCTATCAATAACTTAGTCGGAATCAGTAGGTCCTAATCACCGATAAAAAGTCACCGTGTATAGAAGTAAGTAATATTCTTTGTATTGAAACGTTCCGTCACCGACTCACCGTAGCGTACCAGGCACGGACCGTCAACAATTTTTTTGCGAGAATATTTTGCCGGTGTCTGTTACGCTATTAATATTTTGTAGTGGGCATAGTATTCCGTGTAGTGTTACTTAACGTGCCTGACACGTTCCTACCACGGTCATGGTATGATACGGTCTAGTGGGTATAGGGTGAGGTGAGGGTGTACGAGAACCCTGCGCCTGATGTTAAAAACCCCTTGTGGTAACCAAGGTCACCGATAAACTCACATGTTGGTTGTCTACTTGTTAATTTTGTAACAAACTATCATCAATATTTAATTGGATGAATTCCGTTAAACGAAAATTAAGCTGACATAATCTGTTTCCCAGCTATATATATTACCATTAGGTACTCCTGATCATTAGATCAGAGTGATCTATTAAAACCACATTCAATAAAAGATTTAGATTTCTAAATTGTAGTCTCATAAATAAGGAAGACATATTACGACCCCAAATAAGACTGAGAACAGGGGCAGATGAATAATGATAATAATGGTAAAGAATAGAATAGAATAGAAAACACTTTATTTGTAACTAATACATCACACACATACAAAATAAAATAATAATCTATTAAAACTAACAATAACAATAATAATATAATAGGGTCAGATTCAGAAAGCAGTACTCCTTGACACGGCACGTATTGTCAGGAGGTTTTCTCACTCTGCAGCCCTGACCACCGGTAGCTTGGGCCCTGCCCCGCTGCTGGCGGTACTCTAGATTAAGGTTTTTATAATGTTTTATTGTTTTATATTAAAATTCTGTAAAAATACATAAGTGTATAAGCAAAGCTTTGGTATTCTGCTATTACCCAGATAGTGATGAGTGTCCTTGCATCAGAGGCATTTTTCACTACCTAATTGACGCTGTAAAAGTAAGAGAGAAAAGTTATGCCCCGATCTTCTTAGTACTTCTCAGTACACCAACCCTGTACGAGCTGACGGCCGGCGCTCGTACATAGGAGCTCAATTATTGAAGTCTAAACTGAAAAAAACATTTCCATATTTACAAGATAAAATTTCGAGGCCTCGGTAGCTCAGCGGTCAGAGCATTGGACCGGTTATCCAAAGGTCGTGGGTTCGATTCTCACTAGAGCTTCCTGAGGCTGGTTGGTTTTTCCTAGTACCTAAAATTTTATCTTATAACTATATATAGCATTGTAAATGCAAAATTCAAAGTAATAAAAATATTTCCATATTTATTAATGAAAATATATGAGGCTTCAAGGACATGTACACTAATTGCAGACTGATTTATGCGGTGGATAATTACAATGTCATAATAACAATGACTTCATACTTTCTGAACCTATCAATACAGTTTAGACAATCATCTTAACGAGAGTATTAATTGAGGATGCCATAAACGCTTTAATGCTTATCTTAAACTCAAAAGGCAGCACACGTATAGGAATTTCATATCAGTCCTCATGTGCGGATAAGAAAGTATGCGCTGGACCTGCAGCCTGGCACACATAACACCGGATGCTTGTTTATTTTCAGTCATTAATTTATATACTTTGTATATCTTACGGGTAAGCACACAACCGTGTTACAATTTTTAATGTTATGGCGACATATTTAGATAAGATGGTGGTAGCTATCCAGCCTGACAAACAAGCCCTACCAACAACCAAGCCGAGTACACAAACAAGTACCCCCCGCTGGGATCGAACCCTGGGTCTAAACCGGTGGTCTTAACCAGTAGACCACAGAGGCGGTTATAAGTAAACAATGTGTTATAAGTGTCCCACTGCTGGGCTAAGGCCTAGCACATTTACAGGTACGATAGAGCATAGGGAGATCAAGCCACGACCACGAGATATTCCACGACCCTCGCCTAATGCGGGTTGGGGGGGATTGAAGATTGCAGCAGAAATGGTCCTGGTTAAAGCCGTAATCGTTAACCCTTAGCACTTGTACGATAGAGATAGAGAGATAGAGAGATCAATCCATATTCCACAACGCTCGCCCATTTGATTGCAGGAGGGTTTTAATGCTTTCCAACTTACGTAAAATACCGCACCAAGTGACCCTACTGCAGCATGGATTAGCTGGATATGTCCTTAATTGGTCACTCATTAAAAGCTGTAATACGAAAGTTAATTGACTTGTTTGCTAACATCGCAATTAGAACGCAAACTGCTGCGTCATCGAGCTTTTTTTTTATTTTTTTAGTAGATTCAAATTTTGTTCTTCTAAAAGAGCCTACAATCACAGAACACGCCTACGTTATAAAAACATCGCTACAATTTGAAGACCGATTTAAAATAATTTAGGTTAATTTAAAGGGTGAAACAAGCCCCGCTCTCCCTCGCAAATGCCGCTCTCACCCCGCACCCTTCCTCATTTTCGAACGCAAATCAACCGAAGTCTCTCTGCCCTGGGCTATACGGTACGCAGCAAATAAAGAGCTCTTGACAGCCTTTGTTTTATTTTTTGCTTATCTTTTTCGCAAAATTGTTGGTAGAAATTTATACCTACATCCTTCCGGCTGAGACAATGACTTTCATTAATAGATAACTAGAGTTACCTCGGCCACCCATATTCCTACATAGCCTTCCTAGCCCGTAGAACGATAAATATAGCATTTTTTCCCTTTATTATTAATTTATATATTTATTTATATGTATAGATTACACAAACACCTAGATTACAAATAAGTAGTTTCCTGGCATTGTTAGCACATTTAGGCAGCGTCAAAGTGATAAAGATAAAAATCAACATTTTCTCCTAAAAGCTGATGATAATAAATGATGATTGAAATATAAAATAATATTCCTTCCAAAAACTTTGAGTATTATTAAGGATGTGACACTCTACGCGGTTTTCGTATGAGATACATACGCACAGAAGATTTATGTATATAAAGATGTTCACGAACTCCATTATAGAAGCGTAATAAAGAAAGTTTCTTCTTTATAACTTCAGTCTTCACTTTAGGTTTTAACTTTAAAATAAATGTCTACTCACGATTTATACCTATTATTGTATTACATGGTGATGAAAACAAAACCGCAAATGTGTCTCTTTGCCTTCCCGACAAGAAGTAGAACTAAAACATTTATGCCGTAACAAAAGCTACTATGACGTCACATCCGCCGTCATCATCCAGTATCATCAGTCACGTGTCAGGAAGTCGAGCGCGAACTCGTCGGAATATTATGACACGTTCGTGGAGATGGTAATGACAATTGGTTTTTTACCGTTGTCGCCTTGTGAATAGCCTTATTATGGCATCGTAAAATAATACTGCCGACTTTACACGTCATTACGTTAGTTACCGTCTGCGTGGCAATTCATTCTCCTTCGTTTCACTTAAACCACCTTTCGTCATTTGTTATTAAAGAGAGTCTCGCCTAGACTCTCACTTTTATTGGCACTTGACGATTTTTGCAGTTTTCGCAATGACATTTTTTTTATGGCTTTGCACAAGCATTTAGCCAATGAAAAAGTATTTTTTCTTACAAGTAATACATAAATAAACAATATTTCCTTCCTATATGATGATGATGAATGATAATAGAAATGGGAAGTGATAAATGATATACCCCCAACCCCTCGAGTATCTCAGTAAAGATGTGGGGCTTTACTAAGTCCTCACGCAGACTTCTTGAGAGAATTTGAAAAGTGACGTTGCACTGTTTTGTTTCATTTGCCAACACTCATGCACACTCACGAACACTTAACGGTTGATAATCCACCATTCACGTTATGACTCACGTTAAGCATATTTGAAAGCCTTGACCTCGTGAATGTTGCCTCATCCGTCCAAATAACAAAGTTTAAGAAATTAGGGTTCTCCTCTAACTGCCTGAGGTACCACTCACTCGGTTCCTCCTGGGTGCATGATCGGAGGGTATCAGCTCCTGTGTACGGCGATAGTAATAGGGGTGACGGTTGTCGTCACGAAGAATTCGCCAAACTGCAACATGGTTACTCATGGTACATGGTACTCGTGATTAGCTCTTCTTCAAAATTATCTTACACTAATTCAGCCTGACTGGCATTAACTGTGCTTGGACGTCCACTTTTAGTAGACCGATGAAAGGAGCCTATGGAATGTAGGCGTCTTGACATGTTGAGAAAACACTGGTACGAAGGTAGCCGTCGCTGTTCAGCGGGTGATCTTCCATCCATAAATCGTATCGTAAAAAAGTATGTCGTTACCAAATCATTCAATATTTACAATTAAAAACTTTCAAGAGCCCGCTTATACAAATAATGCTTACCCATATACACTTACATAACATTACACTTTATTCTAAAAAAAAAACGTACTTGGGCACTATATACAAAGCTGTACAAAAGCTCCTTAGCCGTATTTCTACATTCCTTTATGCGAGTGGCGACAACCCTTAGGGTTTTAACGCTCTGCAGACAGAGCAACTTTTGTTGAAGAAACTATAAACTTAATTGAAGAAACTATCAAATACTAGAGAAACTACAACTTGACATAACTAATAGCAGCAACTGAAAACTGAAGTTGATTATCGAATCTCACAACTAGAGTTGTTACGACGCCCATGTGGCTATGACTGCGCAGATTTTTATGGTTTTATGAAAACAGCTTGTTGCGAGTTGCCTGTTGCCGCAACACGGATATCAAAGTTGCTCTGTCTGCAGAGCGCCTTATGCGTTGTGAGTCTTTTGCAAGTACGCCGCCCTTCCATGACAAGGAGAAAGCATTATGCATTTCTCCAAGTTAGTAAAATATTAAAGAACTTATTACTTACATGCAATCTTCATCACATCTTCAGCGTAAACGTTACTCTACTAAGTCCACTTAGCTTGCGAATGCGAAGAATTCACAAAGTTACAGAACAACTTTAACATTGTTTTACAGACTGAATATTGATGCAAACAAATCAACTTTAGAGCTAACCATTAAGGCCATTTTCAGCCTTTCTGAATTACAATCTTCGTTGAGAAGAAATGTCTCATTCTAATAAAATTTGTAACAACGTACTTGTAGAAGATGGTTAAAGTAAAGCTCGTCGTCTTTTGATTTGAAAATTATACGGACTCCATTTAATCTCTTTTTTCAAAAGTATACCAAATACATAGTGTATGGACCAAACGTTGGTGCGTGACCTACAGTCACTAACACTGTTAGTTTTACAAATAAAAGTATATTTTGTTCTTCAACATTTCCTTCTTTTATATTTTAAATCAACCAATACTTTTATATTGAAATGCACTCCTTATCCCATGAGGCATGTTTCCTTATCCGAGATAAAAGTATCCTCAGTGTTGCTTTTAAAGGATGTGGAACCAGCTACACCCAACTTCAATTGTAATCAATTCAAGCGTATATCGAAAATATAAATCAAAAGTTTATAAATTTCGATGAATTTAATGCTAAATTCAAAATTCAACCGCCTCTTTGGTCCAGTGGTTAAGACCACTGGTCTCAGACCCAGAGGTCCTGCGTTTGATTTCCAGAGGGAGGTTGTTGGTAGGGCTTGTTTGTAAGCTTGGCTAGCTACCACAATCTTATCTAAATATGTCGCCACACGTATCTACAATATTTGTAACATTGTTGTGTTCCGGCAGCTAGAGATAAGATAGCCAGTGCCGTAGAAGTGGAGAATCTCGGGTGAAGTGCGCTTCCACCATTAACCTTATCATTATTGTATATCAATAAGGTGAGATGAAGGCACTGTGCTTAAAATTACAACGAAAAAGGCGTTTCTAGTATTAAAAGTCTCTTTAACTATTTACTGGTGTCCAAGAATCTGACCATGAATCTTTGTTCACAGGAGTCCTCACCGAACACCGGGCCGAACCAGCCCATAATGCCGCACCCGATCTCGCTGGGGCCACCAGGATCCCATACTCAGATAAACACCCCGGCCCAGCGCCCACCCTACGCTAAAGAGTACTACTTCTTGGACATCGAGCTGCGCTATGGATTGCTGCAGGTAACTAGTTATTAATACTTCACGAACAACTAAATTAAATTCACGAACTTCTTTTTCTAGTGGTGGTCACTCTTTATGAAGTGGTCGTGGTCATTAATAAAGATTCTAGAATTGTTGGCAATTGTTTTGTGATCCGTCGCCTTTTCTCTCTGTTTCTCTGTTTTGTGTCAAGTACAGACTTTCTTTTGTTTAATCAAAATCACGCACAATCAATTAAGTACTTAATTTTTTTAAAAGCTGCCAGTCTTATATCTGTCTTAACATTACTAACCATCTTTACTTTGAGATTTCTTCTCTCTATTGTATCTTTAAAAAATGATGTATATTAGTGCGTTATTAACACGTTTATAAAAGTCTTGGTAACCCATCCAGAATAGCTCATAAACTTGTTTTTAGGTATGGGTTCACATCAGTAGTCTTTCGGCGCTATTATTTATTTTTATTTATTTAATAATTCACCAACGTTTGTTTACACTAGTACACTAAGAGATTCTTTACAATTGCAACATTATCTGAGTGTAACAAAAACTTATAGGTAAATCCAATAAGATAGCAAACTAACAAAATATGAATATAATTTTATAACAATAAAAGTATAAAAAAGAATCAAAAAACAAATTTTGATGTTAACAAGCATATTAATCATAAAAAGTAATTAAATAGAAGTTCTCGCATTCACCTATCCGTTCGACACTTATAATAGGTGCATAGAAAATATAACAAAAACACTTTTACAGTGTGCTATCGACTGCCTGGCAGCCAGGCAACTATTGTTAGTTGGACTACATAGTTCAAACTTACTTTGAATACATGGATAAGCTTCAGTTTGTCCTTCGCAGCTCCGTTAAAGTATTTTCCTATCAAACTCAGCCGGCTTAAACCAGCTTGGTTTTATAAAAGGTGTTTGCTTTCGGTGAAATGGTTTGAACGAATTTTACAAAACGAATTAAAAGCTGACAAAATACCTCTGTAAAAGAAACTTTTAATATGCCTTAATGCAAACAAATTTTACTTATAAACTTACATATTAAAGAACAAGTCGTCCTTTCCCCATTTAAAGCGCCCGATAGAGCCATAAATATTATTTTTAAGACATTTCGTTTCTGATGTTTTAAAATGTATTTGAGTCTAAAAACGCTGTTGTGATACTTAAATACTAATTAATTTGATGTTGTTACAGTTACTTTGTTGTTGTTTACATTGAATCAATCGCGAAGCTTACAAATAAGAGACTTACTAATTCATGTTCAATATTAACGTCAATAAAAACGTTTAGTAATTAAACGAAGCATTCAGCCGTTCCATAATTCCGTGCCAACTCGCGCGCCAACAGATCAAGATTCAAGTCAACAGATTTTGAGTTTAATTGCTAACTGGTTCTGTTACTTTTGAGTAGCGCCGTGTAAGAAGGGCCTTATTCACTCTCTTCTAAAATCAACAACACATGTTCGCCAACGCTCTTGTATTCCGAAACAGTGAAACCGATTTTAGTGGCAGCCACCTGCGGCGCTCTGAACAATAAAGCTCCATAACTCATAAATACAGAACAATGAAATGAATAGAAGGAACGAAGGGAGACTTTATATTACCGCCCCATTCATTTCATATGTGAACTTGCACGCGCCGAGCTATGTTATCACATCATCACCAGCTTCTTTTATGGTCCCACTGCTGAGGCACAAGCCTTCCCTATGGATGAATAGGGAGAACGGGCCACAAACCACCACGCGGACCTAGTGCGGTTTGGTGGTTGTTAAAGACTGCTAATGCAGCCGGGACCAACGACTTTACGTGCCATCCGAAGCACGGAGGAGCTCGAGATGATACATTTTTGGTCACCCATCCGATAACGGGTCTTTGCGAAAGTTGCTTAACCTCAGGCGCTTTAACCACTGCGCCATCGAGCTAATCAGCCGAGCTAAGTAACTGGCACAAATTACAGAAATGCAACTAAATGATGTCTAGTAAAGTGTTTATAAAAATTGGCAACGCTTTGAAGATCGTGACATTATGTACTAACTTATTTTTACTAGATAGCTAACAAGGCTCATATCACAAACCAATGTGCGTCATATTCTTTATTGGTTGCCAAGGACTTCCTAATTGGCCATGTAGCTGCTAATTGACTGAAGAGAAAAACATCTTAGGCCTTCTTATAACTTACCAACTTATTTATTCTTATAGGGTGTAATGAAATAATTTAATTTAATTGAATTCAGGTGAAGTCCAAAAGTTCCCCGTTAACAAGGTTAATGGCATAGGTTCCATAGACAGCTGTAGGTACATAATAATATACTGCCATTTAAACAAAAAGAAAGTACTTATCTTTATTCAACATTTTCTTGATAAGTAATCTTCGATAAGTTGAAACTAAATGAAACAAGTGTCACAATCGCCAATCAAGCAAAAAAAAATCTGGATCTGGCAACAAAATTTTTGGTACAGACGCCTGCACATCAACCTATCCAAAACTATCAAATTTATTCAATACATTTTCAAACATATTATTAGGGCATAGAGTTCAAAGTCTATTAAAGAAACTTGACAGTTTGTGGTAGGTTGATGTGCAAGCGCGTGTACTACACAACATCGCTATCAAACCAAGTCAATCTTTAGCCAAAGTACATATTGGTACAACGAATTTAATTAAGATAAAAATATAGGTACCCAATACATGCCAAAGTTCAATATTGGCCCAAAATCCTCCAGCGAGCATCGCAAGAAATTTGCCTCTAAATTAAATAACTTGTTCAAGTTATAACTTAGACAAGTTGTCTAGATTATCAAATTATGCCAAGAATAGGAAAGCAGGCTAACGCGCATCAATATTTGGCGGTTCTATAAACAAAATAACTTTTGGAGTTTATCTTAGACTTGTTTCATAAAAAAAAATCAATTGGCTTAAAATGGATTTTTTTAATTGGATAAAATTATGAATGACTTTTACAGTTTTGGGCTGACCCGATTATTTATTATACTCTAGTCACTGTTTTAGCAGTATCTGATGTCTTTATTGGTCTGTGAAAGATTTATTTTATTTAGGCCCGATTTTTTAATCCTCAGATAAGTTTTATCCAACAACGAATAACATTGTCATTGTGACTTATTTTCTAAAGGTAGTCTGTCATTATGTCAAAATTATTCAATGAATAAACTTTAACTGACGATTTAAAAATCAGCCCTTACTGGAAATAAAAAGAGTCAAACATCCTAATTCGAAAACAGTTTCCTACCGAAAAGGTTCTCTTGTTCAAGTCTCCCGGTATTAAGCTATGACATGAAGTGTCACAACTACGCATACGCTTACTGTAAGTCATAAATTATTTGACTTAACCACAACACCACAATTCTCTCATTCCTATTATTATTTACGATTCTAACGTCTCATTCTTGACGATCCTAAGTGCACTTTATGTGCCTAAATTGAAAAAAGCATTTTTCATTTCGTTTAATTTCATTCGCACATTTCTCGACTCAGCACTTTGTGATTAAAGAAGTAATAGTAACTAATACATTATTCTTATTTAAACACTTTCACTATTAAACATAAGTTTACTTAAGTTCACAAGCTGCTGTACTCTTTACTTAAAGAGATTAAAGAAATAACTTATACAATTATTCTTATTAAAACAATTTTAAATATTAAACATGTCATGCGATCTGGCTAACCCCTGCGCTCACGGGTACCTGGGCCTGCGAGTGTGAAATTAGCTACCGAAGACCGCGCAGGAGTAGGCGACCAGGCTCCCGCGACGGTGAATATTACTGGCAGCACTAGCACCAACAGATCTCATGGCAATCCAAAAGGTGAAGATTTACCTAATACATTTCAAGCAATCACTATCACAAGTGATAATAACAACTGCCCTCCCGCATGACAAAGAATACCCAACCAACCCTACCCGAAATGCAGAAAGCTAACCAATAGTCCACCCCACATGGATGACCCAGCGCAAAATTTTGTCAATACTTCTAACAGATACAGCGGATTACCTATAGACCTAACTGATGAATCAGTAGAAAGCCAAACAGCTCTAAAGAAAGTTAGCAAACCCCCACCAATTATTTTGTATGGTATAGATAGAAGACTTATCAAAACTGTCAGAACTTCTTAAGTCTGCACCAAGTGGCAGTTATTCCTACAAAATAATGAACTGGAATCAACTGAGAATAATTACTCAAACAATTGAAGTTTACAAAGATATGGTCGACCTCATCCAAAAGATTGGACTCATCGGGCACACCTTCACTCATAAAGAAAAAAAGTGCTGTAGGCTGGTTATTAAAAATCTGCACTATACAACACCAAAATCAGCTATCATTGAAGAAATAGAGAAAACAGGAAATAAAGTAAAAGGTGAAATTGTATGTTTACCCTTTAGAAGAAATAAAAAACACTGAATATGTTATTTGTGAATGTAGAACCTAGTCCAAACAACCCAGAAGTAAAGCGCATAGAATATAATATGTATAACACGAAAGTAAAAATAGAGAACCCACGAAGAACAAACGATATCCCCCAGTGTACAAGATGCCAAGAATACGGGTACACGAAAACAATTGTATGCGTCCTTTTCGATGTGTTAAATGCGCACAAGGGCACAAAACCATTAATTGCCCAAAAAAAGATCGAAACACACCTGTTACTTGCACCTTATGCCTTGGTAAAGACCCTGCCAACTACAAGGGTTGTCAAGTATATATAGAAATTCGAGCAAGGAAAATGGTACAGCCATCTCACAAAAAAGTAGCATCAACACATACATTACATTTACATTTAAAGCCAAGCAGCATTGCAAGACAACATACAAAAAACCCTCCAACCCCAGATCCCAAGAGTTGTGCTCTGTCTGACACTGGTCTTGGGACAAAAAACAGAGAATACACAATCTCAGCCAACACTTTCAAATTCATTAGAATAAATTATCATAAAGCAGTCAGAGAAAATAGATACTCTCATACAATAATTAGGTACCGTACTGGGACACCTAACGACACTAATAGCCCAATATACAAAAAAAAATCCTTCGTATTGCTGCGTGGAACATTAATGACTTGTCTCCAAATAAACAAGAAGTAGAAGCATTCATCCATCACAATAACTTATACATCCTACAAAAACATAATGTTGAAAAAATTTCCACGAGCAGGATTTGAACCTGCACCCTTCTGACATACCGGGTCAGGTGCTCTTCAACTGAGCTACCGTGGTTCTAACCAGCCCGCCGAAATTATTCAACACTATTTACTTTTTACTTTGAAAGCCAAAGGCGCCAATTCAATGTCAACAACTACCGTCATTAACATCTGATCATAATATTTTTACAAATACTAAAGATCAGTTAAGAAGTAGACTAGCTATTTGTTAGCACTTTGTTAATAAGTAACTATTTACTTATTAACAAAGTGCTGAATAGACAAATGTTCGATGTTTAGATCGTACAACAAAGGAAAACATCATACATCATGTTCTTCCAAACTTTAAACAATAAAAGCTCCAGGCCACTGTAACTGTCCACCGGTTAAACTGAATGGAAGTGCCTTGCCACAGCACACCGTAGTCAAATCCCTTGGTATGCATCTGGATCGAAGGCTTACCTGGCGCGAATATATAAAAAATAAAGGAAGCAAGCAAATAGAAAATTCAAAGACATGTACTGGCTGATGGGCAGGCAGTCCTCGCTGAGTTTGGAAAATAAACTCATAATATTACAAATGCATACTCAAACCGATATGGACATGGTATAGAGCTCTGGGGGTCAGCAAGTCACTCAAATATAGAACTAATACAACGATTCCAAAATAAATATTTAACGACGATAAGACGATAAGCAGTGCAACATGGTTCACAAGGAACACTGAAGTACACGAGTACCTATAAATCCCAACAATTATGGAGTTGTTGTTTTTGTCAAATTGTTTTTGCATTTTTAAAGTTCAAGTATCAAGATCACAGCCCGTACAGCTTGGCCTCGCCTCTTTGTAGGGGGCCGAAAGGCCCGCTCGCTATACAAAAGCGAGGCGACACACAACAATCCGGGAACTGTAGTTTTATTAGTTTTGTCTAGTTTTGTATTGTACACAATGGGTTTTATACATAGTTGAGCGGTACACGTGCAGGTGTTGCTGAACTAGCGGCGGCCGCACTTTCAAACTTTTTATACATATTCGTAGAATTTAAATTGCTGGGGTGCGGCATTTTTAATCTCGCCTGTGTTCTAGAAATTAAAATAATAAAAGATACTCTACGATACTTTTATTTATTTTCAATTTAGAGTAATTAGGAACGGTAACGCTAAGGTGGCTGATTGGCGAACGCTCGGCCGCATTTCCGAAAGTTCTAGATTAAATTTTCTGTCAGACAAAATTTGTTCCGGATTGTTCGATAATCAGCCCGGGTTTGTGACCACCAACCCGCGGCATTTGGCTGGCGTGGTGATTAAGCACATACCCATCAATTATACCGATGACTTGATTTCAATGTTGGAGGCCTTTGCCCAGCAAAGGGACGGCATATTTTAGGTTTTTTTCATCGGTACTTTTATAATTAATCACTTTTAGCTCACTCATCACTCCTCGGAGGAGCTCGAGATAATACATTTTTGGTCACCCATCCGATGACCGGCCTTTGCAAAAGTTGCATAACTTTAGCTAACCCTCGTAATTGATACCGAGCTGATATCTCTCGAAGTGATACCACATGAATAAATATCTCCCTCATGTGACCCTGCCCTGCGCTGTTGCCGGTGGCTCGTGTCACAAAACGAAGAAAGGAGACTGCAGATAATCGCTTCATACAAACGCGCTCGAGCAACGCACACATCGACAACCTCTCACGGACACGGATCCCACAACAGCTGCGCTCTGACTGGTTCGAGATGTCCGAGACACATACTTACTCATGTGTCCGAGCTTCCGTTTCTGTGATATAGGTGCCAAGTGCGAGTTTCATTCGCCATTCGTTAACGTTTACGTAAACGAGAATTCGTATGGCAAAATGTTAACTCTTCTCGTATGCCGCCAGGAGGCGCTGCTTCAATGCCATACTAATTTTCGTTTTCGTAATCGTTTTCGAATGAATACGAATAGTAAACAAAACTCTCACTAGGCACCATGGTCTATGTGTGCGTTGCTCTGCAGGCTCCTTATTTTTTGCTCGGAACTTTTTTCGTATCACTTTCAAACCGGGATTAACCTGGCTGGCTGATTTGATTGGCCCGTGTAGTCGCGTGCACTTTTAACGAACAGTTTTTTTCTAACCAAACATGTTCCTCGTATACAACAAATAACTATCAAGTTTGTTGCGAATAATTGGGAAAAGTGTTGAAAAATCAATGAAGCTCCTTTGGCTAGCAAAGTAAGTGTACATAGTGTTGATTAATTTCGGCGGGTCGAACAGAGCCACGATAGCATAGTGGCAGTGCACCTGACCCGGTATGCCAAAGGGTGCTAGTTCGAATCTCATTATAATTAATATTATTATTATAAATTCCCAGTTAATACTAAATATTACACACCGAGGCCCTCTTGGTGCATTTTAGGGCAGAACAGCCTAATGCCCAAGCCATTTTAGGTGACGGTCTTGCTCCTACAACTGTCACCTAACATGGCTTAGGGGTTACCTAAAACTTAGGGGTCAATAGTGAAATCAGGCATAAATATTTTTATTTTTTCTAGATCATCGAAGCGCTGCACTATCTGCACTACACCTCGCGCCAGATCCACCGCAACGTGTGCCCGCAAGTCATCATCGTGTCCAAACGGGGCACGTGGAAGCTGTTCGGCCTCGAGTTTGTCGGTACGTAACGATTGAAACCTATTACCGTCGTCGTATGAAAAAAAAGTCGTCACAACCAAAACGTCCACAATCGTTTTTCAACGGTGGCCATGCGGGCCACTGGAAGTTTTAAATAAAACCTTGATAGCTTTTGAATTGCTTTTATTAAAAGCAACAAACAACTATTTGCAAAACAAACTGGTTATTTGAATTTTAATATTTAAGACAATAGAAAGGTTATTTTGAAACAAATTAATTTTGAAGTTACACAGATCAAGTAGTCAATGGTTATAGTAAGTGGTCGGATGCAAAGTGTAAGTCCGTTCAATGGCTGCTCTCGTGACGTCACAACCGCTACAGAGTGCTGACCGCTACCACCGCGACGTTTCATATAACGCGATGGCGCAGACAAACGGTTTTATTTTAATATTTGGGATGTGCGGGAAAAAACCCATTCTGGCCGCTGAATCGCTATATTAAAATAGCAGAACCATGACTCTGTTTCTTTGTAAAAGGTTTTGCTAGTGGAGCTCCAATATTGCAGCGACGGTTTTCAAAAACAAAATCACATGATGCTATTGTTTATACGGGAAAGTCAGAGCACAGCAATAACCCTTTCATAGGGTAATGTAAACATACGCCAACTTAACTATGTTTTAATGGCTGACTGAAACCTTATTTTGAACTGCGGAATACGTTGACATGACTTAGAATCGAATCAGTTAGCGGCAGGAGCATCAAAGCATGAAATACAGGAGCGTCATTTTCAATTTTCCATTTTCCATACATTGTATACCTAATAACATAGTCTAATCTAATATGCAAAGTGCCCTGTAAGTTGATCGACCCTAAAAGGAGCCACGTAATCGACTAAGTTTATGGAAACTGTTTACATTATAGAGAGTAGCTGCGATACGTGCTACATGGCCTGCACTTAAAGACGCATAATGCGCAGCAGTGTACTAATATAGACTGGTGATAATGAAAGTAACATAGGAGTATTTTGTTAAAAAACAAAAAAACACTTCTTTGCGGGCAAATGCAAATATCTTACAGATTAAGACAGTACAGTACGACTGATTTTCCTTACACGCTTGGCCCTAATCCCAGATGTTAATTTACCGGTGGCCCTAACCACTAGATCACCGAGGCGGTTAGAAACCACAGACTTGTTCGCGTCCACACCGAATATTAATGTGAAATTATAATAGATTAACACTCGTTTCTAAATTTAATTAGTGTTGGCAACATTGCAAAAACTATATATCGGCACTTTTTAAATTGTCTCAGGATGTCTGGGATGGATGATGATGGAAGTGATGGATACATCACAAGACAATTGTAGGCACTCGACGTTCATAAGTGCAATAATATTTTTCATTTTCATTTTCACATCCATGCTGACGTTCAAGCTTACCTTCAAGCACGTGTTAACGATTTTTTGTTTATTTCTTTCAAAAAAAATGTAATTTAGATAATATGTAGTGTTAATTCCGCTAACTCACTCGTTTATCCAGCTTGGATGCAGCACGCATGCACCGCCCTCCCGCAAAAAGTATGCACATGCAGGAGAAACAATGGGTGCAAGCGAACGTGCACACCGACACCGATACCGATAGTCACCGATAGTTTATTTCTTTTAAAAACGTTATTCCTACAACTTCACGCTGTTTTCATATTAATATGCGTCACAATATCATTTGGTTATTTCATAACAATTGCCGCCTCCCTTATTCAAATTCGCTGCTTTCTCGTTGAAACAACACTTCATTTGTGTATTCAACTGTTTGGTTCCCACTCTCGGTGCTGCAAATAAGTACTTAAAATTTCACTGCCTATCAAAAATAGGGGTAAAAATACCGAACTAGTATTTTGTTAATTTCATTTCAGAAAAAATAAATCCTACTAATATTATAAACGCGAAAGTTCGTAAGTATGGATGGATGTTTGTTACTCTTTCACGTAAAAACTACTGAATGGATTTTAATGAAACTTTCCTCATATACAGACCATGACCCAGACCAGCATATAGGATACTTTTTTCTTACTGTTGCTTCGCGAACGAAATCGCGGGCAATAACTATTAAAATATAAGACCCCATCACATACATTGTTCTAATCCCAAAGGTAAAGCACTCTTTTTTTTTGAAATCAGAAACAAGGACCGAACCACAACCACCCAGACCCGACACAATATCGAAAAGTTCGTTATCGACATTGACCCGACCGGGAATCGAACCCATTTCATTTTGTTTATCATTTTATATCGTTTTTTTAGTACACCATAAAGTGATTAATAACTAATCACTCAATTGATGGAAAATAATTACGTAACGCTACGATTTTCATCGCCTCGGTGGCCGAGTGGCAAAGCGCTCTGCCTGATACTCGAAGGTCCCGGGTTCAATTCCCAGGTCGGGCAAAGTGTGTTTGGGATTTTTCGATGCATAGCCCGGGTTAGTGATCACCAACCCGCATTTGGCTTGCGTGGTGATTTGATTAAGCAAATACCCATCAATTGTAGCGATGACTTGATTTCAATGATGGAGGCTTTTGCTCAGCAGTGGGACAGTATATAGGCTATTCATGTACTTACTTACTATTTTCATACAATTTTCATAGAAATTTGTTTGAAAGTTTTATGTTTCAAAACAAACTTGTTTTAAAGCTTAAAACTTTCTCAATGGCCCATCAATTTTACTTATTTTGTATTAAATAATTTGTTTGACTTCATCTTGGCGAAATTAAAACAGTCTGCTAATAAATTACGCATATAGAGAAATCAATAGAGTTGTTACTTGAATGGCTAATCTTTAACTTATATAACTTAACTTAAAAACTTTATAATGGAAAAAGTTGTGGTGTTAACCATAACACCACAACTTTTTCCACTATAAATATAGCGGTGGTGGTAACCATAACACCACAACTTTTTCCACTATTGTCACTACCAAGTAGTGAACTGTGACGTCACAATTATGTCTCATCAATTGAGTGTTGAATAACCATTGTTTAAGTCAGAAAAATTTGTCTTTGATGTGATTAAGTCTGTAACGTTTTGTAATACTCGTATATGCGTGTATATACAATCTAATGCTAGGTCTTTCTATGGGCGAGACTAAGCACGGTAAAGCTTACATAATGGTCACCCATTAAAAAACCCCTTTTTTTAGAGAGTTTGCTGATTGCCTCAGACGGCATTTCGGGCTTTTTTGGGGGCGGCGAGAAACTTAAAGGGTTCCTCAAGCCGTGTGAAACGAATGATCTTCAGAGGTTTTCTAGAGGGAACGGCATCACGCACTAGTGCGTGTCCCCGTGCCCTATTAGATTCTCCGAAGGGTTCGGATCGGATCGGGCCAAAAACCCATCATTGCGACAGTTGCTCAGTTTTCGCGATCTTAACTCAAACGCGCTAGTAGATGTGACAGTGACTTCCGCCGAGTTGTGATAGAATAAAATTAAAATGCTCATATTGTGTAAGACAATATTTTTACAAAGTATGAAAAAAATAAAGTTCAACTTCATTATCACCGTCTGTTAGGGTAATGTAAAATTATACGCAGCAACGTTTGCTTTATACTTATCCGTTTTATAAAAACCGACTATTTTTGTACACTTCAGTGCAGTTTAAGATACTAAGTTGCTCGTTAAGCAACTTCTCGAATGCTGGGTTACCGGATTGGTGACCAAAGTAAAATGTGTCGAGCTCCTCCGTGCTTTGGTCGGATAGGCCGTTGGCCCCAGTTGTTACCGTGCGGTCGCAGTCGTTAAAACCTACAAACCCGGCCGAAAATATAGCAATTAAAAATTACCCGAAAGACCGAGCCAATATTTTGTACTACTTTCGAAGAGGCAACGTAAAGTGGCTACTTTTTCACGTAATGCTAGACATCTCTACAAACAAAAGCGATCAAAATAAAATATATGACGCGATAAACCGACAGTGAAAGGTAGGTTAGAAAGGGACCGAATAAGGCGAGATGTAGATGTTAAAGCTTTAGAAGTTATCAGACTGTGTCTGTAATCGATCAGATCGCTCCATCAAAATTAGGATATGGGCGCTGTAGATATAATTATCTGTTACCGTTAACTAAAACTAACGACGATGCTGCTAGCGTGTGTGAATTATGACCCAATCTCCACGTAATGGGCTGTTTTTGTTAGAAACGGGACAACAACAAGTTTATGAAAAATATATTCCATTGACTACCTACATCAATTAATTATTTAATTAATAAGTAAGTAATTAAATCTAATGAAAAAAATGTAGTCAACACCAGTCGTTAACACCTACAAACCCACATTGGGCGAGCGTGTGTGAATTATGGCCCGATCTCCCCATAGGCTGTTGTAGTTAGATAATGGACAACAACAAGTTCATGGAATATAAATTCCATCCCCATTGATGTAGTCTTCAATAAGTTAATTAATAAATAAGTAATTAAATCCAATGAAAAAAGACAAATTAAAACTAGTATGTACACCTACATTTCTTCAAAATAGAGTAATATAAGTCTAGTCTACACTGTCACTTGAACAAATATTATGAATCTAAATTCATCGTTTCAAATTCAGCTTTCAATAGTTTTCTAATGGCTCTTTCACAATGTTTGAAGTATTAACAGACAACAAGAGAAGTTTCACGCTTGCTTTAGCTAAATCTAACAATAAAACTGAGTTGCATACGTCCCTAAGGGCGCCTTAAGTTCTACAACAGTCTTAACTCTGTCGGAACAAAGTTTTGTTTAGAAGCGAGATAGTTTTAAATGTCATGTTGTAGCAGCGTCTGTGCCTGGGATCATAGAGTGCTAGATTTGCTAGGTTCTGATAATAAATAATAGATGCAAGTGATTCTGAACAACACGTCTTTATTCTTCTATGAACGCCATGAGAAAGAGAGAGAGAGAGAGAGAGAGAGAGAGAGAGAGAGAGAGAGAGAAATAGTAGATAGTAGCGATCTTATCTTATCTTATCTTAGTGGGGCCTGCCGAGGTTTCCCTCTTGCAGTAACACTTCGACCCATCGGGATCTTTTGTGCAACCCCATCCTTTCACTCTTCTTCCTCTGTAAAAATAGATGCCATAAGTTTGGCAACGTCCTTAAGGGCGAAGAGCTTGAAGCCCTCCGGTTTCGGATAGGCCGACCCCAGGAGTCCCATTCTTTTCCTAGCCAGAGAGTCGCAGTCACACAATAGGTGCTACATTGACTCCGTTTCCTCTCCACACGCCCTACACAAACTATTTGTTGAAAGGTGCATTCTGTGAAGCATTTGATTTGTGGCATAGTGCCCTGTCAAGGCACCGATGGTTAGTCGGGCCTGCCTTTTACCGTCTCCGCATATGAACTTACTTCGTCCTAAGGCGATTTCGCCAATGAAGGATTTGGAATGTTTCATACCCGGCTGCTCTTTCCATTCGATGCCGTGCCTATTTTCGATGTAATGTTTTAAGGCCTTGTTAATGGTACTTGGTGCAAGTGCCACGAACGGCTCAGGACCAATGAGCTGGGTCTCCGAGCCCTCCCTGGCAAGTGCATCCGCCATCTCGTTGCCGTGGATTCCCATATGGCCTGGGACCCAGATCAATCGCACCTTGTTATGTCCACCTAACAAGCTTGTTGAGAGCTTTTGTGGTTTCTAGAACAAGGCCAGAGTCGATTCGGGGCGATATGAGTGACTTGAGCGCGGCCTGGCTGTCACTCAGGATAAATATATTTCACCTTTTTATAGCTAACTCTATATTCTGCTTTGCGCATAGGAGAATTGCGAAAGTTTCTGCTTGGTAAACAATAGCAAATTTTCCCATGCTTTGACTATGCTTGAAGTCATTATTATAAACGCCTGCCCCTGTGCCCGACTTCATTTTTGATCCGTCAGTATACCAGATTAGGCTGTCTTTCTCCGGAGACGGTGGCCCTCGTTTCCATTCGTCCCTGGTTGGAACATAAACTTTGAATTTCTTTTCGACATGAATATGGGGGATCGCACCCCATTTCCATGACCCTGTCAGGAATATCACTTGGATCCCATTTTGTGTGTCTGGTCAGAGGTTTAGATGCGTCCCATAGTCCGGCCACCTTTAGTCTATGTAGCGCTTTCTTTGCCTCTGTTTCTATCACAATGGCACCTTGTGGGCCGGCAGAGTGAAGTTGACTGATGCTGCGTTGTTTTCACGCTGCACCAGTTGTCTTCGCGTCTGGACTCCATTTCCACTTAGCATCAGGTGGTGTGGAGGCATTTGCCGTGCTAAGTATAAAAAAAAAATGTGCAGGGGTGAAAGGTCTGTGAGGACTTCCAGTGCTGCCGTTGGAGTTCGAAAGGCATTAGTGATTGCCAGACAAGCTGTTCTCTGAAGTTTGCTAAGAGCATTCTTACAGATCTTCAGCCTGGTTATGGGCCACCAGACGATGCTGCCATATGTGAGGATCGGTCTCACCATCGTCATGTAGATCCACCTAATGATTTGAGGGTTGAGCCCCCACATCTTGCCATATGTAGACCGACACTTGCCAAAGACTCTGTAAGCCTTGGCTACGGTTGTGTCCACATGCTGTTTCCAAGTAAGTTCCCTATCCAGCGTTACACCTAGATATTTCACTTCTTTGGACCAGGAGAGCCGGGTGCCATAGAGTGTTAGGTTACCCAGTCTCGTAGTGTTTCTCATTCTTGTAAAGGGGATGACTGTTGTTTTCCCCGGGTTCACAGAGAGGTGATGGGTATTGCACCACTCCCCTAGCAGACCCAGGGCAAGTTTCATTAACCCCGATACCGTAGAGGGAAATTTCCCACTGACTGAGATGACCAGATCATCCGCATAACCAACCGTATAGAATGGTCCTTTATTCAGCCTTACTACAATTGAATCAACCACAAGGCTCCACAGAAGAGGCGAGAGAACCCCTCCTTGCGGGCATCCTCTGGTTGTTCGTGCAATAAGATTGTCTCCTAGCAGTTCAGAGTTGATAATTTTACCCTTTAACATGCATTCAATCCAATTACAGATCGGTTGTTGCACACCATGGTTCTTGGCTGCAACCTTGATGGATTCAAAAGTAGTGCGATCAAATGCACCTTCGATATCTACGAATGTGCAGACGCAAATCTCTTTGTTTTCCAGCGCAAATTCCGCTCGACTCACCACATGATGAAGAGCAGTTTCTGTTGACTTCCCTGCCTGATATGCACATTGAAGTCCTTGGAGTGGGAATCTTTTCAGTGGACCCGCTCTGATATATTTGTCTACCATCTTCTCCAGGGTCTTCAGGAGAAAGGATTGTAGACTTATAGGCCTAAAGGCTTTGGGTTCTTCGTAATCTGGTTTTCCCGTTTTGGGTATGAAGATTACCTTAACATGCCTCCATGTTCTGGGAATGTGTCCAAAAGCTATGCATGCATTATACAGCCTGCACAGATGGGGTCCCAGGATAGAGCCGCCCTGCTGTAGTAGAATGAGATAAATGTTGTCTGGTCCTGGGTCCTGGTCCTTAGAAGGGTTGGAAACTCCCCAGAGCCCATTTAACTTTACATTCATCTACTACCCTTTTCGCTATTACCCAGTCATATAGACAGTAGCGATAGCAATGGGTGTGAAAAAAAAGATTATTATCATTTTATTATTTAATGTTGGCAACATCCAACACAAGCCAGTTGGCGAGGGTTTGCGCGAAGGGAAAATAACGATTAAAATAATGTACCTATTACACTTTTTTTTTAAAGGAGGGCTATGTTTCAGGATTCATGTTTGTATAACGCCATAATTTCTCAGCGTTATAAATGTTAGTGGTATTGTTAGGATCCTGAGTATCTCGAGTAAAATAGTGAAATAAAAACCGTATGTTGTAATCACAGTATACAATTATAAACAAAAGTATACCTTTTTGAAAAATCTGTTTTTTGGGTCTAAGACCGGAGCGGTCTGGAGCGTTGGACTTTATTATATTACAAATTATAAATAATAACGAATGTGTTTGTATATGCCACTTTATTAATTTTTACGGTATCTGTATAGTTATTACACTTGGTTATCCATAACCAAAAACAATAATGTAACACTCTTTCATTCTTCACTAGCAATTCATTGGTGTATCTTCTTATGCAAAAACCTAAAACGCGCCGTCTTACGCCCTCGGCTATCAGAGAGGCTCGTTGGCAAGCTATCTAGTAACCCTTGTCGCAGGTCATCACCCTTTAGGGTTCTGAATAAAACAAATAGGGTCCTATTTTGAAATAACTGCTGGTCTCCTTGAGATCTAATATCTCTCGGAATGTTATCAAAGGGCCGTACCAATAAGGATCTTATTTAAAATTGCCCGTAAGAGGATATTACTACAATGTCGATGGAATTGAAGGGTTATTAATGATCTTAGGTTTTATCGAAGTTTACCAACAACGCTGTTTGCGGCGTAGCGGTGCCAGAAAAACAATTGGATTTGAAATAGATTACTTACTACAATATTCTTTTATTAATACATTTTAATAAGTGGGCATTCGCTTAATCATCACGCCTGCCAAATGCGCTATCAGATGTCAATCAAAAAACCCGGACTCAGCATCGAAAATCCAAAACTCACTTTGCCCACACTTTGAATTGAACCCAGAATAATAGAGGCGTACGAAATGGTATTAAGAACTCTCTAATTAGAGACTATGGAAAATGTAAACTCACTCATTCTCTACTAACACATTAAAATATTAATAAAATAAATAAAGTTAATAAAATAAAATAAAATAAACATTTTAAACCTACTTATATAAACACTTACTTACCCTTTTTTTCAACAGAGAACATCATCGGCCCGGATCCAACTGAGATGATGTCAGTGCCGCCGTGGTCCATCAAGGTTGCCAAGATATCCCAGCCAAATCTCGATTTTCTGGGTAAGTCAATATGCAAAGTAACAAAATAAAACGAATGAAAAAGGTGCTTACCTTCAACTTTTTAAACTATCTTGGTCACTTACATTATACTCGTAGTAACTATTAACGGGATTCTTATGATTTTATGGTTTTTGATACTCAACAAAATATTGTATGCTTAAAAACAATGTTAAACAAGGTAATAATCTCGTTAATTGTTACTTTAAAGTTTGTTACCGTTAACCTTATTGCCACGTAGCAAGAGTTAGCAGTTTTTACTGTTAGGGTTGCCCATTTCTTTTTAGTAAAAAATCATATCAAATCCGTGATAAAAAAATAATAATTTATATACTTAATTTAAAAAGGACATGTTTTTTGGTACAAACTAACATTGATGTCAGACGGACTTTAAGATATACTTACCACCATAAAATACGATTACAATAAAATGTACCTACACCAAATAGAATCTGTAACTTTAGTATGAAATCTAAACTGCGAAAACTGAGAGCTCTTTTTCAGACTTAGATAGATGATCTTACCACAAGACAACTGTAATGTACAGAATCGAATCTGGAACTTATGCCGAGTTGCCTTACCTTAAAGGCGTTTGCTGCGTTAAGCGGGAGCACGGCGGGGGCCGTGCTTCGCCGCGGACATACAAGTATGTTAACGTTTTGAAGCTGTCATGTGTCAAAAAGCATATCATTGATCTGTCCCGCGAACGGACGAGCGTGGCCGACGACGGGCCACCCACCTCACGCAGCGCTGCTCTATGAATTGACATGAAACAGTACGCCGCGCGGGCGCCCAAACCTTGGTCCCGCTGAATGCAGCGGCTGCCTTAAAGCCGCAGCGGTAGTCAATGTCCGATTGGTTGACATAAATGTTTCTTCCCAGCTCCCGAAGTTCAAGCGAACGGGCATTGCAACATCCTGTCTGACATGTTTTCCTTGGGGCTGGTGATCTGTGCTATCTTCAACAACGGCAAACCCCTCATCCTGGCCAACAACAACCCGATGTTGTACATGAAGCAAACTGAATACGTAAGTAGAATAAAACATATTTAATATAAAAAACACCCACTACAGAGATTAAGCCTCATCTTAACACGCCAAATGGATGTATGAGGCTCGCACGGGACTGGCTCAGTCCCGTCACGTGCGAGCCTCATCTATTGCCCTTCGGCCACCCCGACGACATCGTCTGACCATCTGGCAAGTGGTCTGCCTCATGGTCGCATCCCATCTCTGGACCATCACTCCGTCATAAAATTGAATAATCATTTATTCCACACTCACAAACAAACTAACATTTTTTAAATTTTGTTTGTTTTTTTTTCGCAAATTTTGTTTTTTTTTTCGTTATTTTAAGGTGTTTATCAAAAACAAAAAAAAAATATTACACAATTTTTTGAAATGCTATTTTTCATTAAAAAAAAACACTTAACACGTGAGGTGGCTTCGTTAGGTATTACAAAGAAATACTCGTATGAGGCAAATAACAACCCTATGTTTTACATGAAGCCAACTGAATACGTAAGTACCTAGTTACTTGATTTTTCGTTTCAATCTGTTACGCAAACTTAACTGACTTAATTATATGAATTGGCATTTCTAAGTTATATTATTATGTCGACGGCGAATCTGAGCAATACCATCTCGTATTAAAACTGGTAAAGGCTCCTACACACTTAAAGCAGGTCAGAATTTTTTTTAGGCCCGCAATTTTTTTTAATACAAAGGACGCAGAACTAAAACTACCAGCTTACAAATTTGGACATTGGGTATTGTTTTATTGTGATTTACTTGCATGTTTGTCTCGTACTGATTTACTAATTAATAATTTAATTTGTATATTGATAACTGTCGTAACTTGTAAGTAACCTTGTAAAATATCTCCATTTTTTGTATAATAAAGCTAAAGAGGATCGAAGGTCTGTACACACGGAAGATATTCGAAAAAAAGTTGGCTGGGGATACTTTGAATTGATAACAGAACACGTTCCAACAGTTTTTAGAATATTTGTCTGTTTATCTGTTTGTCTGTTTGTTTAACCGCGCATCACGTGAAAATTTGTATGCAAACTTTGCACATAGACACACCATGACCCGGACTAGGACATAGGATACTTATTATCCCGGTAACAGGTTCCTGTGGGATAGTGAAGTCTTCGCGAAAGAAGTCGCGGGCGACAACTAGTGAATAATATGACGCAAAATAAGATGGCTGTTATAATTTTGTAATGAATAATTATTTATTAAAGTTATTCTGTTATGGAATTAAACAGTGAATGCGTGGATAAAAAATATTGGTTACTAAATTGATATTCAATGAGAGAGAGCACTATAACATATTAATTAATCAATATAAAATGATCCGACGTTGTTCAAAATTTGTCCTGCATTAAGAAACAAGGCATGACATTTTTATCAATTACCTACTTTACGTTTCCTATTTTTAATAATATAAATTAGAGACTACCTACCGATTTTTAATTGTTTACTTCTATGAATTTTAATTTGAAAATGTTACATTGTGTGTTTTCAATTGAGAACGTCAGTAATTTCTTGTTCAGCGTTGGCAACCGTGACGCAATCTAGTTTCAGTCAGGTAGTAACCCTAACCTTGCCTACCTCCGCAGAATCAACATGCATTAAAAGAAAGGGCTACCCCAATTCTACTCCCAATAAAAGGGCCGCCTGTTTTCCCCCCGAGCTACTGAGAGGAAACGTTGCGGGAGGTCTATTACCAAACACTCTCGTTAAGGCCACAACATAAGGAGAACCCAGAAAGTAAGCTAATTACATACCGCGCTCGAGCTACGCACACATAGAGCCTCTCATGGCACGGAATATAGAACCAGCACAAACCAGTGCGAGCTCAGTATATTTTTTTTTTTGAGAGAGATTGGCATAGGCTCTTAGGCATTTTCAGCTTCACCGGGCTTGTTTGGGGGCGGCGAGGAACGTAAAGGGTCCCTCAAGCCGTGTGAAACGAATCACCTTCGGAGGTTTTATAGAGGGAACGGCATCGCGCACTAGTGCGCGTCCCCGTGCCCTACTAGATTCTCCGAAGGGTTCGGATCGGATCGGGGAGGCACAACCCGAGGGCGCGGGCGAAAAAATGTTGGTCGTGGGCTAGCTTTAATACGGCTGACAAAAATATATATCACCAATACAGAGTGTCCCTAGTCTCTGAACAAATATTAACACCACACGTTCATTCACGCTTCCCCGACTTCTTGTCACACTGTTACACATGCTTCACATTTCACGAAATCAATCCCACAAATTGTATATATAGAAAGCGAGCGGAAAGATGTTACACATCAAAAAGTTAACTAAACACCATTTCTGATAAGTAGCGTTACACGGGTTTTCAATATTTATTTGACGGTCACGTTGAATATCTACAACAATATAAGTCAACAATTTGGTCGCCTACACACTCCATTGGCAACATTGACTGACGAAAACATATTTTTGTAATGTGTTGTAACGGGAAAACCTATGCCGAATTTGACGAGATGTAAAATACAAGAAAATGAATTGAAAAGTAATTTATAAGTTACACTGAAAACTGTAACACGTGTATTCATTTCTTTGTTACATAAATAAAGTATTAATACTACACACAGGTCGGCGAGTGCTGAGGTTGAACAACTTTCGCCACGGCCGGTCATCGGATGGGTGACCAAAAATTGATCATGGCATTTATCATTTATCTGGGCCCGCGTGGACCACCACGCGGGCCCATCCCCATGAAAGGCTCATGCCCACACAAAAATTAGCTGGTGATGATGATGACGATGATGACTACACACAGTGTGTATAACAGTGGCACATTCAAGGTTATTAAAAAATTACGATTGAATAGAATATCTGATTTCAATTTTCAGTAAACAAAATATCTTATCAATCAAATTCAAATCAAACAAATTCGGATACATTCCCAAAATTGCTTTTGAATTATTAGAATTTGAACCATTAACGAAAAACCTATTTTTTGGACAGTGGAAAACTCGCGCCCGGGAGGATCCAAATTGGCTTTTAAAATTGTAGTTTTGCAGTAGTATTATGTATTTAAACTGTTTTATTACAAAATAAAAAAAATAAGAAACGGGATTTGTATGGCACTGAAACAGCGCTTCAAAATGTTGTCGCACAGAAACCCTGAAGACAATCGTCAACGCCCTCATGATACCTGTGGAGCTTATGCGCTGGTACATTATAATGTGTCATTTTACAAGCGTATGCTTATCCAGGGACCAAACGTAGCCCAGTGTGGAGGATAGGTTATATAATGCAAATGTAAACGTTATTTTCATGACATGAGAAAAATAGCGGGCCAAAATTGAATACTGACAGCCCAAAACAGAACGAAGTGGAGGGGGTTGAAGGAGGCCTACACCAAACTGGGTGAAGAAGTCTTGAGATGATGACGATGAAACGTTTTTGGGAAATATTTCCGCCAGATTCTTAAAATGCCACTACACATACACACTCAAATACGCTACACATGCACACTAATATATGCCCAAGACATCGTACTCGCATAGCGAAAGTTCGAAGAAGGCCCGGTTCACGCGCTCTACACCAGGTTCAGACATGTACTTACCTGGGCGCTTCTCCGCCCTCTCCCCATCCCCACGACCTGATGAACCGGGTTGTTCCGCTCTTGATCCGATCCGAACTCCCCGGAGAATCTAGCTAGGTTAGAAATATACACTTTAGCCTTTAGCCTTTTTAGACGGAGTAACGAGCTCACGGGTTGAGAAAACCTTTAAGTTTCTCGCCACCCCCAAAAACTCCGGTAACGTTGTAAAGACCATTTGAGGAAATCTAAAGCTAATAATGAAGGAAATTAATATCAGTATTATATTATCTTTACAACTTTGGTGTCGCTAGGTTTCATGGGCAGCGATGGCCGCTAACCATCAGCCCCCCTAGACAAGTGGCATAACGCTAATAAACGAAAAAGAATGACTATTGAATAGGATTGACATAAACGTCATTTATACGTATCGTTGACTTATGTCAATCCTGTACAATAATCATTCTATTTGATTCCTATTTTATTAGCGATAAGCCACTTGTCTAGGGGGGCAGGTGGCCGGTACGCTCGTTTGCGGACGGGCACAGTAAGAGAAAATCTGTCATTCGTAAATTCCTTTCTTAATACACCCCCAGGTATCTTATTGACACACCATTTATACGCACGAAGCGTCCCTCCATTCTCCGTACGAGGTGCGTAATGAAATTCTCTACCGTCCTCTGTATTCCTGTAAGATACAACGTGGTTATTTATAAAACAATAGAGAAAGAACAAATATTTGGTAACGCAAAACACCTTTCCCACGATATGAGCTGCTATGTTTCATTAAGGAACACATGAGGTAAGGAGACATGTGAAATGGCATTGTCGACTTGGGTTGACAAAGAAATGTTTGACGTTTGTTACGGATATCTGATAACAATAATGTTAGTTCAATTCAATTAATAATAAAACTGTTCGTTAACTTACGAGACTATTTAGTTTTAGTATAAACGTCCCACTACTGGGCTCAGGCTTTTTCACGTGGTCTTATAAGTACAGTCGGCAACAAAACAAGCTGAACACTTTAGTACTTTGTCATGAAAACTACAAAATCCAACAAGCTATTGGCAACTTTTACCATAGTTGTTATGCCATGGTATCACAGTGTTCAGTGACTATCGTTGATGACTATCTACTGATGATTAATGACGATGATGATGATGATGACTATCGCTGCTACAAATATGATAAAAACCTACTATCTTATGGTAATAAAAAGTGCCCAAGACGAAGATTATAGGCATTTTTTTACAAGGCAGACACACAATACCAGAGCATTAACTACTCTTTAATAATGTCTGATACATAAATTCTTATCTATTTTTACGAATCTTTACATTCTCTCAACTCAAAAAATCTATTTGATAAAGTGGCATAAAAACAATGGCGTCGCTTAAGAACAATTAAAATCGCAAACAGCTCTGACATAAATAAGGTGACTGCAGAAGGTAAGCTTCATACTAACGCATTCAAGCAATGTACAGACGCCTGCACATCAACCTATCTAAAACTGTAAAATTCCTTCAATGCATTTTCAACCATATTATTATGGCATAAAGTTCAAAGTCTATTGAGGAAATATGACAGTTTGTGGTAAGTTGATGTGCAGGCGTGTGTACATTGCTTGAATGCGTTAGTACACGGACACGGAATCTCGCAATAGCTCGCATAGTCCAATCAGAGCGCTGCTGTTGCATGATTCTGTGTCCATGGGAGGTTGTCTACGTATGCTTTGCTCGGGGATGGGATTTTACCCGGAAAAAAACCCAAAAGAAAACCGGCAAAATTTCCGGGAAAATTACGCGAATTACAACTTAAGCAAAAAAGACACAAAAATAAATACTGACACTCTTAGGCATACTTTTCACAACACCAACATATTGAAGGAGACGCCCCGAATATACCTACTAGCTAAATAAGTAGATTCGTTTGGGTCTACTCAGAGTAAGTTCATAAAGTCAAATAATAATATAAGTGGGTTAATTAACTCCTTGTACTAACGCATAAGGTTATGAGTTTATAATGGTAGCATTAATTAAAGTTATAACTGCAAACAATGCCAAAGCCAAACACAACGCGTTGAATGAAAAGATGTGTGGGCTTTTTAATAATAGTCCATGTTTTTATTCCAACCTTCAAGGTTTTCACATTGTTAAGACGTCATCTAGTTGAGTGCAGTATTGTTCCGCTCTTCCTCTGCATGACATCATTGTTATACTCTCTTGTCGAAATTCTTAGGTTATATTAGTAAATTGACAAACTGGACAAACAATTTGTAGCTATTTTCAACTTTGAGCTGAAGAGCTGTCGACGTTCAGTAAGGATAACCTTAAGGGGCGATATGAAAAGATTCCATTTCTGGAATGAAACTTATACTTGAATGGAAAGCTGATCTGAGTGAGTAGCCTTTCAACTACCTGCTAATACTAGATTAAAATCTCCGAGCTCCTTTGAAAGTGGCTGCGTTGATAAAAATAGATACAAGGTCTATAATATAGCCTTCGTGTTTCCAGGAAGACGTAATTTCTTATTCGCGTTCGGTGATCAGAAATCAGATCGTATTTGTAAAGTGGATTTATTAGCTAGATAATGCGGACCCCATTACATTACGTTTACGACGGTAAGTAAATGTAACACCTATCGTCTCTTTTGTGGATTGGGTTTTAAAAGTGTGAAATAAAAAAGAAAATAATAGTTAGAAAAGAAGAAAGTATGATATACTATAAGAAGAGATAGATAGATAAATTCTTTATTGCTCACACAGTTATGAAAACAAAAAGAAAACAACAGTCAAACAAACACTTAAAGCTAAATTAAGGGCAAAGGCGGTCTTATCGCTACAAGCGATCTCTTCCAGACAACCTTTGGTTCTTAAGATATAGAAAAAGAATAACAAATACAATAACAACCACAAATAAGAAACAAAAATAGTAAACAAAATTTTCATTTGCTGTTACAAAAATCCCCATAATGCTGATTCTGGACAGCCAATGCTAATCTTCCGTGACAACGTTTAAGTGAATGTGAGTTATCAATTTTGTTCTATACTTATTAAAAATAATTGAGAACATACTTTAATAACCTTATTAACCTTTGCCTTCAAAGTGATTAACCACAGTTGCTGAACAATTTTAAATAACAATCAATTGCCACATGTATGTCATACTGTCATACTGTCTACAATTGTCAGCATCAATGAGAATGGCTCGACCGATTGGGCTGATTTATTTTTTGTTGTGTTCTTAGCTGTTGTCAGGATAAGGTTTGTATAAATATAAAAATATAAAGTTTTCGTTGGGATAAATACTGAAAGAGCATATTTTCGTATTCGTAGTTGGATCATCAAGTGAACCTGGTGCTGCCTCGCGTTCCCATCGCGCTTCAAGAGGCGGTGCAGCGTCTGCTCTCCAGGGACCCGCACCCTCGGCCTACCACCCAACTTCTGCCCCTGATCAAGTACTTTAAGTAAGACTCTCTTCACTATTGGACCAGCAGATGAACCTGGCGCTGTCACGCATTTCTAGCGTGCTGCAGAAGCCTGTGCATCTCTCATTTATTTGGAGGTGCGTCTTTCTAAACTGCAATTGTTGCGACTGCTCTTCAGGTATACCCAAATCCTAGGTCTACTATCCAGTTTTTGCCTCAGAACTGAAACTAAGACACTACTGGCAGGTAAGATACTTATAATTAGCTGGACCAGCAATTGAACCTGGTGCTGACTCGCATTCCCTTCGCGCTTCAAGAGGCGGTGCAGCGTCTGCTCTCCAGGGACCCGCACCCTTGGCCTACCACCCAGATCCTGCCCCTGATCAAGTACTTCAAGTAAGACCCTTTTCACTATTGGATCAGGAAGTGGACTTGGTGCTGTCACGCATTACTAGCGCGTTGCAGAAGCCTATGCATCTCTCATTTATTTGGAGGTGCGTCTTTCTACACTGCAATTGCAGTGACTGCTCTTCAGGTACCTAAATCCTCGGTCTACCATCCAGCTTTTGCCTCGGAACTGAAACTAAGACACTACTGTCAGGTAAGATATTTATAATTAGCTGGACCAGCAATTGAACCTGGTGCTGCCTCGCGTTCCCATCGCGCTTCAAAAGGCGGTACAGCGTCTGCTCTCCAGAGACCCGCACCCTTGGCCTACCACCCAGATCCTGCCCCTGATCAAGTACTTCAAGTAAGACCCTCTTCACTATTGGACCAGCAAGTGAACCTGGTGCTGTCACGCATTACTAGCGCGTTGCAGAAGCCTGTGCATATCCCATTTAATTTGGAGGTGCGTCTTTCTTAACTGCTAATGCAGCGACTGCTCTGCAGGTACATGACACTGACACGGTAAGACACTGTTGGCAGGTAAGATAGATTATTAGTTGGGCCAGCAATTAAATCTGGTGCTGCCACACGTTTCTAGTGCGTTGTAGGAGGCGGACTAGCTGCTCTCAGAAATCTCGGCTCTGACACCTTTTTGTAACCTAACGGTTGGTAGGAGGAGTCAGTATAAACTTTAAATAGTGTATAGCAGAGTTGCTCACCAGGCTTGCAGGGCCTATCACCCAGCTTCTGCCCCCGATCAAATTATTTAAGTAAGAACCCCTACCTTATGTGCAGGTAGGATGTAACTGTGCCATGCATCCCTACCCTGATGTGTACTTTAAGTAAGGGTTTTAATGCAAGTAAGACCCTCTTCACTTTTGGCAGGTATAGGTAATATATGAAAGAAGTTGGAGTTGGACCAACCGGTAAAGCGATTGTGCATCATGTCTCTTGCCGCGAAATTAATATATTTTAATAATTTATCAAAAATTTAAACCCTGACTCCGAGAAACCAACGGTCACTAGTTGTTTGTATTTTGTAAGGTAGGTATCGCTATTCCAATAAGCTGAAAACCTCTATGAGACACACATATTTGTGAAACAATTACTAAGTGTATGTATTGGATCGTAACAAAGAACTATTCATGTAGTAGGCACCGTAGGTAGACACCGCACTTTAGCTAGAATAATCTTTTATTGATGGTGTAGGCCAGACAGGAGATTTAGTGCTGACCGGGCACACATCCAACTGGGATCTGCAATTAGCTTTTTTGATATGCGGAAACTTGTGTAATGGAGGTTTTCATACTCATGACGAGCAAACAAACAATAATAATAATAGCGGTGATCCTTAGCCTTACACAATAATATTAAACGTATTATTGTCGTATTATTTGCCATGGAAAGCTTTATCGCTCTAAATCAAAGTAAAGCTCCAATGTACACCTACTTGAAGACTCTATTTACACTTAATTGATATAAACACATCTGAATTGATTAGTTTTTTTGGTAATAGTTTCACTAAATCTAATTTTCTTCAATTCGGTGATCCGTTGCCGCTTTGAGATGCTGCTTGCCCCTTTTATGGTGTAACTCGCTTTTACGACACCCACGCTAAGAGATTGGGTTGGCGACATTATATTTGATGACCCGCCACTATAAATATCAACGTAAACAAACTTTAGGACACAACAACAACTAGTATTTCAGTAAACATGGATTATAGAGATCTAAAATGTTTAACAGTATTTAACGCAAACTCTTTAGTTTAGACATTTTAGGCATACCTTTTTAAGTGATTACAGTCTCGGCTAAGTTGCATTGACCGTGGTAACGGGCTGGCTGGCACTAATTAGATAGATAGATAGATTTTTGTTTAACCCTGTTTAACTCTGTGGTCTAGTGGTTATGACGTTTATTGGTAAAGACGCCTGCACATCAACCTATCAAAAACTGTCAAATTTCTTCAAAACATTTTCAACGATATATCTTACACATAAAGTTCAAAGTCTATTGAGGAAATTTGTGGTAAGTTGATGTGCAGGCGTCTCGTCTGTACAAACGCATACAAGTCCAAACCAGTTGGGATTGATATCGGGCGACAAAACTAAACGCGCGTACACGCACGACCACAGTAGGTACCACAGTAGTCGAAAGATCGGGACGTATCGTGCGTATTCGCACCGTACGTGTTCGTACGAGTCAAATTCGTACGAAAACGCATCCAAAGTGCGGCTGCCCTTAGAATAATAATAAATAAATGAAGGCTGATTGTCGATTGTATATTTACCCGATTTATCTCTAATAGACTTTTCCATTTACAATTCAGTCAGGTGGCTAGGAGTTGCGCCGGACGGAAGCTATTAAGCTCGGTACAAGCCGCGTTCATTCAGTTGTTGACTCTGCAAACATTTTTACTAGCCAGAGCGGTTTCACAGCGAAAAAATAAAAACTTTTGCTCTGAGCCATTACGGATACTTTGCTGTAACATGATGATACTTATTGCTGCGATAAGTTAACTAAGTGGTTTATTTATTTCCCTATTTTTGAGGAGTCACGGATATAATATATTAAAACAGAGATTTAAAAAAAAAAGACAAAGTGTTGAATAAATGCCACGAGCGGGATTCGAACCCGCACCCCATGACATGCTGGTTCAAGCGCACTACCAACTATGCTATATTTGTATTTAGTTTTGAGGCTAAACTCTAAATCTGCGCTTGCGCAATCGGAAGGTGTATGGCAAAGAATTCGCACAAACTACTTTTTGGAAGCAACTGCTAAGTGAATGCCTATATAATATTTGCGCAGATTTATATTATGGTCGTAGGCCGAAATCTTACTCTTTCCATCTCTATCACTAGATGCCAGAGCGAGCCGGCTATACACGCCATGCAGTTCCTCGATGTGATCACCATGAAGGATCCTAACCAGAAGAGCCACTTCTACCGCACCACCCTGATCGACGCTCTGCCGTACATACCGAAGGTATGAATTCATGAGCGGGGGCATTTTGGTCACAGCTTTCTATCGTTTAATAAGTTCTTTGTTGTCCTTTGTTGTGACGAATAGTTTTTTTACGCATGCTACAAACTGCACTGCGACCGAAGTACCCTTACTCCTTTTTATTCAGCTTATAATTGACTAATGCGAATTATTGATATTACGTCTTTATTGTTTTTAGTAAAGCAAACTTGCGAACGCATAATCCGTTTCAATCCGTTTATTTATAGTTTTAGTGGTCGTTTGCGTATAAAGTTTTCACTTAGATGCAGTGAATGTGTGGAACTTTTTATATAGCTATGTAATATATAATAATACATTATATATAAGTTTACGTAAGAATTAATTATCTATTTTGAGAATTATTATTATCTCTTTTGTAGTTGAGATATACTTAATTCAACATAAGTACCTACCTACATTGAAAAAAGCATTGTTCCAAATCTATACAGATCTTTACATGTCCCACTTAGGTACTACCAAAAATAGAACAGACATTAAGAATCCAAACCAAGTATTTGTGGGCGGTACTTGAATTTTAACACAGAAATAAACCCGAAGAAAATAAAAAAATGTGTACTTACTATTTAAAAATATCAACACCAATAACAACACAAAAGAAAAATTACAAGAAATATTAGAAAGTGGATCTTCTTGTATCTAACTACATAAAGTATCTCGTATCTAACAAATAAACAATACAAGTCAAATATTCAACCTTGAATTCTGAAAAAATTACAAAAAAATTAAAATGTATTAAAAAATATAATTAAGTTAAAAAATAAATTACCATTACCATATTAATTTAGAATATTTAATAGGCCAAAATAGTAGAACTTTGTTATCGTTTGGTATACCTGTAACTGTACAAATAATTGTTTATCAGTTTCCTAGCTATTTAGATTTCCTCAAACTGTATTTTATAAAATACTACGGATATACACAGTCAGGTCATAAGTATTGTCACACAGTAAAAACTTTTCTTATAGAATGCTGGCCACAAAAAAGTTTATTGAATTCGAATTTCGAATTGTTCATGAAAATAAAAATGAAAAGGGTGTTAAATGAAGACTTAGGGCTTCGAGCATATCGAAGAAAAACAGGACATCGTTTGAATGCTCGTCTAATGGACCTGAGACTGAAGAGATGCCGCATTTTGTTGAAGCGGTACGCGGGAAAAAAATATCGGGAAATTCTTTTTTCCGTAAGAAAAATTTACCGTAGAAGAGAGTTACTACAAACAAAATGATAAGGTGTATGCACACAGTAGTGAAGAAGCGAGCAACCGTATTCCACGTGTCCAACGAAGTCATTTTCCATCCTCGCTCATGGTATGGTTGGGAGTTTCTTATTGGGGCTTAACAGAGGTACATTTTTGTGAGAAAGGTGTAAAAACGAAAGCAGTTGTGTATCAAAATACAGTCCTGACGAACCTTGTGGAACCTGTTTCTCATACCATGTTCAATAATAGGCACTGGGTATTCCAATAAGAGTATTTCCAATAAGCTCATAGAGCGAAGAGCACACAAGACTGGCTGGCGGCGCGTGAAATCGACTTCATCCGGCACGAAGACTGGTCCTCCTCCAGTCCAGATTTGAGTCCGTTACATTACAAGATATGGCAACACTTGGAGGAAAAGGTGTGCTCAAAGCCTCATCCCAATTTGTAGTCACTCAAGACATCCTTGATTAAGGCAGCCGCCGATATTGACATGGACCTCGTTCGTGCTGCGGTAGACGACTGGCCGCGCAGATTGAATTCAAAAACACGGAGGTCATTTTGAATAAACTTTATTGTCATAAGAATCTATGTTTTGTTAAGTTCATTTTGGTATATAAATGGTTACATAATGAATAAACTTGTCTCAATTATTTTATATTAAATATGTGACAGAATTTATGACCTGACTGTGTATATACTTCACTAACTTTAGTACTTTAAGTAATCAGTTACTTAGGTTAATTTTAGATATTTTGTATGTTTAGCTGTGTCAAGTATTAGCCAAGGTATTCACACTTGATTACAGCCTGTACCTGGCTTGATGGCATGGGTTCATTAGCGCTAATTCTCTCTATAATCAAATCCAAGCTCGTCAGGTAGGTATGCGCTGTTTCATGATTCATCCCGCTCATAACAGACGCGGCATACACATTTAGGTCAATTAGGTATATGCACCCACGGGACTCTGTTCGCAGGGATGTTAGATACATTATACATTTTCTAGTTAACCATCATTTACACTTGGCTGTTTATCATAATTTGGTAGATAGATAGATAGGTAGATAAATTACTTATTGCTGACACACAAATGGAAACAAAAGGAAAACAACAGTTAAACAACAACTTAAAGGAAGTATATGGGCAAAGGCGGTCTTATCGCTTCAAGCGATTTCTTCCAGACAACCTTTGGTTAAAGAATCCAAGAAAGAAATAGAGGAAGTACACTAACATTAAATAAATAAGTACAATTAATACCCTTCACACACATACATACATACTTAAATAAAATATATATATACATACATACATACATATATATAAAAGACATAAAAAAAGACTATAACATGTTATTAGCAGATGACTCAAGTAGTAAATGTTTGTGCAATTTGGATTTAAAGGTGTAAAGTGTTAGAATGGCGGATTTCAGGCGGTAGTTGGTTCCAAAGAAACGTAGATTTGACTGTAAAAGTGTCCTTAAAATATCCAGAACGAGTAAAAGGAGGCTTTAGGATATTATCTGTATTTAACCTGAGATCCACCCACCACCACCACCACCACCACCTGAGAGTTGTGATCCACCCCAAAAAATCGGAAACACTCCTTGAGGTAAGAAGGAGTACGAGGATCATACAGTACGTTGAAAACAAGGGTGAGAATATGTTCTTCGTGACGCAACCTATTAGGAAGCCATTCAAGCTTTTGCCTGTATTCATACTCATGGTTGAACTTACGCAAACCGTAGATGAACGTGATGCAGAGATTTTGGAGACGTTGTAGTTTGTTGAGTAGGTCCTCATTTAAATCAATAAGACTGATATCAGCATAGTCTAGAATAGGTAAAAGGAGTCCAACCTTGGTCATCACAGGAAGCAAATTGTTCCACCTCCTAAGCGACCCAGAGGCCGCAAACACTTTCCGACTTATCTCCGATACAAGTGGAGCCCACGAGAGGGTGCAATCGACAAGAACTCCTAGATTTTTGGCAACGTTAACCAGTGTGACACCGTTGAGCGTGAGCGGTGGGATAGACATCTTATTTAGCTTAGCTATCTGTTTTAAGCCACCGATGATGATAGCCTGTGACTTTTTGGGGTTGACCGTTAAGCCATGGGTTCGACTCCATTCATAAATTGTCGCAAGGTCAGCATTGAGGTTAGCGATCATATTCGTAATATTATCGACGGAGGCTTAAGAATAGATCTCCTCCAACCTTTCGGTAAATCGTCCTCCCATCTCTTTATTTGCCTTCCTTTTCTCCTTTTTCCGTCCCTTGGATACCATTCAGTGATATCTCTAGTCCACTTCTTAGTTTTGGATCTCCACATGTGTCCCGTCCAGCACCATTTCAAAGTTTTTGCCTTTTTGGTCACGTCTACAATTTTCGTTTTTGCTCTGATGGTTCAAAGTGTTTGTCTGTCTTATAGACGGATACGGTGATGTGCATAAAAAATGCTATAAATAACTTAATTTACTAATTTTAAATAAAATAATAAGAGCAAACTATTTTCGTTGTTGACTTGGCAACTACCCTCAGCCGAAAAAGTAGGAGTATAAGTTAAATATACTTAGTGTATTGTACACCACAAAACGCTTTTCACATAGAAAAATTAAAGTAGCTACACGGGCGGTCTTATTACTATATAAGAGTGATCTCATCCAACAACCTTTGAATGGACAACTAAAGTGGGCTTGTCGCGTTTTTGCGTCATAAGTTATTGAATAAGCACAGTAGGTAATATAAGTATAATATTTTTACTTAAATTTTTATTTATATATTTGTGTGCATACTTTCTTGAAATCCTAGTTGTGCAGCAAAGCGAAGGAATACAAAGCTGGCCCGGAATAAAAATTGTGCATGCGCATTCATGTTCATGTCCTACGTTCCCTCACTCTGCTTGCAGAAGCTGCGCTGGCAGCACGTGTGGCCAGCTCTGCAGCTCGAGGTGAGAACGGCGGAGGTGCTCGCTGCAGTCCTGCAACCCATCATTTGGCTCACCAACGAAGCCACTCAAGAGGAGTTCTCTCATTATGTCCTCCCGACGTTGAAGTAAGCACCTAATATTTGAAGGCAACATGCTGATTCAGGCTTTATTGAAGCTAACTGAATGGCATTGGCAGGACTACTAAAATATTACTTTTTATAAAAAATTACGTTGATAAACAAGAGTTAATCTTTTGTTGTCTATCTGTTTATTAGAACAACAACAACAACAAAATGTAAATAACATTAACAATGTTTCTTGCCGGAAAAAAACATATGTCTGCGGATTTGTTATATTTTCTAAAATTTTCCGTTTCGACAACGAAACAGTGAAACGACGTCACTTTTCAAATTCTCTCAAGAAGTCCGCGTGAGGTCTCCATTTCCGTTATCATTACCATCTAATAACAAAGTAAAATTGTTTAATAATAATTATAACTAGAATAAGTAAAAATACTTTGACACTGTTCTAACCGCACGAAGCCATAATTAAGGAAAAATAAACTTTAAAAGTAATTTTAAAGGAGCAATTGTACGTCTAGTACACACGCCTGCACATCAACCTATCCAAAACTGTCAAATTTCTCTAATCGATATTGATCTTTATACCCAAACACTAAGGTTCAAAATTTATTAAAGAAATTTTACATTTTGTGGTAAGTTGTTTTGCTGCCGTCTGTACATTTGCCACTAAAAAGGTACACAATAAAAACAGGTAGATTTAATATAATCAATTTATTTATATATCTAACTAGTGGCCCCCTCACGACTTCCTCCGCTTTTGCTGTTGCAGCGCCACCTACCGGGTCTAATTGTATTTTCAAACCATCCAGGAACTCTTTGAAATATACACACAAAATTTCATCATAATGGGTGCAGCCGTTTCGAAGGATTTCAATTACAAACACACGCACAAAAGATTTATATATATGTATAAAGATTATCCAATGAAGAGATAGATATAGACAAATAAGGTATAACGAATAAAAACAAAATTACTTGTGTACCCTGGTTCGTCAAAAACAACAAATAAATACTAAAACTAAAACAAAACGTTAATAAAATACTGAACGCTGAGTGAATCGTTAGTACGCCTGTTTTTATTTACGGCTGAAGAGATGATTCACTCCCACTTCATCATTTTCTCACTTCATCATGTTCTCATTTGATCATATTACGTTAACACAAAACACTTTTTTTTACGACTCACTTAGTACTTACAATCAACGCTCTATTTCTTTAAAACATCATCGCATTGCTTTTAAACTTTAAATAAATTGTAGATTTATTTTTCATGAATGAGTTTATCTTATACTAAGATTGGTGAGTTTTGGATGGAAGTCATCTTAAAACAATATAATTAGATAAATATAATAAAAAACTACAATTATTTTATTATCTTTAATAAAAAAGCTTATTCAAGATTTTTGAAATATCTAGTTATTTAGATATATTTATTATTTAAAAATTCTACTGAATTTTACTCTATTTTTTTACTACTCGTAAGTACCATTATTGGCAATATTTGTTTATTATTAATATCAAACATTATAGGCTTAGCTAACTTTTAAAACAAACTTAAACATCTTATTATTTACTTATTTTTTTTTTTAATTGGCATTTAGGACTAAGTTAACTTACACTTGTAAGAAGGAAATCGTTTTTAACATATCAAACACTGTGTTGCTAATTTGTAAAATGTGATGCGGAGATAGTTAGAAAATGTTGTCAAACCTCTGAGATTTCATACAATGCCTGTTCTAAAAAAAATAGTGTTTAATACAAAATATAAACTAAAAGATAAAGTATGTAGCCTTCGTGAATATCTGAGAGTAGAGCATAATGGCAATTATCATTTAGACGATTTTCCAGGAACTTGATGAACTCACCGAAGAGCGTGCAAGCGTCTGTCACCATTTTGGAAAATCTCCACATTATATTGAGGAAGTGCCAATTGGACGAGATGAATAACGAGATAATGCCACTCCTCTACAACGCATTGGACAATAACACCAACCAAATTCAGGTATAAGGTTGTAACGGCCGACATTGTAAAGTACCCACCCTACCCAGGATCCGAGTGAATGGCAACCGTTTAGAGGCGTTGACTACTATGAAACAGCGCCCACTGTCGATCTGCATACAAGCGAAAGGGACGCAAAAAGCAGCTTTTTTGAGTCCAGTGACTCAAGTCAGAAAATTTAAAAAACGCTATTTATATAAAATATTTAAAAAATAAAACAATAGCGTTTTTCTAATAAGTATATTTTATTTTACGCACGCACTTTAGTAAATGAAAAAGATATAAATGTGAATAGATTCTGTTTAGAGTTTGTTTAGACTTTGGATTATTTTTTTATGTAGAGGAAATTTTATAATTCTGCATTTTAGAAACAATAACATAGTTGCAAATATAGTCTATTATAACCTATGTTTTCTCGGCGTTATAATAGTACTATGTTGGTGATAGATTACCAACTCCTCAGTATACTTGTGGCTAGAGACCCTGCATCAGATCGGAACGACAGACAAAATTATTTAATTTCAATGTATCGTGTAAACTTAAGACAATTTTAAACCACAGTTTTAATTAAGCCTATTGCTTATATCTGACAAAGCAGTCTACCACAAAACTCCGATGGCCTGAAATAGAACTTTTAGTTAACTAATAAAGCTATTCGTTTTTATCACTTGTTGTTTGGTGACCTTCATTTTTTGTGATTTCAGACCGCCTCTCTTATCGCCATGCAAAATGTGTCTGACTATATTGACGACAAGTCTCTCCACTGCATTGTTTTGGGCAAGGTGAAGATCCTGCTCGAGAAGAACCAATGCGATGTTAAAATCATTAGTCTGATCCTTGGGTTCTACGAGAAAATACTTCTGCGCCTCGAAAGGAATCATATCCTTGAGCAAGTGATCCCGACTCTGCTGAGCATGAGACTCAGCGACCCAGACATCATCAATCGCGTCGTCAGTGAGTATTATTTACTTTTGATACTGTTCCTAATTAGCTGTTCAAAGCGATTGTGACACCACGCGTTCTTGACTTCAAAGCGACTGTTTTAATCTGTGTCATTGTTTGCCGTTGTTTGTTAGCGGTGTTGTCGGAGCGAAGTGTTATTGCAAAGCGACTATTGTTGATATCCGCTTTTCCTGAACAATCAAACGTGGCGTTTATTGCAGAACTTTACAAATCGATGCTTATGGAGCGGAAATTCGGTTTGACTACCAACGTCATGGCTACAAAGATGATACCCTCGTTGGCACCGCAAACCATAAACCCTGCGCTCAACGCCGACCAGTTCACTAACTTGATGGAGGTAGATACTTGTGTCGTTATTAACTTTATTTTGGACTAATTATTCAATCCTCAATAATACCCAGTTAAGTAGTCAGACAATTAAGATTGAAATAGAGCTTGTTTAATAATTCAAACCTTGTTGTAAGTTTTAGGAGATTATAATTAAAAACGACTTCGTTAATTGCATTGTTAAAATAGATATATTTTATTTTTGTTTTCTTGTTCTACCTACCAATTCTAGGTAACTCAAATATTCAAACTCTTTAGTTAATGGGAAAGGTTTAGATTAACTCAGAATTCTTAACTTATTTCTTGATAATTGAAATAAAATCAAACCTTTAATGATAACCATTTAACATATTAAACTTTTGGTTGATTATATTTTTTTCTGTACAAACTTTGAAAACTTGTATTATAGGATTGAAAAATCTAATCTAAACTACTAAGAACAACAAGCATGACATATTCCAACACAATATGACTCTTTGACATTGGTCAATAACGTTTTGCAGATCTTATACGACATGCTGGATAACATTGACAAGAACCAGCGCTACAAGCTGAAGCTAGACAACCTGACGCTGCCAAGCCCCGAGCGCCGGCTCCTGCGCCACCAGATGAGCACCGACAACATGAACGTGCCGCCCTTCAACATTCCCAACCTGCGCGTGGAGCAGCGCAAGACCTCCAGTGCCGAGGACATGGCACGCAAGAACTCCGTCACCACCACTACTGCGCCCACCGGCAGCGTTGGAAGCGGATTCAAGAGTAAGCGGCAGAAATTAACTTATGAAACTGGATAGGATTACTACTTTACTTACTTTTGTAGTGATAGCAGTTTCATCTGTTTTTTATCTGTTGTCATCTATGAATGTATCAACGTTTTGGTTTTTTGCCAAAAGTAATGTCTCTATAGAAGTTGGATCTCTTTTATTTCAGTCCCTTTCAATTAATATTTAAATAATTGTTCAACATGATACATTACAATAAAATCCTGGAATTCTTTGTTCTAAGCACACATATTTCCATCTTTAATGGAGTACTTGCTGTTACACTGTTTGACGGAAACAAAACAATTGCGTATTTTAATATAACTACTTATATTTTGTCCAGGCACTGGAATCGGTCAGTGGTTCTTTGGTTCGAGCAACTCTAACAGCAACGACAACAACTTCTTGCGCGTCGCCAACGCTTTCCCAAACCGCCGTCTGTCGGATAACACCCTGATGACCCCTAAGATCCGCATCGCGCCTTCTTGCGCCTCGTCCCCTGGAGGGACCCCTGGAGGTAACGCCGGATTGCCCACGCGCCGCCACTCCAGCATTGGCCCGCAGGAACGACGAGGATCAGCAGTCAATCTGTCACCACCAACCGTAAGTGAATTTATAAAATTCCCCCTTAATTGCCATTTTATTCCTTAACACACTTACATGGTCAACGGCTGATAAATGACTGATATCAGAAAGACTGGTGCAGAAAAAGAACAGTGGACCGTGATTGTGCTATTGTGGAACTTAAAGTGCGTAAACGATGAGTGTATATTGAGTGTTGTGACGGTGGTTGTTTTGGCAGGGCTACCAGTACAGGGGACGCGGTGGGTCAGGCTCGAGCCTGTCCGTGCCGGCGACGTCGCAATGCGTCGTAAGTGATGTTCGCCGCGTGAACGCCTGGCTGCGTGAACCCCCGAACCCTCTATTGAATGTCGACTTGGAACGGCTTATGATATTGATGTGGTCTATTCTTTTGCGGTCGCGTCTTCTTCCCAAACCGACTGGGCGAGATAGTCTCTTTGTTCACACCATCACCATACACACGTACATCTGCACGATCCCGGTTGGCGTAATGTTACAACGAACTGTCTCTATCCAATCATTAGACCTTCCATCACATCACACCAACTATCACTTCCATCCCTGCGATCCGAATGACACTGGCATAACCTTCAAGAACGATGAAGTGGTGCATGTTCGTACTGTGCTGTGAAAACCGCGTTGCATGAACGCCTTACCGACTCGAATGTGTGTCGCGCGCGGGGCTCGGAGGCACCCTCCGGCCCCCGCTGAATGCTACCATATAGCTGACTGCGAGGATGCACCAGAGCTGGTCCGTCTCAATTCGGTGTTGTCTTCCAATTCTTATTGGTAGACATCATTGAATTCAAACCAATTGGTCCAACGTATTTTTAAGAGAATGTTTACAAATTCTTTAAAGTAAAAATTTTCCAAATTATTCCAACTTTTGCAATGCAATGACCACTGATGTTCCTTCTTAATAGTTACTATGTATACGCTCGTTATTGTAGTGAAAAGCATTATACGTATAGCCCGATATATTAATGTTAAATGTTTAATGTGAGCTGATTGAGCGCAAGAGTTAAGATCATTTTCATATCACGTGAGGTCTGAGGGCCTTTGCGTTCAACGCTGTCTCATTTACTGTTGCTATTTGTTCTTCTACGCAGCTTGCACGGAGCATGATCGTGAGTATGGTTCCTCTCTTACATGTATGTCATTGCAGACAGCGCAGACGCAGACTTGCCTACTTCTGTTTCGCTGTCATCATACAACTGTTAATCATACTGTTAGAATAGCTGCACTAAGATGTTGCCTATCACTTGTAACTCATTCGCAATCGCAAAAATTACACGAGTCAAAGCTCAGAGGTACTCTTATTTGTTGGCAACATCTCCGTGGTATAACAATACTTTTTGTAGTGTAGCAAGCATTTCAAAATCACGAGAAATTTCACATGCCCAACACGCTTCAAATGCTGATAATTATAATAACGTACTTACCTATTTTAAGGCATGCAAGTTAGTATAAAACTACTGAATCGACTAACCTAACTATAAGAAATTGTTTTTAAAATATGTTAAACATTCTTGATTATAACAAGAACGGTTTTAACTCATATGTTTTGAACTCACTCAGGACATGATGTATCCCTGAATCCGACACAACAAACACAAAGCTTTATTGATGGACTCTCATTTATGGAATTTAAATTAAAGTCCCCCTTTTCTCATTTTCCTCTTTCTTTTTTATCCAAATTGTCTTTAACGAGTGACTTTTTATGTTTATGTCATGTGTTTCTAATATTGGCGTATTGCGAGTCTTATCATGGTAAACATTAGGTCCAAACTTCACTGGTTGATTACGATTTTTTCAATTCAATTCAGTTTAATTCAATAATTGATTGCTGTCCATAAGTATACCTACATGAGTTGTTGGTTAGATAGAACGTTCAATTCGGAGCTCGTTAATGCGTGTTATGCTGCTTCGATTTCACTCAAAATAGTGAAAACAACCCGCACCGTGTTTTAATTTCAATTAAAACAAAGCCATGATTTTATTATTTCACTTAAGAAATGCCTCGACGACCGAATGAAAAATCAATCTGTATCCAGGATGCCGATGTTTGAACCGGTGACTAATTCTCACGCTATGATATCAAGTAGAGTGCTTCTTTGTTTAAAAGCTTTTATTTATTTCTAGTTAAAGGTTACTGGTAACTTATTATTGACACCAAAAATTCGCTATGTATCTTAATAATAAAAAAATTATTAATGGAAAAGTATTATTAAAAAAAAACACAAATGTTGAAAAAAGTCCACGAGCATTAAAAGTATTATATTTCATAGTGAAGGTATTTCATGTCATTTTGAATTTTAAGATCTCCATTGAGATAACAAAATTGCCCCCCGAGATCCTGGGATTAATTTCCAGGGCAAAATGTTCAAAAATTAAAAATGACATAACTTCTTATAAGATTTTTTACTCAATTAACCTATCAAATGGGGAACTCCTGTTATAGTTTTGTGACGACGCGCGTGACTTTATTGTAATTGTCATCTGGCTTTGTAAAAGTTTCCACCATTGTTTCTAGTCCCAGAAGTTATAGCACACCTACCTATACGCACATGCCGAACCAAGCATTAAGAATAAATTTGATTATGGTTCCCAGACAGGAAAAATTAACTTATATAGTTAGAAAACCGTTGAAAATATTTCCATAACACTAGACAATTTGCGTCGTGTCTCAATTTCCGTCGAGTCTTCAAAAAATCACTGCTACATTCATAAATGATTGTTGATACATGCTACATGTGGCCATGACAAAACATAAAATATCCGTAATGTAACTAGTTGCACCTCGAAACGTACCTACATGTATTAATGTTCCTTATGCGTGCGTCGTGTAGGGCGGGTCGATGCCGAACACATCGTCGAGCGTGCCGTTCCTGCTGACGTCATCGATGCAGTCGATCCGCTCGCGGCGCCCGTCCGCCTGCCTCAGCAACTCGCAGGGCTCGGGCCTGCTGCAGCAGCTCAGCAGCGGCATGGTAAGGCACCTGCCGGTGGGCTCCCGTAGCAATGCGCACCACCACGCGCCGCACTGGAGCGCGCTCCAAGGCCTCCAGGGCGCCACCGCCGCCGGCTACAGCGCGCTCCAGCACACCGCGATGGCCGTCCGGAAATGCCCCTCGCTCAATATAACACTGACACGCTAAACGCCGCGCCTCTACCGCCGCTTGCGACCTCCGGAGACCTCCGGAGCCGCCCTAGACGCCGACACCTCGCCGGCGCTCGCGGCTTCTTCCGGTCTGCCGCGGCGATCCCCGTCCGACCCCTATATGTTCAGTAGTTTATCACTATTGATGTTGTAACATTAGATTTATTTGCGAATACTTCTTTAGATAAACAGTACTGATTGATTTTACACGCTCTATCTCTGAGCATTTCTGTTGTATCTGTTCAGGCTGATGTCTTTCACTAATGACGACCATAATATATATATATGACCACCGCTTCGAAAAGTGTGACAGAAAAAGTATGAAAAGGGGAATATTGTAAAGCTTTAATCGGTATAACATGGACATATCACTTCTTTCGTCAAACACAAAAAAATTAAAATGTCCATATGTACTAAAAATTTAAAAGATTAATGAAAGTTTTAAATAACTATAAAAAAATGTTACCAAATGGTAGTGTATACAGCAAGATGTTGTATAGTGGTGCTGTGATAATGGTATTGTTATATTTATTAGACACTACTTTAAAATTAAATAGAAATTAATTTCTTCTGTTATTATATTGAAAGTTAAAATATATTATTAAATATTATTATCACGTATACTTAAAGCCATTGAGATGTCATTGGCATTTCAAATTGGTAACGCGCCAAATATATAAAAAAAAAGTCTTCAAATTATTGGAGATATGCCACAACCTAAACCCCTGAACAATGGAGTAACATGGTATACGTAACGGTTGTGTACCCATTGGATCTTGAATGTTGTTTCGAAGGGTACTGGGGTTGCAGAAACGACAAAGTATTTGTTATGTCGACATGGTCACAAAAATGTCACGTTTATATCACTTCACTTAGTGAGTGTAATACGTGTGTGTGTGTGTGTGTAATATATAACCAACTGAGTCAACTGACTTTTTTCATTTTTCATACTAACGTAATAGATTTTATGTCAAACACATTACGAAATAAATTTATTTTTGGTATACATCAAAACTATACTTACATTTACGTGTCATAGCTTGTATTTAGTTATAATAACTGAATGTAGACAATTAGTTCGCTGGTTCCTTCAAGATTGTTTGACACACTTAAAACCTGGTTCTTAAACGCGACTAAGCTGATAGCCCCGCAAGGTATGTATTCATTATTCAACCATGTTCATTGACCACTATTCACTGAAAACAGCAAACGTTAAATATCACCGTCTAGTAGCTCACATCACGGTCAAAGTTACTTAAGGCTTGTAAACTATTTAAAATGTAAGGCCAGAGTCATTGTTATATTATATCTACTCGTAGCAGTAACACCATTCGTAACCACCGTATAACACCTAACAAACCAATACGACAGCATCTTGCGGATCAGGTATTGACTCTAGCGCGCCGGTAGACGTGTAGTCTTAGCATTGATAGCGAACTATCTAGATAGTAGCTTTGCACGGGCTTCCTTGGCGCTCTAATTGGCTAGCAGTAAAACGTGGCTCAATTAACACTTAACGGAACTAGTACCCAATTGGCCATCCATCCGTAGTCTAGAGCTTGGTAGCGTAGAGCGAGCGGGGGGGGCGCGCGGCCGGCGGCGGCGTCGGCGACCGCGGGCTTGGCCTCGCACGCGCTTTGTTTTAATCACCTTTTTGTGGTTGCTTGCAGTACCAGCTGTTTTCCGGGCGTACATAAAGAGAATTTGATTAACGTTAGAGCGCGTAGCGTAATCCGAGGGCGAGCCGGCACAAGCGACGCGCAGAGTGACGGGCCCGCCCGCGCCGCCTCGCGCCGCGCCGCCCGTCCGCGCCCGACGCCGCGCGCGCTCACCTTACACCAAAATCTATGAGCTTCTTTACAATCGAACATATCCTAAATAAAGCGATACTGAACGTAGAGTCACAGTCGTAGTTACGCATCGGCCTATTCGAATGATAATCCGAGAAAGCTAAACATTTTCATAGCACAAAATGGTAACGTCACAATGTTCTGAAGTTAGCAACGAAACAGTGCATGCGTAACGTAACTCCATGTCAAACTACCTACTTTCGTGTGCCGGTATATAGAACCACTGGATGAATGACTAAACTTGTTGGTTTCTACGGATATCGCAATATTCCGTTGCCAGACATACCGAAACGTTGTAACGCTGTGATATTTTGATAAGTAATACCCGTAACGCAATAAGAATCATGAAGATACATTTCATCGGCGGCATGTGTATTAACATCAATCATTGGTAACAATGAGACGTGATGATCACCAAGTCCTTCACACCTTCATGCACTATTCACAAAATTGTCGCTTTGAAATGCACTACAGTAATAATTGAAATTTCTTATTTTTAAAGTTAAAAATTAATTATGTGTCGTACTAGAAATATGGCACTGACCTAACTTCAACTCGGAGAACAATGCGGAGGTTTGTTACCAACTTTTTTGATTTTTAAAAATCTTGAGGGAATCACCTGGTTTTAAGCGTATTATCTATTTGTATTGTTTATAATTTATCCATAGCACATCGCACAACATAAAATTACCCTTATGATTTTGATACAGTTTATATTCTAAGCGCTCACATGAGAAACCTTTAACGCCGATCGCTAATGTAACGGCATGTCGAATCAACGATTTCATTGAGCTAATGGTGTTGGACGTGTTGTAGGTACGTACGGCTAATATGTCAATCCGTAGAAGAAGACGGTGCCAAATCAATTGTAATTTGTACTTTAATTAGAAAATAAATAATGATGCCGTTCTTAATAACGACACTAGTGTTTATGTAAATTATGTTGATTTAAAAACAAGTGCCTAATTGTTTTAAATTTTGAAATAACTCAATCCATTCAGGTTACTTATGTTATATTTGTAAACTATCAAAGTAACACCTGCTTAGGTATGTGAAGTGACCGCAAAAAAATTATTATGCACAAAAAAAATAACGATAAACATAATATTCGCATTAAAACAACATTAAGGTCACTAGAATTTTTTTAACAAAAACATGCAGGAAGGAAAGGAAACCTAACCGTCAGATTCTTTCCATATATTATAATATTAAGAATACAGTATTATTGTGTACAATGTTCTGTGAATTTGTTGAGAAATGAAAGAGTTTATGGATGATTAATCATGACAAATGTTATTGCTATACAATTTTAGAAATATTCGAGGTACTGATCTAATATTTATACCTGTTTGAATCCGAATACAAAGATTATTTCTTAAATATTAACAGTTTAAACATTGATAATTAACTATATACTTAGTAATTTGGTTGTATATGGAACAAATAAATTAAAAACATGTTTGGAATCTTAAAAGAGTATATAAAGTTTTAGAAAGAAAAGTTATCAATAGTTATCCTTATATTTTTATACCCCAAAATGTCAACATTGAATGTAAGCAACAAGGGTAATTAATGCTGGAAGGGAGAGTATTTATTAGGTAACCTAAAAAGCATGTCCAGAAAGTGAGATATAGAAATAAGCTGCATACTCGTAGCTTAAAATAAGATAATTTATTGTGTCTATATTTGAACATATATATTATTAAGAATAATTATATTGATAATGTATTATTACCTGTCCTAAAAAACCTTTGCCTTCATTGTTGCTCTTTAATATCATTATTATATTATACATATAGGTGAAACATATACCTATCTATAGGTATATTATTTATATATTTCACATAATTTAAACAAAATTAACTTTTTTATCTGATATTAATCTTATTCCATCACTGAAAACTTTCACCATAATATATATATTTATTATGTAACTATACACGCTAAGTGAATGTGATCTAGATTAAAATTGTATTGGTATGAGTACGGAGATGATTGTTATATAGGAAGGGTCACAGGGCAAAGAAATGGAAGATCAGTTAAAGTTGTGGCTTATAACTAATTATTTGATTTTAAAATGCAAAACACCGCGGAACTTCGCCACCCTTGCATGGATTGTTGTAATGTTAAGTAAATACGTGCAGACACTTATGCCAGCACGTTTTCACTATACCCGTCTTATTCCTAGGAGCTACCCTTGTTCTGTCTAAGCTTTATATGGACGATACATAAACATACCTAACCTACTCACTCGTCTTCTCGGGTTGTGGCGTTTGCTCAGTGTTACAATTTATATAATAAGTTTCGTGTGCCCAATACTCGTGTTACAGTTTTAACTTTTTTAAATATCTACTTATTCGATGTGATTTCAAGGTATGACATTATATACCCAACTGCACTTCGATGATTATGTATATAAGCATTTTTATCAAAATGTCGTGCTATTATGTGTGATCTTGTTGTATGAGTATATAAGTATCTCTTTAAACTTGACTGCTATCTTTTCTAAAAAAGGGAAATGATGTTTGACAATACTTTTGTAAGCACTTTCTACATCATCGCTTCTATATGCGAAATTATGATTCTTCACTAATGTTAGACTTGAAGACTACTGTAATTGAGCTTATTGTCAGGCAGGTTATTGTAGCTTCACCAAACTGACTCATTAGATACCTACTTTAATGGTGAAACATGAAGTGCTGCCTCACGTTCTCATTTGCGTTATGTTATGAATCACTTTATAGTAGAACTAATCACTTGCCTACTTCGATACACGACTGCTAAAGCGAGTGACGTGTCTCTTAAACGTGTTTCACTTCCCATTACCTTACAATATATCTCAACATATTATATAACATTATATTGGTGTAAACTTTATTATATTAATACTTAAGTCTTAGAGAAATCGATTCATGGAAACTTTGTCACACTTGTAATAAGGATCATATATCTCTATATCTTATTCTGTATGTTAAAATTAAATGGAGTAATATTCCAACGTAATATTCATAGATATAAAGATTTATTAAATCAATTATTTAACTATATCGACTTGTATTCGAGACGATTGATGTCGATTCATGTATTGTTTAGGTTTAAACGAAGATAAATGTTTACATAGATATTTCAGTAGATTGGTCGTGTTGTAAAATGTAATTGGATGTTGATTACATTTCAGATTAAATCTGAACATAAATATTACCTTAATGGATTCTGGATAATTACACATATAATAGATACTCAACAACATAGTGTAAACGTATAACGATACACGTTAATATTTTTGTTGTACTTTGTCGTTCAATCTATGTATACGTGGGCATTGTAGAGACAAAATAAAGATAAATATGCAAAATGAACCACTTCTTGTTTTATTTTATTTTAACCTAAATGTTCCCAAAGGCGACAACGGATTGACTAAACTATTGGAATGGCAGATTTAGCAACAATAACGTATAGATCACTTAGGCATATGCACTTGTTGGAGCCATTCTGCCTGCATGACATTGTTGAGTTTGCTAGATATACAGCCTTAGAACCACGTGTTATAGTGTTTAGTCAACCAAACGATCATCTCATCATCATAGAATCCTCATCATAGAATTGCTGATTTAAGTAATATGATACACAAATAGTTACATGCGCGGTGTAAGGGCATAAGCGTATCCGCTGCGTTAAGCGGGAGCACGGCGCTGGCGCCCGCGCGGCATGCTGTTTCAATGGTGCAAATTCATGGAGCAGCGCTGCGTCAGACAGGTTGCCCTTCGCACCATTTCAAAACCATTATATTTGTATTTGTACTATATTTGTCCGTGACGGAGCAGGGCGCAGGTTTCCGCAGCGGGCGCCCGCGCTCTGCTCGCTTAACGCAGCGGGCGCCTTCAAAACTGACACGAGTCATTGGTGGATTAATTAGATATAGCTGTTAAAGGCGATTGGTAGATAAAGCCGTTGAAACACTTGTGGATGTTGGTGAATCTAATAAATAAAAAGAACCATTTAACCATGACAGTTTATACACCGTGCATGTAGCTATTTGTTTAAAGTATCATATTATACTTGAATCAGACATCCTAATGTTCGCTAAGTAATCAACGAGAAGCGTTTCACCAGCTCTATCTAACACGTTCGGTCTACCACCACTATCTACCACCTTTTATCACCTATATCTACTAAATGGACCACTGAATCATGTCAGTTTTTTGCAACTACTGCTGTGCATAGTATTATATTATCCTCGGATAGTTTTATTGACTAAACTATATAATAACACAAGATTTAATGGCTGTATCTACCAAATGAACCAACGTTATGCAGGCAGACCAGCTAATTGATACTAAATCAGCCATCCTAACGATAGTTTCGCCAATCCGTTGTTGTCGCCTTTTAGACTATGTATACGACCTACGTAGGTGTGATGAACAAATGAAAGTCGCCGAATAATAATGTAGTAGTATGTAGTATTGACAGACAGTATACAAAGACAAAGAACCAAACAATTTGCAAGAGATGCCTCTCTTCACTTTTTTTTATTTAACTTCAACCAGAGTGGTTGGTCCTGCTATAGGTAATACCTATAAGTTAGTACTTATAGACGTTGTAAAAGACAGGCAAAAAAAAATTGCCCTTGCTGAGTTTCTTGTACGTTTTTCTCAATAAAAGGTCTTCCACCCTGTAAAATTACGAAGCAATAATATAGTAAAATACATAAGATCTCAAATGCGAGTAGCTAAAGGCTACTACTAAATAAAAATGTTATTTATGTTTTATTTTGTTATTTGATTTATGTTATTTACAAATTGTTTTACGTTTTTTAGTTTTGTCACAAACCAAGGACAAACATAAATCATTGTGCTATATTGTGATTACTGTGATAATATTATTTAGTACTTCTATTTATTTTATATAGGATCAAACGTAATAATAAATCTGTGATGATTATATCATAGTAGAAATAAAAAATATTTTAACACTAATAACTGTTTTTCAGACTTCTTGGCGGGAAAGTGAAGGGTCACGTCTGCGGTTTTTTTATTTTCTAAAATTTGTGTTATGTCGAATATTAATGTGAAATAATGGTAGATTATTAACCGTAAAGTGTTCGTTCGATTGTGCATGAGTGATGGCAAATGAATCAAAAATTTGGGAATTGATTATTGCACGGATAAAATACCAAATCCACGCGTAACAAGTTGCGGACAGCGCCCTCTGTTCAATGCTCTGTGTTTCCATTCCAACCCCATTTCATTCCAGGGAGCTTTGCACAGACTATAGGGGTGCTCGCTTTTCCGCCGACATCACAGATGTCACTACGTACCCAAGCTACTGAATCGCGCTATCGTTTGGTTTTAAGATTTCTATATAAGCTTTCGCCCATCACGTTCAACCTTAAACAATATCCTCATAGACGAGCAGTTTGGGTTTCGCCCCAAACACTCGTGCACCCATCAATTGCACCGCCTCACGGAGCATATTCTATCCGGCCTCAATAAAAGGGCCCGTCCCAAGGGCACCGGAGCTGCGTTCGACAAAGTTTGGCACAACGGCTTAATTTATAAGCTTTACCAATTTGGCGTGCCAGACAGACTCGTGCACATCTTACGAGACTATTTGTCGGATCGCTCCTTTCGCTTCCGCGTCGAGGGAACGCTCTCCGCCCCTCGTCCCATTCGAGCCGGTGTTCCGCAGGGATCCGTGCTCTCCCCAATCCTGTTTGCGCTTTACGCGAACGATATTCCGAAGACCCCACGCGTAGAGCTAGCTCTATTCGCGGATGACACCGCGCTATATTCCTCTGGTAGAGATAAAGTCGCGGTTTCCAACCGACTCCAAAAGGCCGCCAACAACCTCGGCGTTTGGTTTCGCAAATGGCGGATTGAAGTTAACCCCGAGAAAAGTGCCGCAGTGTTCTTTTCTCGAGGTAACGACGATCGTCGCCCTCCTATACGTTTATTTGACCGTGCTATCCCTTGGGTAAAGCAGGTGAAATATCTCGGTGTCACCCTCGATAGAAGGATGACGTTTGCGCCTCACCTTAAAATCGTCCGTAACAGGGCCGCGTTCATATTAGGTCGATTATTCCACCTTATAGGCAGGCGGAGTAAAATGTCTCTTAGACATAAGACGACAATTTACAAAGCTTGCATCCGCCCCGTCATGACTTACGCTAGCGTAGTTTTCGCGCACTGCGCGCCCTCCTATTTGTATCGTTTACAAACGCTACAAAACCGATTCATGCGTGGTGCCACGGGTTGCCCGTGGTACTATCGCAACGTAGATCTCCACCGCGATCTTGATCTTCCCACTATCAAAGACTTTATCAAGGACGTTTCCATACGTTACTTTGATAACGCCCCCCACCACCCTAACCCGCTTGTTGTGGCGGCCGCCAACTATAATGTTGGAAGCCTTCCACCAACAAAACGGTTCATGTCTAGGCGTCCTAAGCACGTCCTAGATGACCCCGACGATCCCATAACGGTTGCGAACGCCCCCCCGCCCGATCCTCTAAATGACAGCACACATTTACAGAATACACTAAACATGCACACCAGTTTAGGCCCAAGACACCGTACTCGTAGAACAAGGGTACGAAGAACCGGTTCACACACGCTCTACACCAGGTACAGACATGTACCTGGTCGGTTCTCTCCTCCTCCACGGCCCGGTCAACCCGAGCCGAGGTCCGTGCCTTTAGAGGCGCCCTCGGGTTGCTCCGCTCCCCGATCCGATCCGAACCCTTCGGAGAATCTAGTAGGGCACGGGGACGCGCACTTGTGCGCAATGCCGTTCCCTCTAGATAACCTCTGAAGGTGATTCGTTTCACACGGCTTGAGGGACCCTTTACGTTCCTCGCCGCCCCCAAAAAGCCCGGTGAAGCTGAAAATGCCGCAGCGGCAATCAGCAATCTCTCTCCAAAAAAAAAAAAAAAAAAAAAACGTTCAACCAATTTCATTTTCTTATTTGATTAATTTTTGGAAATGAGTAGGACCATGCTAGCGCATGAACCTCGCATTATTATTCATAAATACAAAGATAGGCCAATGACACCACAAAAATGTCGATCATAGGTTCCTATGGATGTACACTGCACTACACTGTACAGATTATTTCTATAATACGTAGATGAGATGAGTTGTAGTTTCAAGAAACAATTGTTATGTAGAAAATTAATAAAGAGGTAACGTTTGTGATATTGTTTGTTGGTTTCCAACTATTTCCAAGCAAGGGTAATGGATTCAGAAGAACGATTCCAGAGAAACGACTACCTATTTTTTGCCTTGTCTGTTGTAGAATACTTCCGAGCCAAATCATGCGTTTCTAAATACTAGTCTGACCCGTAGTTAGACTGGATTCTTTAATAACTGCGTGATGGGAAAGGTAATGCCCATTTCCGTCATCATCTAGAACTTCTTCTATTATTGCCATCTTCTCCCAACCACGAAAAACGTTTTGTCAAACTTGCACGGAAATATTATTATTATTTTCGAAAAAAAACACACGAAGTATCGAATTTACTGACAAAGAAAATCAAATCCATTGCAGGAGCGTTTTTTGAATTTGTAACATTACAACCACATTACAACGCTCTAGCAATGTTGTATGAAACGGCGTGCTGGGTTATTAAATACTCTTTGATTGGATCTCTTTTATCATTCTTGCATACCAAAGTAACACCTGTTTGCACTAAACTTATGAATCGCCTAAGTTCTTGCCTAATTGGTTTAGGCTACTCCTAGTGAAAAATTTGCTTGCACTAACCTTAGGCAATTCCAAACTCCACTTAGGAGATTCATAACTTTATGAGCCCGAATAGGAAGCGCCCAACGAGAAAGGCGATACTTAAGTAGTGTTTTTTTGTGTTACAGCATGGAGATTTCCTTAGCCTGTCCAACTTCGGTTGGCAAACGACAAAATAAAAAAGTATTTTATGTCATTTTCTGTCTGTCACAATCATCACATCAGGCACTTTTTGATGTGTTTTTTTTCCTCCGCCATGAAATTCGGAGTTTGTTTACATTTTGTGCTTTCCATTTTGATAAAAACCACACGAAAATACCACGAAAGGCACGACAACAAAGTCCACAAATTAGATTGTCAAGACAAGACGTTGACAAATTCAAACAGATTTTGTTTTTTAAAATAATAGACTATAAACAATCTATCATTCCAATCGTTCGTCATTCTATCATCATTCACTTTACTAGGCAATTCCTTAGTTTCGTCACAGCTGAGACAGAACTGTTAGTGCAAACCAATTTATTTGTTAGGCTGCTCCTAAGCTTAGGTGTATCTTAACTAGGACAAGCCTAACCCAAGTTTAGTGCAAACGGGCATAAGTACAAATTGCGTTCACGTGGCTGTATTTGCCTTTCGGAACAGATGATAAATAGAAAATAGGCGGCAAAGCTGAAAATTCGTCTTATTTGTTATTTACATACATATAAATTTAATAATTAAAATGAGTTCCAACGGTTCAGAGAGTGAAATGGAGATTGATTGTACTCCACCAGATTTAAGATCAGAAGCCAAATTGGCAATGGGAAACCTGCTTCCAGCGAAGTCAAAAGAATAATACATGAAAGTATATGAACATTTTATGATTTGGAAAAACGAGTAAAAGTGAACATTTTTTCCGAAACAGTATTTTTGGCGTATTTTAATGAGATTGCTAAAAAAAATTGGAAAAATTATGGAAATTTAACTACTTTTCTTAAACGACAATCGACCAGATTCAAAAGCAAAAAATCGAAAATTTTGACTGGTGAAAATATAAAGCAATTTTTATTTAAAGCCCCAGACGATATATATTTAAATATAAATATAATTATTCATTATTAATTTGAGACACAGTTAAGCCAAAATGGCTTTGCATAAATTTTGATACACAGGATTTAAGAGTCTTATTAAATTTACTGTCCATGGCTGTAGCATGATATTTAGTTTTCTTTGTTACAGGTTGCTATGATATTAGACGTTATCGGAGCATGTCGGAGTATCGAGCTCTATAATATTACCACAAAAGACATAGATTTTCTTAATGACACATTGCGCGACACTAAAACAAAGATTGACCGGATATTTGTTATCCATGGAGAGTTCCTAACATATGTACAAAAATATTATAATCTTCGTCCAGCGAACACAACATCAGATAGGTTTTTTTCTTAGCTTTCAGAAAGGGAAGTGCACGAAGCAGGTCATAGGAAGACACAAAATAGCTAAAATACCCACCTAAAGAAATAGCAACTTATTTAAACTTGACAAATCCTGAATGTTACACTAGACATTGTTTCCGTAGGTCTTCAGCCACTCTTCTGGCTGATTCTGGAGCGAATTTGATGACTCTGAAAAGACACGGAAGCTGGAAGTCCGATAAAGTGGCTAAAGGCTTCATTGAGGACTCAATTGAAAACAAAATTGATATAAATAATAAAATAAATCAAAACATCACATTGCAACCTAATTCGGAAACAGAATCTCACCCGCTGGCCACTCGCCAACCTCTAAGTCCACAGTCACCTTAAAACAGCATATTCAGCCATCTATCACTACATCCAATGCCCACCTGCAAACCTCATCAGAAGTTCAACAAACAAATGTTAATCAATAACATTTTGGTTTAGTAATTGCCCCAATACGACTAATGTCACTTTTAATATTAATTAAATAAATGTTAAAAATAAAAAGTATGTTTTATTTCCCTGCATTCTTTTGAGAAAAGCACTATATGCCTCGGCGGAAATGGCAATTGCTTGTCTCGTATTAGTAAACTCATACGCGCCCTGCAATTGCCTATTTCACGGCCTTTACAGTAATGTACTATTAAATGAGTAGTAAGTAATAAGTAATAACTTTATATAAAGTCATTGTCATTAAGTAAATGTTTTATTATTGAGTAATCTTTAACCTACTTGACTTTACTGATATTGACGGAGAGGAGAGGAGTGCACGCACTGACGTGAACGTCAAGAACGTGACGTGACCTACTTTACCGCAGCACACGAGTACCTACCAACAGAGTCCAAGCTTCCTTATACCGCGTAATTTATACACACTTTGGTAGGGTTGTCACATGAGGATAAGATATATAAAACAAAATAGTTTATTTTATTTTTCATAAATTTATTAAATACTTAGCCTCTTACAGATAAGCAAAGAATAAGGTCCGAATTAATAGTTATTCCGTGTTTTATCCCTGTCATGTAAACGTCATTTCAAATTAGAGTAAAAGAGACCAAACACGGGCTCACTATTCGAACCTTATTCTTTGTTTCTTTCTTTCTTTCTTTTAGATTATCACATTTAGCCAGTGTCAAAGTAATTTTTCTTACAAGTAATACATAAATATACAATATGATGATGATGAATGATAATAGAAATGAGAAGTGAGAAATGATATACCCCCCAACCCCTCGAGTATCTCAGTAAAGATGTGGAGGCTTTACTAATTCCTCGGGCGGACTCCTTGATATAATTAATTTGAAAAGTGAAGATGCAGTTTTTATTCATTTGCCAACACTCTAGCGCACTTACGAACACTTAACGGTAAATAATCCACCATTATTTCACATTAATATTCGACATAACACAAATTTTAGAAATAAAAACAAAACCGCAGACATGACTCTTCGCTTTCCCGCCAAGATTTCTTTAATATTTTTGTTTTTGAATAATTTTTTTTTTCAAATCTGATATAAAGTTTTTTTTAACCGACTTCCAAAAAAGGAGGTTCGCCGGGATCTATGTTTTTTTATGTATGTTACCCGATTACTCGAAGACGCCTGAACCAAACAACTGTTTCCATACGGCGCCACCGCTTCTCTTTGCTTTCGTAATTGCTTCCCGAACCCGTATCATGTGGCTCACATTTACTAGCATACTTCGCCACATAATATGCGACAGCCGTAACGTTGCCACATGACTGTATATCCATATTTCCCTCCCATAGGGAAAGGAGTTTAGAGTTATAATTATTACTGCCATCTTCTGCTTCTGCCATCGCTTACGGTTCGTGATCTTGAGATAATTGTGTTGTTTCATTCGTGTTTCAACCGTAACCCAGTAGCCCCATACTGTCCCACTGATGATTGGGCAATCATTTTATGCCTCCATTAAAAGTTATCGTTACAGTTGACAGGTATTGCCTAAATCACTATCACCACGCTAGCTAAATACGAGTTGGTGATCACAACACAATACCGGACAATAAATCGAAAAATCCGAACACACTATTTGCCAAACTCAGGAATAAAGCTAGGACCTCTGGATAAAGACCAGAGCGCTCTACCACCGAAGCCATGGTGGCCAAATGTGTAAAGTAAGGATATTTCTATTGGATTTTCTGGAGGAATGTGATGTAAATGAGTAGAAGCCTTCGTAGCGATTTGATGCGCGTTGAGTGCACGGAACACGCACGTGCGCATGTGTGGATCAAACTTTTGACTTTTATAAGTTAAAAGTCAAATTATAACGAACTTTTATAACGATAGCATAGTTGGTAGTGCACCTGATCTGTCATGGGGTGCGGATTCAAATCCCGCTCGTGGAAATTTTTCAACAATTTGTCTTTTTAACCTTTTTATAAATTATTATAGAATAGAAATCAGGCAACACATTATGTACATATTCTAAACCGGAATTAATAAAAATAGATCCTTGGGTTAAGGAAATTTAAAAAAGGAAGCGTGAAAATAAAAAAGCCTTTGCATTTTTACCTTTATTTATTTCTTCCAAAACATCTACTACAATTTGCTTTTTTTGCAGCATTTTCAATACACTTAATACATAGATACCTACTATAATAGTAAATTAATACAATTTTTTTCAAGAATCCATTGTTAAGTGTATAAATATTGAAATATATGAAGAAAAAAAAGAACAGTAAAAACAAGAAGTGTACAGAGAGTTCTTTTTTTAATATCTAAAAATAACGCAAGAAGGAACTACTTATTTCAATTTTAATAAAATGAATAAGTGAGAAATATAATATGACAATGCTCCGATTTTTGTCTCGCATAATATACATAATTATGTCCTCGCCAATCGGACCTAGAAGCCATGCCTCGCCGCCGCCATCCAGACATCAATACCCCATAAATATAATTAATTGGCCATTTTTGATTCTTTCTCAACTTAAGACACAATATACCTGTTGTTATATTTTCCATGTCATAACAATTATATTGTATTGTATATTGTAAAATCATAAAGTAAAGTGTTTCTACACTATGCCGTTCCTTCTGATTAACTCAGATTTGTTCGTAACACATCCTTTCAACGACCAGCCCAACAATTCATATCAAAACCTATCACGTCCTCATAATGTCAACAATACATTTCAGCTCTTACACGATTTTATCATAACCTTCTTACTTGTTACTATATAATATTGCAGCAAGATCCCGAAACGTATTACAGAAAAATCATACGCAATTAGAAATTGTTATAAATCTGACTATGTCGTTCCTCCTTACATACAAATTGCCAATGATAATTTATGTTAGAAACTGCTTTTATTGATCTTTCGGTGTGGTTCATTAACGAATTAAATAAAGTAAGAATACTTTAAGTAGTCACTATTTGAAGTGTTACAGATTAATTGTTATTTTATTGAAATGAATAAACTAAATCTTTAGTTTATTGTGTCTATAGAGATATAGTTAATAACATCACATAACGTAAGCTCACGAGTGAACATCACACAGCAGACCCTCCAATGACCCTCCGATGAGATGACGAACGAGTTTTCAGTGAAATGAAATTCACTAATCTTGTACTAGTGCTTGTAAGGTACAATTTCGAACCTGCATAAGAACCCGCGGTGAGATTTTCTCAGTATAGCGTCACCTATGCGAACTTAGCTACGGAATGAATTAAAGTAGCAAAAATGAGATGATGTATCATGGGACATTTTGCACACAGTACGGTACCCTATAAGCTGTACGATGTTTAGTCATGCAAGGTTACCCTTCAGTTCATTAACAGTTTATGACAAAAACTATACCACAAAACTGTGTTTAAAGTTCAGCTTTGTATTCAGAATGTCTGTCCAAAGTGGCAATGCGCCTTACTTAAAAAGCTCGTTGATGCATCGGCTTAAAAATCAATTTTACCTAGAAAGCTAAAATGTTTGTGTTAGGCATGGGTGCACGTTAGTAGTCCAACATAGCTATGGGGGATTGAACCACCCGAGCATCGTTCAGCTACCGACGCTTCGACATTATAATATCTTGTGTACTTTTGTGCGGTGCGTTGGTACCGGTTGTTGTAGTCAGATGGCCGTCGTGAAACTCACCAACCCGTGTCATCGACTGTGACTCGATCTCCTCATGCGCTATGTTTATGTGGGAAAGCCTGATCCCAGTGAAATTTATATCCTGACCGTGATGTAATATGTTTTATATATTGACTAATTTTAAATAACGCTCTGTGTTGGGTCTGATAAAGAGTAATATGACAACGCACTTAAATATCTACTACGTGAAATACTAGTTACAATGCAGTACCTACGGCTGTATAAGTATCGTTAAGTTGACAGATTGACCAACTAACCGGCCCTAATATAACAACGTCCAAAAACCATTTATAATGTTCTCAAAAAATCCCTAGAGCTATGAAGTTTAAACTTTAACTATAGGGTTTAGTGTAAAAGAGTATACCATCCCAGACATACATAATCGTCAGTTATAAAACTGCCTATTTTTTAATTTCTCCTCTGAAATCTGTATATGCATGCTTTTTACCTTTTTCGGAATGAAACTCTTCTTTTTATAAAATATAGAAAGTAAAACAAATATATATAATATATATGAATAGAAGCTTAATATTAGCCAGTAGAAGAATATCATAATTCAAATATATCAATAATAACGCAATGATTGATGATTCGCAAATGTACGGAAAATCATAAACACAGTTGATAGAGAACACAAAATAAATGAATACAGTGAAAGGGAATAACATATAGTTTACAATATAAACATCGATAATATATGGAATTACTAATGTTATTTAAAAACGATTCCCCCTACTAAAGATCTTAAATGTTACTAATCCATATTAATAACTGCATTTGCAAACATCGATAACCTACTAAACATTTATTGAACTTTAAAACATTTATACGGTCTGATACTATTAAGATTACATTACACTGATATACTATTATGTGTTTTTGACTTTGAAACATTGAATGATTATTATAATTATCTGTCTAATTGCAATATAATTGAAATATGCCTGGTAATATAGGCCAAGCCGATAAAATAGTAAGTGAATATAGGGACATAATTGTATGTTTTAATGTATGCGCTTCATTCAGCAGCTGTTTTCCCTGTTTTCAGAATCCGAAGAGTCGTTTACATTTGATCTGAAATAAAATATCAATTAAATTATCGATTAAATATTTTCTATTTGAAGAAAAGAGTTGGTCCTCTTCTCTGTCAGAGTCAAAATAATTAAAACAAAAGAAATAACCCAAAAGTTCTTGGCTAATGCCAAAATATAATAAAAAATTTAAACAAAATCGTAATTTAAAAGATCTAATCAGTAAAGCAACTGCGAGCGACGAAACGCAACGCAAATAGGGACACGGAAAGAATATCGATACTTTTTGTTATCAAATACTTTCCTTTTGATACCTATCGATATTTTTGTACTCGAAACTTTTCAAATTTAAAAATGCGTAATCATTTATCATTTTATGAATGTCACTATGCCATGTCACTATGCCATCAGTTCGTAAGTCTGCACAGAGCTCCGAGACTCTGTACTGAGAAGAACGGTAAATAAACAACTCAGAAAAGGTATTTCCTTTCTCCCTTTCTTTTACTGCATTTCATATTGGAAAATGGCCTTTCTGTTATAGGACACTTCATAAATCAACACACAAAACTTAAAAAAACAATAACAATAAAACTAAAATAGAATATTAATATTGCAAATCAGATGCCATTTAAACTTCTACAAATGTGTAAGTATGGCATTTGTAGAAGTTAGCTCTCTTAAAAGTTAAAAACTGATAAGAAAAACAAAGAAACAATAAATAATTAAAATAAAAAATAATGTATTTTTTTCAATACTTCTCTGGTAGTATTATATACATATTACGCCAGTAACGTATCGTATTGTAGCGAAACTATTCCCAATTGGGCAGGATAATCGCACTAAGGCATTACACGTTCTGTCGTTTACCGGAAGCTAGGCAAGAATTATTGCTAACTTGGCATAAAGATCGCGCTACGGCATTACACGTTCTATCGTTTACCTGAAGCTAGGCTAAAAATATTCCCCCTGAGCAGGATGATCGCGCAACGGCATAACACGTTCTGTTGTTTACTTGAAGCTAAATAAAACGGTTCCCACTCGGACAGGAAGATCGCACAACGGCATTTCACGTTCTGTCGTTTACCGGAAACTAGGCTGACTGTTTCTACTAGGGCAAGAAGATCATGCTACGGCATTACGCGTTCTGTGGTTTACCTAAAGCTATGCTAGAACTATTCTCACTCGGGCAGGAAGATCACGCTACGGCATTACGCGTTCTGTGGTTTACCTAAAGCTAGGCTGGAATTATTCTCACTCGGACAGGAAGATATCGCGCAAAATTATTCTCACTCGGACAGGAAGATATCGCACAACGGCATTATACATTCTGGCGTTTACTGGAAGCTAGACAAGCTATTTCTACTTTAGCATGAAGATCGTGCTACGGCATAACACGTTCTATCGTTTACCTGAAGCAAGACTAAAAATATTCCCCTAAGCAGGATGATCACGCAACGGCATTTCACTGTCTATCGTTTACCTGAAGCAAGGCTAAATATATTCCCCCTGATCAGGATGATCGCGCTACGGCATTACGCGTGGTTGTGTGGTTGTGTGGTTGTGTGGTTGTTTACCTAAAGCTAAGCTAGAACTATTCTCACTCGGACAGGAAGATATCACGCATCGGCATTTCACGTTCTGTTGTTTACCGGAAGCTAGGCAAGAACTATTTCTACTTTGGCATGTAGATCGCGCTACGGCATTACGCGTTCCGTGGTTTACCTGAAGCTAGGCTAGAACTATTCTCACTCGGACAGGAAGATATCGTGCAACGGCATTTCACGTTCTGTCGTTTACCGGAAGCTAGGCAAGAACTATTTCTACTTTGGCATGAAGATCGCGCAACGGCATTACGCGTTCCGTGGTTTACCTGAAGCTAGGCTAGAACTATTCTTACTCGGACAGGAAGATAACGCGCAAAGGCATTTCACGTTCTGTCGTTTACCGGAAGCTAAATTAAAACTGGGAATAGTTTTAGTTCCTCCAGGGCAGGATAATCGCTCAACGGCATTTCGCGTACTGTCTTTTACCTGAAGCTAGGATAGAACTATTCCGACTTGAGCTGCGTCATTACGCTTTCTTTCGCTTAGCTAAGCTTAGGAGTGAACATTGTAGAGTTACTTACGTGGGCTGTTAACATCGCGTTGCAGCATTACGCGTTCCGCCTTCCACCTAAAGCTAAGCTTCCAAGCTTAGCCAAAGTGAGAACTGTTCTCAGTTCTCACTTGGAGTTAGTATTATAATGTTGCGTTAAATTATTATTACTATCGCACAGCTTTGCAATGGCGCTAACGTAGACCAGTTCTCACTTGGGCGGGTTAAGGAAGCGGGCGGCGGAGGCGTACCGCTGCGGGTCGAAGTCCTCGGAAGCCTCGGCCCGGGCGCGCGCCATGGTGCGCATGTGCTCGCGGAACGCCGCGCGGATGGTCTCTCTGTCAGTGGAGCTTGTCCGGTCGGTCGCCTCGTTCACGCTCTCTGCGATAAGTTACAGTTTTTTTTATTAAAAGAACAATTTTTAAAAATTGCTTTCAATACATACTACAAAGCTGTAAATCTTTCAAACTAATAAACCAGTTGTATATTATAATAACGAACGTTTTGTCTCACAACAAGGCATAGAAAGTTTCATTAAAATCGGTTAATTGGTTTGAATAAATTAGAGCTTTGAAGTTTGTAAGGACACCAAAATGCGATATGGCTTTTGAGTTTTTTTTTTAAATTCCTTAAAGGTGAGTGCATGGACTTTATCTCATTTGATCTAATTTTCCACCTCCGGCCCTATCATCGCCGGTAATAAGGCCGGAGGTGAAAGCGCACTTCACCCGGTATCTTCTCTGCTAAGGATCTGGCCATCTTATCTCTAATTGCTACTGACATTGATATTCAGACAACATATATAGATTAGATGGTGGTAGCTAGCCACGCTACCAGCCACTCAGGCCCGATCCTCACAATGCCACTACACACAAATACACAACACATACATGCATACTAATATAACCCCCACTAGCCGTCACCCGCCCGCATCGCTGTGCGAAAATTTGTGAATACTTTTTTTTATAGCCTATTATTTGCACTATCTCATGTTCTTACAACATACAAATTTTCATCAATCTCAAGATCGGTCAAGCCGTTCTTGGCTTATAAGACAACAGATAACAGATAACAGACAGACAGACAGACAGACAGACAGACAGACAGACAGACAGACAGACAGACAGACAGACAAAAATTTCAAAAATCGTAGAGTTGAATATGTATCCCGAAACACATCCGGGTCTGAGATCGGTGGTCTCACAGAACATAAAAAAACAAGTAGAAGTCGCAAGTGGGCGGTACCCGGCGCGTAGTAGCATATGAGAGCATTACGCGCATGTCGATCTCCGCGCACTTCAGCCGCCTGTCGTTACTCTCACGGCAACTATCAAAGTAAAAAATTAGAAAAATGCCTTATTGTGTTGTTTTATCGTGTAAAAACGATAGCGGTAAAAATAATTTGACGAAAGGTGGCATATCATACCATCGCTAAGTAAAAATTTAGTGTATTTTTATCAATAAAAGGAAATTGCAAATTTTATGAATTCGATAAAGAGTAACAAACTGAAACTTACTTTCTTCCTGTAAACGTAAGGGCAAATTTCTAGCGCACTCATATACGTTCTTCTCGAACTTTCTGACTACCGTTCGATCGTAGCTCGCAATTAGAGATGTGACATTACGTACTTACATACTCAGTACTTGCTACTTATATTTTATGATTTTTAGGTTGTTACACTTTATCGACAATTAAATAACAAAAATCGATTAGTTTTTTAAATATCTCATACTTTATCAGCGATTTTTACTTGTTATCCAACACCTAATTACCTGTTACTTAAATAACAACCTTAAAGTAATCAACCGTAGTTATATTACTTAAAGTCACTAAGTATAACGCCATCTTGCGTAAAGTAGCAGTACTACTTAGAAATCTCATGCAGGCTGTAGTACAACTAGTGTATCCAGTATGTTCTATATGAGATCGATTGTTTAGAAACTTGTCGTAATTGTAATAAGGTTAAATTTAAAGTAATAAATTTCACATTATAAAACTTTTTTAAATTTAGTTTTGCGACCAATTACAGTTTTTGTTTTATTTTAGATGTGTGAAAACGTAGTGGCTATATATCCTTTTTGCATGTGTGAGTTTGGTGACACTGGTTTTCATACATATAAGTCGACATGCGATTTCTACTGTTTTTTATGTTCTGTGTGTATGAACCAAAAGACCACATAACTACTTGAAAGGTAGGTCTAAACATTACTCAATATGTCGATGTTCTACTGCATGCTGTAAGTGACTTTCTGTCTGCACCTGCCTACGTGACGCACGCGCACGATAAGTGCACGCTACGCGCCTCCAATGATTATGTTTGCGTGAAAGGAACGCTCAGCTCGCGTGCCAAGATCCACACCTGCGCAATTGAAGCGAACATGTTCAAAGGTCTATACGATGTTCCTTAGATGCACGCAAACCGCAGTGTTCGTCCACGTGCGCAGGTGTGGAACCGCCTCAACATATACAACTGTACCGCCATTCACACGGCGTTCAGCAAAAACACTGCTTATACTGAACGCCACGTTAATGGCTATCTAATGACACTTGACATGACACTGACACAATGACAATGACACATAATAACGTAGGGGATAGTTCAAAAGCGCGTAAGTAGCATGTGGTCAATACCGCGAATGTGTCAAACATATTTTTTTGGAGAAAAGAGGAGGAAGTTATATTGATTATTTAATTATTAAATCGGTGGTTTTACGTAGCCATAAGAACATAGCATAGTTTTATTTTATAAAAGGAACGTCAACCATAGTGTAAAGACACTTACGCTGATATGTTTATTTTTTATGAAAATTTGAGCGGTATTCACCATTGCTGCTGACGCAGTTTTGCACTATCCCCGAATTAGCAGTGTAATAAAACAATGATATGGCGCACAGAGCGCCGCTTGCGCGACGGAATGCCAGAGCGCCTTGCTATCGGAGGTGACAAGTGGGTGGGTATAGGTAAACCGCAGTAAACTGGGCCCTCCCGGTTGTTTGCGGGATGCGGGACGGGGTGCGCTCAACCACAAATCTCACACTCCTCCATGCGCGCAATGTGTACGTGCTTTGTATAACGTTTTTTCTTCACGTATCAATAGACACTAGCGTCTGGTTAGCAGCCTCACAACGGAATTAGATGGTTTTGACAACGTCAAAAAATTGTGTATAAATAGTGATAAATAGTGACGTATAGCTCATAAATAGTGATACTATGGTTCAAAAGATATTTGAGTATCTTGGTGAGGCTGCTAACTTGACGTCAAGATAGCAGGAGCCTTAAGAAATACAGTTCAAATCAATGTGATTTATAAGTCAAAAAACTGTGCATAAATAGTGACTCGCATACGCAAAATTTTAATAATAGTACTTCAATACAAGCCGAGATATTACGGTCTTTAAGTGGGCTGCTAACTTGACGTTTCTTGCGATGGCGATTCCAGAGAAACGGGTACAAGTTTGAAACAAATAAATACATGAAAAAATTGTGCGTGAAATTGTGAATCTTACGATATAAATAAAAAAGAATTCTTCTTTGCTATTTTCCAAAAATCTAATGTAACCTTCTACCATACATTCGATATTAGGTACAATCGTGCACATTTTTATTTAAAGACGTACTGACATAAAGTCTAATTATTTTTAATTCTAGTCATAAAATGACACATAATAATATATTTCGTTCAGTTTGACATTATTTCTATGGAACGACACTCTGACCGAGACATAAGTCAAATAATTGTCATTCTATTCACTCGAATTAAGTCTCGGATATTGGGTTGCCGAACGACAAGTGTCGCGAACAGCGAACGAGTGTTGCTGACGTAGTAAAAAGAAACACCGAGAGATGGCGTGATTTTGTTTACGTGCGGTGATACTACGTAGTAACTTTATGTAATCTGTGGAATGGTGCGCGAAAAGTTTTATTTCTTTGTTTAAAAATTGGTAAGCCGTGAGTAATTCGCATATCAAGAAGTGAAAGTGTTTAATTCGTTTAATGACAACCTACATTTTTAAAGGTACGCAGCTTTTTTTCTATTTGAATATTTCCAAATCTGTGATTTCATTTATTAATTGTCTATGTAACACTAAAAATAAGACTGATTTACACTTTTTAATGTAAAAATAACCAGATTTATTAAAGAATTTTTATAATTATTACATTGTTTAATTCATCTAATGTAGGTATCAAACAATATCGATTTTCATTAATAATAATCATAAGACAAACGGCAAAGAATGTCAATTTTGCATTTATAATTGTAACGTTATTTTTTTTTGATGAGATTTAATTAGTATGAGTAAGTAGGTGTAGGTAAGAAGTAGAAAAATATTATTTGTTTCTCCCGAATAAATAATATTAAACAGAGAGTAGAATATTGACACAATCAAAAATTTTATGAGATTTAATAAAAATAACAGTAGGTAGATAAGTAAAAAAAAAGGTAAGGGTAGAAACATATTTGTTTAAATACCAAATCAATATCTTTGAACCGAGGATATGTATTGACCCAGTCGAAAAATATATATTTCACTTTTTGCTCCATAGTACCCATCTCATGATTAAAATAAAGTTTAAACCTTATTACTATGGAGCAAAGTTCAACATTAATCGACAGCCTATAATAAAAGTATTAAGTAGATGTTTACACTAGATTTTTGTAAAATAGCAAAGAAGAATTCTATTTTATTTATATCGTAAGATTCACAATTTCACGCACAATTTTTTCATGTATTTATTTGTTTCAAACTTGTACCCGTTTCTCTGGAATCGCCATCGCAAGAAACGTCAAGTTAGCAGCCCACTTAAAGACCGTAATATCTCGGCTTGTATTGAAGTACTATTATTAAAATTTTGCGTATGCGAGTCACTATTTATGCACAGTTTTTTGACATATAAATCACATTGATTTGAACTGTATTTCTTAAGGCTCCTGCTATCTTGACGTCAAGTTAGCAGCCTCACCAAGATACTCAAATATCTTTTGAACCATAGTATCACTATTTATGTGCTATAAGTCACTATTTATCACTATTTATACACAATTTTTTTACGTAGTTAAAACCATCTAATTCCGTTGTGAGGCTGCTAACTAGACACTAGTCAATATAAAGGTTAACGGCGTTATTACCGTGTATTTATAGTACGCAAGTATCCGTTATTTCGAAAGAAAAAGTGAGAATCTAGTAGGGAACAGAGACACGCATTAGTGCGTGATGGTATCCCTTCTAGAAACCTCTGACAGTGTTTCGATCATATCCTATGCGATCATAAACCCTTTTTTCGCCGATTCCAAAAAAGTCCGGTGGACGTTGAAAATGCCGCCACAGGCAATATGCAAACAATCTCCAAAAAAAATGCCATAGATGTACTGTATAACTAATTTTATATTAAAACGTTATAGTCACTAAATAGTATGTTTGTATTTAGCGTGTTATTTATATTACTATGAGCGCTAAAGAAACAATTTGATACTTGCACGTATTAACTAACAGTTCAGGCGATCGGCTAGTGTGTCGCTGTCCGCCGACAGTGACTGACGTGGAAGCTAGACCGCACGTTTTATTTTTTTTACGAATGCTACACACTGTATTATTTTGCGACATGGATAAATCTGCGGACTCAGCGTCACAAAAAAAATAAGCAGAAAAGCCAATATTATGTTGATGAGTTAAAATTTAATAATTTTAACATAATTCAGATTTTTTTTATTATTTACTGGCTAGTTCAGTAACACTGTCTACAATTAATTCAAAAAAATATTTAGAATATTATTTTTAGACTTTCACGGTTAGCTACGGTTCTCAATTTTATCTAATATTACTTATAATGTTGCGCTTAATATAATAAATATGACTACTAATACAATTCTACGATTACGCGTACTACGATTGTACAAATTTGTACATATTGGTTGATCTCTTTCATTAATATTATTTAGTTAGATTTTAAAGTTTTGTCATCATCATCATCACCAGCCTATATTAGTAACCACGTTACTGAGCACGACCCGTAAATAATCGTAAAAACTTAATGAACAAAAATTATAAAACTAAAATAAACAATAAACTCTTAATTAATAAATAAATAAATAGTAAAATCCAAATTTACCACGTTATTGAGCACGACCCGTAAATAATCGTAAAAACTTAATGAACAAAAATTATAAAACTAAAATAAATAATAAACTCTTAATAAATAAATAAATAGTAAAATCCAAATTTACGACGTTACTGAGCACGACTCGTAAATAATCGTAAAAACTTAATGAACAAAAATTATAAAACTAAAATAAATAATAAACTCTTAATTAATAAATAAATAAATAGTAAAATCCAAATTTATTACGTTACTGAGCACGACCCGTAAATAATCGTAAAAACTTAATGAAAAAAATTATAAAATTAAAATAAATAATAAATTCTTAATAAATAAATAAATAGGAAAATCCAAATTTACCACGTTACTGACCACGACTCGTAAATAATCGTAAAAACTTAATGAACAAAAATTATATAACTAAAATAAATAATAAACTTTTATAAATAAATAAATAGTAAAATAAAACAAAAAAAATAGTCATATCGTAGTTAGACTTAGGTGCTCCGCAGACAGAGTCACTTTAGTTGCAGAAACTATCGACTTAGTTGATGAATCTTCTATGCTTTCGTTAAAGGTTTCAGCAACAGTTTACGGTTGCCGCAATTCTAAGTAAACTTTTCAAATCCATAGTTTACAGTCAATATTTGCCAGTAAAACCAGCGATTTGACACAACTAGTACAAAAGAGAATGGCCATTCTTGGTATCATCTTTGTTCGAACTGTAACTCCACCTAATTTATATTAAAAAATCAAGTTTTTTATTTTTATAAAACTGTTAAATAATTTGCCTTAACTTCTCCGACGAGAAAACCCCATATTATTTAGAACTTAAATTCACTTTCATTTGATATGATTTTTTTGACATGTCGAGTTGTCGGAACACCGAGGAGACAACGACAACTCGACATGTCAAAAAATTCAAACTAAATGCAAGTCAATTTAATTACTAAATAATATGGGGATTTCTCGTCAGCGAAGTTAAGGCAAATTATTAAACAGGGTTTTATGAAAACAAAAAACGTGATTTTTGATATAAAAATCATCATTGTACAAAGTCATTTGTAGCAATACTAAAGCCCATACTACACATACATACACACATACATAATTACGATGGGCATTTTCCTTTGAAATTTGTTAAGAGCCCTATTACAAATCTCCACTCTGCGAGAATAGGTATCGTTCGGACGGCCTGCGCATCGCATTTTTGTAGTAATGTTGCAGTTGTATTGTTTATTAAAATGTTTATTCCTCATGTAGTAATAATTATTCTGGTATACATTTTGCTCAATAATATTATCGTAGATAGGAGAAATTCACAGTTAACTTAACGATTTACATAGCGATTTTAGAAGTTTTTTTGTTTAGAATAAGATTTTTGTTCTTTATAAAATCAATGATATCTAAAAATTCCGAGGCCGCTACGAACTATACGACTATATAAGAGATAACATTCAAATTTTTTTATTTCATTTGTTTAGAACAGTAGTTCAATCTAGGAGCTCAAAAAAGTGGCTTCGCGCATGTCATCAAAATCTTTCTCTGCAATTGGGTTTAAAAAATTTAAGCGCCGATCTATGCCAATAGGTACACTATTCAATAAGTAAAAATTGTTAATGTATTTTTGTTTCTGAAATCAAGAACGCCAAAATTGGTCATTTTACGCAAATATCACAGTCGAGATGTAATAGGGCTCTCAATTGCAATTTAAAACTGTTATCGATCGATTCGCAACTTAAGTTGCTATGTCTGCTCAGCTTCTATAAGTTTAATGGAAACAGCGAGTTGCGAGTTGCCTGTGGCCGTAATAAAGAGATCAAAGTAGCTGTCTGCGGAGCACCTTAAAAAAAAATCTGAAGAAAACGAGTCAGTAGTCGTGTTTCGCCGAGCGAATCACCCGGCCCGCATCCCGCAGACCATCGGGAGGGCCAAGTTTACGGCGGTTTAACTATACTTATAGTACAGGGCGAGTGGCTACCGTTGATAAAGCCGTCTAGAGTGGTGGACGGGCGGTTCTGGCGCACGCAGCGCCGCTTGCGGGACGGCATACCGGACAGGTACGCGTCGCTGTACGGCTCGGCAGGCTCGGGGCGCTGCGTTGTCTGGTCACGGGTAAACACCGGCACCCACTCCTCGCCCCAGTGCTGCAGGATAACCATTGGAGGCACCTGCCAATTACCACTATATGCTTCAACAATATTGAATAGTCATTGTCAGTGATCGGAATAGGTGACTTTATTTACCTTAACGACGGGACACAACATGGAGATGTTAATACCACCGTATTTTTCGAAATTATGAAAATGTCTGATTCTTCGATTTAGGCAAATATAACTTATCTTTTCTGATCACTGCTCATTGTACATTCATAAGTCATTGGAAATAGCTATTGCCTATAAGTGTTGGTTTAAATCCCGATCCAGGAAATTTGTTTAAAACTTTTTCTAAAAACCTTGTTGGTATAAAACTCACTTCTGACTCACAGTTTTCTTACCAGAATCTCATCAGGCGATGGTTTTGTTCTTATTCTGAATAACAACGAGAAAGGAGATTGACCACTTACTATGGAGATTTTATCCGGGTGTGAACAGACATTACATTATTATCATTAAATTTATGTTTATATAATTAGACAACACTAGTAAGAAACAGATTGTGAGCTTCATTTTGTATCAAAATCCTAAATTATGTTTTTCAACTATAATTTAAACAAAGTCATCGAAAGAAAATTCACATAAACACTAACGAATTCACGATGCAAAAAATACAAAGAGAATGACAGTTTGACAGTTAGCTTGAGTACATATACATATTGAAAACTAAAATTATCGATATAAATCGATTGTTTAAAGAACTTTGAATTAAAGGTATCTAGTTAGGATCAAATCCTGCACTAAAACAATTTATTTTTTAAATATCCTAATTGATACAAAGTTGTGGTACTTAATTGAATTACATATTGGTAAGAAATGTTTTTTTTTTAAATGTTTAAGCCATAACTTTAAGAAATAACAACTAAAGCGAAAAATAAGTTTTGAAGTATCAACAATTTTAAGAATCCGGTTTTATTTTAGAAATAATACTTTACCAGACCGGATTCTTAAAATTGTTTAAAATAAATATAAGATATAGAACTTACGAAACGTATGTTATCAGAGCTAGCCGAGCCGCCTCCGCGGTTTGTAGTGGGGGTAGAAGAGCTGTCAGATTTCTCCTGTCGGCTTGCCCTGTATTAAAATGACATTGAAACATTCTAACTACCTATACTACCTACCTATACTACCTACGTTGCTTTGTATTTAATCAAAGCAACGTAGGTAGTATAGAATATTAATCCGCTTAACACATAAAACACACAAACTATCACAGCAAATATCCACTGTTAAATTATACTTTGCCCTGAATCAAGACAACTGATAAATTTATATAATAATACACTACTCTGATACAGAACATTACATTATATTTTGATGATCGGATCGGATCACTTTCTCTATAACCGTCCGTTATTATCTTATAAATTTACTTGTAAAAACAAAACGAAAGTACGAACAAGAATCACAGTCAAAATGTACAATGACCGACCGAAATACAAATAAAAAAAGTAGCACAGATAGCGGTCCGCAATACCGCGCATACCAACCTCGAAGAAGGTCGGCTCGAGTCGGAATCGGAGGAGGACTGGTCGTTAGTGTTGTCGTTAGTATTGTCGCTGCTGATGCCGTTAGTGAACGTGGTGGTGGTGGTGTGCATCCCCGACGATGACGACGGGTTGGTATTGGAGTCGTGCATGGTGGATAGGGAGGGGGCGTCGTACGGCGGCAATTGGGGGATTAGTTCGACTGTGACCGCCGGCGTGGAAGGCGGCGACGTCTGCATCGGCTCCGCAGTGCGGGCTGCGTACGCGCCGACCTCCATCGGTATGGGTGCCCGCAGGCTACGGCGTGCTGGCAACTAGAACCACACGCGTGTTTATGTTACATAGTATTCATTTAACAAAAGCAAACCTATTTATCAATATATTTAACGTTGATTTCTTAAAATAAATAATAATATTGAAGTATCATTATCAGCGGAGCCATTTTTTCACTGGTGATCTTGAAATTAATATTGACGTGAAATACACTATAAAATTCATCATCATTTCAGCCAAAAAGACGTCCACTGCTGGACAAAGGCCTCCCTCAATGATAAATCATTTTGAGGGGAATTTGCCATAATCGCCACGCTTAGCAGGCGGGTTGGCGATCGCAGTAAGGTGAGAATAATCACAGAGAGACGCTGCTGCCCATCCTCTGGAATGGTCCCATAGTCGCCTTCTACGACACCCACGGGTAGAGATGGGGTGGTGCAATTCTTTATCCCCGGTACCGCACGGGGCTAAATAAGGGGAACATATAATACTTTTGTATTATTTGCAATTTGATTATTAAGAGAGATACCATTTGAGAATTTTCGGTATCATAAATAAGTTACTCGTGGCATTGAATCAGAGAAAAAGATTCACATAAAATTGATCTTATAAGAATAGTAAGAATTAGTTAGGTACCGGTTCAAAATTCGCACCTCAGGTCATTCAACAGGTCCCGGGTTCGATTCCCAGCGGGGGTATATGAATGTGTACTTGGTTTGGGTGGTGGTAGGACTTGTTTGTCCGCCTGGCTAGCTACCACCATATCATCTAAATATGTCGCCATAACATCAATGTTTGTAGCATTGTTGTGTTCCGGCATTTGAGATAAGATAGCCAGTGCCTCACTAGTACTGTTCATGAATGTTTGTTTGTTTTTTTATATGTATTGTTTACGCTGCAGATTTCAGAGGTAGTTAAGATAATCGACCCCATAAGGATACTAGTGTCATCATCATTTGGAATGCTAACGGAATTGTTTTAGAATACCTCAATTATAGTAATGACATTTGTTTAATAGGGTTAACTAGTTACAATAGTTAACGATTTTATTACGTTCTTCGTATTATAACGTTTTTACCGACGTTGAGCGACTGATTTAAGTGAGATGTGTAGTGAGAATAATAAGTCTTACAATATCTTTTATGTAAAATGCAGTGCATCATCATCAGGTTATCCCACGTGAACAATGGGGAACTCCATATGGGGAGATCGGGCCATAACCCACCACGCTCACTCAATGCGTGTTAGTTGGTTTAAAAGAATCATAACTGACGTCGTAAGTCTTCTGTATTTGAAATCTGACCCCGATTCAAACTACTGTTACGGCACACAAACAGTTATGTTTACTAAAGTGAACACAACGACCTTCTTAATTAGCATAATAGAGGTGTCACCTAGATAAACTATGTAGCTTTTGAGAAAACATGAGTGGTAGACGAGTAAAACTGCAAGGCTTAAAAATACCGATAGATTGTAAACAAGTCATCATAGCAATGAATTTCCTTTTCATGTGAAATTCTGAGTACTGTTTCGTTATTTTTGTGCAGTGGAACGCAACGAGATAGCTTGCACTAGTTGTCCTACTATTACTAGACTGGAAACACTTCTACGCTTATTATTTTTCATGCAACTAGATAATTTATGGGCTTCAAACTACTACTGCTACTAGTAGGTTGAACTGCATAGCCTCCTTTTACGGAACATTTTATTTTTTATTTGTATGCCAATTTTTAGTATATTACTCACCTTCAGGACGAATTTTTTTTTTGATCCTTTATACTATTATTATTGTTGATCGAACGTAAACTCCTATGTGAGTATGTTTGTGTGTATAAAAATAAAGAAAATAAAGCTAAAGAATAAATGCGTCGCCGAGCCTTAAGCATTTTATACAGAACAAAGATAATATGGATTCGGAGGAATATCTTTATTTTGTATTTTTGTAAACCATTGCGTCGTCGCCGATTGCCGTCACACGTCGGCGAATGCTACCGCTTGTCGATCATATCATAGCCGGCTGTAACGGTCAAAGGGTTAAACCAATTCGTATATTGCATCCTATGTATTTGTATGGACAATCGATGGACAATTAACGCGCCCGGTCTGGTTAAGCAACTTTCGCAAAGGTCGATCATCGGATGGCTGACCAAAAATGTATCATGTCAAACTCCTCCGTGCTTCGGAAGGCATGTAAAGCAGTTGGTCCCAGCCACATTAGTATTGTTAACAACCGCGCGGTGGTTTATGGCCTGTTCTTAGTATCAATCCATAGTGGAGGCTAGTGCCATAGCAGTGGGGAAAAATGAGCTGGTGATGATGAACAACCACCAATCCACACTGGGCCCGCGTGGTGGTTTATGACCCGTTGTCCCTACCCATCCATAGGGAAGGCTCGTGCCCCAATAGTGGGGACATAAAAATGAGCTGATGATGAAGATGAACAACCACCAATCCGCACTGGACCCGCGTGGTGGTTTATGGCCCGTTCTCCATATCCATCTATAGGGGAGGCTCGTGCCCCAGCAGTGGGGACGTAAAATGAGCTGATGATGATTTGTATATTAATTACATACTTACATCGGGCAAAACGCCATCGCGGCGGCGCACGAACTGAGCGATCGAGTCCTGGTGGTTGTTGAGGTTGCCCATGATGCCGACCATGTTGTCCAGGGCTATGATGCGCATCGAGGAGCGTATCGGTTCGTTAAACCGCTCCACTAATTCATCCTGTTGGGAAATACTTTTCGTTAAAGAAATCTGTAGAAAACTATTATTATGAAATCATTTTCGTTAAAGAAATGGGTAAAAAACTATTATTATTAATTACGTATTACATATCTTAGTTTCTATGTTAGGAGAAGTTTCAGAGAAGAGGTCCCTTTTTTGAAGTCAAACATCTAGTTCTTTGTGTTACTAGACAGTCACGAACAGTTGGTTTGTATCTTATACAGGGTGTTTCGCGCACGGACCGACACAACTATTGGAGAGCATGGGGGTTTAAAAATAAAAATAAACCGGATAGAATGGCTGCCAAGGACGGACAAGCGGAACGCTGGCCGACCACCTGCTAGATGGGCCAGGGATATAGAGCTGGTCGCTGGAAAAACCTGGATGCGAACAGCTCAAAACAGAAGGGATTGGCGTAACATGGAGGAGGCCTATGCCCAGCAGTGGGTAGATACGGGCTGAAAATGAATGAATGAATGGGGGTTTAGATTTCACCCACAGACCCTATGTCCTAAGTATCAGGGTGATGCGCATAAGTCGTTTTTAAACTATTTCTTCCAAATAATAATTTAAATAGAATAATAATAATACATTACAAAATATAATAAAAGTGATCTTATTGTATCTCCTTATATAGTAAGGCGATTGCACTTAATTATATCTCACATGCGACAGCTCTAGAAGTAGCGCCTATGATGCACAATTTAGACAGGTGGTCTCGGAACACTTAATAAAATGCAAATTAATCCAGACGTTTCTTGTCGTGCTGCCGTGCGGTTTCATATTAAACGCCAGCTGCACGACCGTTTTAACATGGAATGCAGTGCAAACGTGCGGCAGCCGTCGGAATACAAACGTCTAAATTGTAAGAGCGCTTTGGCCGGCGCCACATTATGCGGAAACTCCGTCGTTGAACTTTCGTGACGGTAAATCCGTTAATAAACATTGCAGTCACATTCAACAGTGCGCGTAGCAGACGCCGATCTTCCGCGAAGTGTGCCTGATGACAGCAAATTATATGCAATTAAATGTATTGACGTCCCGTTGTTTAAAATGTGCTGGCGTTAGAGCTGCAAACACTCACCAAATACATCCGGAACAGCTGGCGCAGCCCCAGCTCCTTGATCGTGCACATGTGGCACACGAGCGCGCACAGCTCGATGAATATGCGCAGGAAGATCGCGTAGAAGCGCGCCGCGATCATCTCGCTGGTCGAGTCGGACATGAGGCACGCGATCACGGCCGGCAGTCGCGAGCGCACTAGAGCGCGGATGGACTCCAACGGGTCTATGTCGGTCCTGATAGGAGTCACGGTGGACTGCGTGGAAAGGTGTTATGGTTATTTGGTTGCATATGTGATAAATCAGAGCATAAGTGGATATGCTTCATTTATAAGACGAGAGCAAGTTTAAAAAATCTTGTTCTACTGAATTTTGCCCTATATCTATATTTAGTTTGTAAGAGACGAGGCTCGCCCTTTCATTATAGTATGTTTATTAATTAAGTACAATTACTGGCATAATTTATTATTAGTAAGAGAGATGAACTCTGCGGCCGGCGTGCTTTTACACGTATTTCGCACGTCATTCGCCGGAGCCCGACAATGGACTATAATATCTGAAAACTAGCTTTTGTTTTTATCACTGTTCGCTCGATTTTGTCGATCTGGCAGGCCAGAGTAAATATGAGCATGCTTAGTAGATTATTAGTATATTACGGCAAAGTTTCCTCGCTTTTGCCGTTCTACTCAAATTGCCAACATAAAATGAAACGTTTTTTTATAGGTGAAACCTTAAAAAAAATCAAGATATTCTTTGTTACACAAAGGCGAGTCAGATTAAAACTTGTACCAACCAAAAGAGAACATAACATTTTCAATGAACGCTTCATTTTGATCGATCACCTGTCAAAGCTTCTCCGATTAACTAGACGTTTTAAAAGGCTTTGTCTCTCTTATTGTCGTTATAGTGTTCATTGAGTTTTTTCGTTGTGGCGGGTCAGAGTAAAGCCAAAGCGTCGTCGTTTTGCAGATTGCAGATAAGAAAACTACAAATACAATTTTATTTACCATGTTCTGAATGAACTCTGTGTTACGAGCGATAAGATAGTCAGAGGCGTTTTGGAACGCGTTGTCGCTCTCGATGTTGCCGGAGCGGTCAATCAGGTGTTGCACATAGCTGCGCAGGAGCAGACGCAGCGACTGGAATTCGTTCGGCAAGAGGGCCGGCTCACCGCCCGACGAGTGGAGCAGCTCAGACATGTATAGCTGACGGCTCTGGTCAAATTACAAGTATTATTTTAGACATTTCGATATATCACCTCTGCGGCCTAGTGGCTACTACGGTCAATAATGTACTAGATAGAGGATCCGGAACAAAAATGCATCTCGAAAGTGGTCCTGCTCATACAAACACCTGGTAGAATCATTTAAACATAAGTTGAAAGATCACCTTTCCAACACTGGTAATCAGTAACGTTACATACAACGTTAGTCGGCACGTGTATGCATGTGTATGCATGTGTATGTATGTATGTGCGAGAGATATCCCGGGTTCGATGCGCCGATAACATGTTTTGTCATATTGTCTCCTTAACACTATCTATTCTGATCACATACGATACGTTAGCTGTTTATATAAAAATGTATAGTGTTGAATTGTAAGAAACTTGAACTTGACTTACGATGGCGACCATCAGAGCGTTGAACCAAGACGCCGGAGACGGAGCGCTGTGCAGCAGATGCACGATGTTGGACATGTGGCGCTGAAAACCAAGTAGAAAATGCAAAACCTATCGCAAAGCGAAGTACGTTAAAAGAAGTTGTCTATGTAACTGCTAAGTACAGATAAGATTAACATGATTAAAAGCACAAGGGTAGTTTGGACCAGAAACAACCATGATAGCTGTTCAGACAGTTTTTATTTTAACTTGGTTTATTAAGAAAACTTTTAATATCATCCACAACATTGAACACAAAGTAAATAATAGTCTTCATTGAACATTTGGAGACCATCTGAAACTTAAATAATTAAAAGGATTAAGTTGATTTTAATTATTTGACATACACAGACAGAAAATGCATTACAAACATTTAATTTTTCAACAAAACATGAAGCAAATACAGTTGTATAATCATTACAATTATATATTATACTATTATTTAGCTTATCAAACTGTGTTATTTAAAAAAAACATAATATTCAAAAAACGTAGGGCTCTGCGGAATATCAGAGTTGCAGCTATATTAATTTTTATACGAAGTAGAACTGATTTGCAAGATAAAATTTTACTTGAAAAATTCAACAAGTCTCAAGAAGCTTGAGTGGGCATCGAACCCACGACCTTTCGAGGCCCGGTCTTTCTCAACTACAAATATATAGCATTGTGAATGCAAAAATTTAAATAATAAAGATATGATCTGATTTGATTTATGGTTACCTGAGATAAGTCAAGGCGACGATGGCGCATAGCATCGAAGTTCTGCATGGCAACCCTTTCGGCTCTTAAGCGTTCTTGTTGCTCGATCTGCTGTTGGTGGTGCTCCCTGAAACAATTATTATTGCAAATATAAATGTATACTTTACATACACAAAATTCAATTCAATTCAATTTTCTAAGGAGAATCTGTCAATATGACAAAATTATGCAATGATTAAACTTTAACTGACGATTGAAAAATCAGCCCTAAGAGTACAATTAATGAGTTATGAATATCACTAAGCCATCGTAAGTTCGTAAGTCTACTTTGGGCGGGTGACCTTGTACTGAGAAGAACCGGCACGAAACTATAATAAGCAAAGGCATTTCTTTTCTTCCTTTCTTTTATAACGTCAAAATAAAGAAAACACATTGTACTTATTTACAAAAAAGTACAAAACTTTAAGGGAAATAATTTATTTGTATTACAAAATAAATATTTGGTCAGCAAAATTATTATTTGGTCAGCAGAATTATACAATCGGTCAGCATAAGAAATCCTTATTGTTGGTTATAGTCCATTTCAACTGGGATGATCCCGGTGACAGATGTCATCAATAACGAAGACGTGACTTTGTATAAGCGTATGAACTTATTAGACTACATCAAAATAACATATTTTTATATAATCCATCACTAAATATACTACAATTACTTTTTATAATTCTATTTTTTACTTTAGATTAGGTTTGTCTCAATAAACTCTCGCATAACACACATTTATCAAAACTTTAAAACAATATAATAAAAAAACGTACCCCTTCTAATGTAATGAAATGACCTTGTCATTTCATTACAAAGAAATACTAGTGTTGGGATAGTAAACCAAGTGAAGTTCAATTGACATTCAATAACAATAACTAATCAATTAAATTTAACTTTATATTTTTCATTCTAGCTGTATTAATTAATTTGTTAGTCTTTTTTTATGTGAACATGTAGATTAGTCTACATTTTTTCATTTTATTGCGGCGTCATTACGAAAAATATTAAAATGAAACATCTTAAACTTATAAAACAAAAACATATATATATATACAGCCAACACGTCACTGGTGAAAATTGGGCGAAAGTAGTCGAAAAGACAAAAAATACTATATTAGAGGACTGGGAGAGGTACGTCAGAATAGATAGGTGGAAAGATCAACTTATAATAAATGTCGGCGATAGCGACTCTTCAAGCGATCCTGACAGTGATTTTTCAGATACTTATTGAATAAAAAATTTACTCTTTTCAAATTCTGTTTCATTTTACCGAATAACACTATGTAAAACATACATTTAATGCATTTATGAACAATAAACTTTCAATATAATACATAAACACAAATCATATTTAAAGTATTGTTAGTATAGTAAAATCGATTTCATTTCCATATATAGTATTATCGATTACCAGAAACAATCGAAATTATTTCATTGTAGGACATCTCTACAATTGTCGAAATCGAACTGTCACCGGGATCATCCTAGTTGAAATGGACTATAGGTTAAGTAAAATTTTTTTTCCGAGCAAAGCCGTTGCGTAGCGAGGGCCAGTCACGGAAGGGGGGAACAGCATAAGACTGCTGTTCAGAATGATATAAGAGCCGTTGCGTAGCGAGGGCCAGTCACGGAAGGGGGGAACAGCATAAGACTGCTGTTCAGAATTATATAAGTTGCAGACTGATTTAGGAATATTTGCTAACCACAAGTTCCTGCCCAATTAGCTTTTTTGCGGCCCAACTAGCATTTTTTTTGCTTACTAAAATACTAATACTTTGCTAACCGTTTAAATAATACCCAAACTTTAATATAAGTAAATCTGCTATACAGGTAATAGCCAAACACTGCTGGTGTAGTTGAGATAAACTTTAATATTAATATTATTTTTCTAATTTTAATACAGAGGTTTAATTGACATAAACATGCAACATTTCACGAGTCTCCAAAATTTTTGTATAAAATAGGAATGGAATGAAGAAAATAGAGATTCGAGAGAGTATTTTATGTTGATAGACTCTCGTGAAGTAAATAAAATGTAAATTTAAATCAGCCTCTCTGGGTGCGAGCAGCACAAAACCGGTTGTTGTGGAGATCCTTGGGGGATCACCTTTGTCCAGCAGTGGATGTTTTTTGGTTGAGATGGTGATGATAAAATCAATTGGGTATTTGACTGGTTAGTGAACAAATAACCTTTAGCAACTGTCAAAAAGTATTTTTTTCAATAGACATTGTATGAGAGTGGAAACTATGACGTTACTATTTGGTTACGTCAATTGAGTGTTTGTTTATTAATAACTTTTTAGGTTATAAAAACTCATGCTTAGGTCAAATAAAAAAGTGCTTAATCTTTTATTGAACTGTTACGTGATTAAACTTATAAGTACGTTTAATGTTCTGGAATTAATCATTAATATTGTCAACATCCCTATTGATCCGATACTTACCTACGACGCTGGACACGACGACGGGCATGGTGGCTGTCGCACTGCAGGAAACGGTCGTAGATAAGACCGGCGAGCGCGATGGCTACTGACGGGGAGCGGATGTTGCCGCCGCTGATGCCGCCTCCGCCGCTCCGACGAAATGGCATATTAGCTGCAAATGAAGAGTTATCTAACTATCTAAGTAACTGAGTGCCTACTGTATTGTTTTCTTTTAAAAAAATATTAAAATTTGTACTGCAAAAATTTTACTTTTTTCGAATGTCGCCAGGAGGCGCTGCTTCAATACCACACTTATTTACGTATTCATCAACGTGATCGAATGTCAAATTAAACTCACACTAAGCACCGTGAATGACTAATGTTTCGTAACTGGCTTACACTATTAAGCGAAGTATTAAAAAAGAAAAGTTTGTAAAAAGATACATACTCTGCCTAGTGGCGTTTCCCGAACCCGAACGAGCCTCAGCAGAATGATCGGCGCCTTCCTGCGACAGGGTTGACCTAAGGCCTACGCCTTCCCCCAGGTTCTGGGCTTGCACATGAATCGGATTAACGCCCTGGGCCTGAGCTTGAGTATTGATATAGTTCTGGAGCTGGGTCGCCAGAGAGTTTGGGATCTGCACAGCCACGCCTTCCATTCCGGGCAACAAGCCCTGGCGGATCACGGTCGACATGATGTTGTGGAGCAAATCGGCTGTGGGCGGTGGGGTGCCGGCGAAGGCCATCGGGCCGAAGAAAACTGCGCAAAAAAGTACATTTTCAAATTAGAACTTTAATTTTTGTTACAGACTGAATCTACGATCAATAATAGAACAAAATAAAGGACAGCGCCATTTTTTATGCTTGACGTTGGCTTTGGTTGGACCGCATTAATTTTAAATATTGCCAGTAACGAATTTGTGGTCTATAGTTCTCGTACCATTTTGGTAGCACTCATCGGGAATCGAGTACTATTACTGAACGAAAGTTTTAAGTAACTATTACCAATTTTTATAAAAAATAACGAACGAATTATTTAGTAAAAACGGTTACCAAATAATGCCTAACAGTAGCAACAATCGTTTCTGTAACATGGGGTTACTTTACAATCAATAGTAACATTGATAGCAGATCCAAATTCTTAAGAAGCGGTGTCCATGGCGCCCAAGGCGTCACTCCGACATTAAAAGCCTTATTAAAAGCTGTTGTCAATGTAACAACAAGTAATTAATGCTTCGGTCAAATAAAATAAAAGTTAATATTTTAAAGAACTGTTATGTGATTTTATTTATACGTTTAATGTTCCGGAACTAATTGTTGCATCATTCTTCCTTCCGTCATACCTCCAGGTACGTCCCCTGACGTTTGCAGACCGGCCGCGCCGTGCTGAGCGGCGGCACTTCCAGCAGCGATGTTGCCACTCGCGAGATTGGCCAAAGTAACGCCTTGCGGGAGCTCCTCCACGCTCATCACCACTTCTACTCCACCGAGCCCGCCTTGACCCAACCCTCTAAACAAGTTCTCAAAATCTACAACAAAAAAGTTTTTATGTAATCACCACTTCAAAAAACTACAAAAATATATTTCATTATATTTAATAGCACGACATCAAGAGCGATCTACTTTATAACACTCACAGCGAGACATGAGCTGAGCATTGAAATATATATAAAACGCGTTACTGTTATTGGGTTTTCTACGCCATGTCAAAACAGCTTTTATAGAAAGATGTTAACAATCTTTGATTATATACATGTCTAGGTACCGCATTGGCTTCACGAAAACCCATTTACTCAAAAGACATTATACACTTCTCATGCACGTCAATGTTATTTGAAACACTACCTACGCATTGTTCACGTAAAAGAAAAACCAATATGTCAATAGTTATTTTCCCTTTAAGACCACTTTTTCGTGTTGTTTGTTTGAATTTCTCTATCTAGACGTGTATATAATTAAAGTTGACAATCCTCCATTTCATTAGCATCACCGTACTGAGGGGAAGGGCTAACTCACGCAGTCGCTAGTCTTATGTCTCTTTGGAAACTATGTGGGCTCAGACAAGTGACAAACTTATGAAACATTCCCATTTTTAAATGCTAAAGGTTATAATATCACGAAATTCAGTGAAAAGGCTTTATTTCTAAATATTGTTTTCAACTTTGATCAAATTTTCAAACGCACGAATAGATATAAACACTTGTCGAGAGCCCCTGAAGTTTTATACATGTTCTCAAAAGCAACAATAGCATACGAGACACATATTATACTACTCAATAGAAACTGATTGACCTTTGTAGCAGAGCCACCACGCTGATAGACGCCGAGCCGTTTATAATGCAAAGGTCTTACCAAGAAGCACCTGTCGGCGGTTTGCTTGATTCTGCTGGTTCTGATTCGGTTGTTGCTGGCCCTGCTGTGGCTGATTCTGCTGCGGTTGGTTCGGCTGCACTGGATCCTGCTGTGCCTGATTCGGTTGAGCCTGATTCTGTGGTCCCTGATTTTGTTGTGGCTGATTCTGGTCTGTCTGTGGTTGTTCGGGAGCCCTCGCACTGTTCAGCCCGCTGAGAATGGCACTTTCTAAGGGAAGTGCTATGGGAACTCTAGTTTCTATTTCTAATTGATACGTAACAGGTTCAGGCTGAATATTAATATTGACAGTCGGCGGAGTGGTATTCCTACCGGCGTTGGCGGATTGCTGGTTGCCTCTTGCTGACTGGCTGTTGTTGCCAGCTTCGGAGGTGGAGGAAGCCGTCGCCTGCTGCGAGCTCGCGTTTCCCGCACTGGCACTCCCCGAGCTGGTTGTGGTCGACGTGTTTGCCGACGACTGCGGTTGCTGTGGAGGTTGCGCTTGCGCTTGTGGATGACCACGGTTCGCCTGAACAACGTTAATTTGAGCCTGCAATAAAAGTATGTCTCTTTCCTTTTATGTATAATATCTTTCTAATAATTAATGTTAGTGTTTCTAAGATAGCGATGAGCGAAAACACGCGTATGGTAAGGTTAAATACGATATATTTTTTTAACTTTGCTTTGGTTACATAATTCTTTCAGATGTGACAAGTAGACGTGAACAGGGAGGATTGGAGTCTTTCAAAGCATTTGAATGTGTGTATGAAATAGCGCTTTACAATCAGTCATCATACTGATGGGTGTGTTGCGCTGGCCTACAGTGATCGTTAAAGGTGGAGGTAGTGAACAGATTATTTAAACAAATATGAAGATGCTCTTAGAAGCGTTTACAGATTTTGATATCCCATATACAATTTCTAGTCCCTTTAATTTAAACCTATAAGCCATAATTTGAAATTCCCCTTGCTTAAGGTAAATACAGAGATCTTAAAAAGATTTAAAAAATCGTTTATTCAATTGAATTTGTATGATTTAATTGAGTCCTTCTTTTCTTACTTAAAATCACATTATTTTGTATTGCGTGTGCCGAATAAATATATTCCTTTATATTCTATTGTATGCTATTTTAACTATTAGATCTCTATATTTTCAAATAAAAAGTTGTATCAAAATCAGCTATATTTTAGTTGTTATGTGAGATAGTTCTGTATAAAGGCCCTTCATACCTGCATAGGTATCAGATGGCGCGTCACAGCGGCCTCGGCGTTGAGGCGCGAGTTGCGCTGGCCCACTGTGAAGGTGACGTCGCTGATGGCGTGGTACGCGTGCGCGAAGCTATGCATCAGGTCGGACACCATGTCCACCATGCGTTGGTTGCTCTGCATCTCCTCTTCGGAGTACTCCGGCGGCTGAATGTATAACAAAATGTCTTTTCAAAACAATCTGAGGTCTTGGAGGTAAAGTGTAGGACCACGAATGCGGTAATGTTTTATTTTCTCACAAAAATGTGTATTGTTTATTCGAAGATGAACGGGTACTTATGTTTTTAAAGCAAGCAGAGCCGTTGGTTTCGTCATTTAAAACCACGTTATTATCAATGTTGTTGGTATTACAAAACCACTCTATAGACTTTAACACTAATTACAATATCAAAAACTCATTACTTTAATTTCTTAAACTCAACAATACTCATCTTATCTTATATAGAATGAAAAGAACAATAAGGAGATCAATTATTTTTATTGAAAGTAAAAAGTTCAAAAGTTGTTCAAAAGTTGTTCAGCCCAAAATTGCTACTGGCGCATGTATTTTTACATCAAGTTTCTATTAAATTAGCATTAACTATTGTAAAGCAATTCCTTAATTAATTTCTAATTTATTTAAAGCTAGTGCGATATCCAAGATACATCACGACTGCCTATGGTACCTCTCACACTAGGTGCAAGCTAGTCGAGCGCACTCTGGGAATAACCCACCAGAACAGTGATGTCGTAAATCTTTATATATGAAAATCTTCTGTGCGTGTGTATGTATGTCACTGAACCCCTTCTAAACGGCTGGACCGATTTGGATGAAATTGTTTGTGTATGGTCAAGTGGATTCGAGAATGGTTTAGATTTACAATTGGACCCGGTAGGTGGCGCTGCTATATGGGTCCATCATGGGATACGGGTGTTATGGTATACTTAAGCGGACGAAGGATTTGTTTGTTTTGTTGTCATGGAAACTGTCAAAGCGGTACGAAGTCTGCCGGTCAGCTAGTGTTGTATAGAAATAATTTATAAATGATAGCGTGTATTCATTCAGGTATTGCATTATAAGCAGATACCTGCTGACGAAGTTCCTCACCTCTGGCTCGTTAGCGGCGCGTAGCAGCCTCACATACGCCAAGCGGTGCGGTGTGAACTCCTCCTGCAGGATGGCCAGCTCCTCGATCAGCTGCCCCAGATGCCGCGGCTGCGTGTGCCGCGCGCGCATCGCCCGCACCACCCTATGACTCCTTTGTGTGGAAGAATATATCTATACCAACCAAACTACTACACACAACGAGCTAAATATCACAATAGTACAGGTAGACACGCAACCTTATAGCGACACACATATATTACATATTTTTATTTTGGTTTATTATTATTCGAAATTGTATTTTATTTCATAATAAAGCAAAAATATTATATTATAAAATAAAAAGCAATATTTCTAAATTTGCCGATATAAATATACACGGTGACTTTTTATCGGTGATCAGGACCTACTGATTCCCACTAAGAAAATGATGCCCATTCCAATAATAATAGTAGTTACATGTTGTCTTTTTATAAATTTTATTTGTATTTTTAATTAGGTAACCAATATGAATTAGAATGTATGGTCTTCCTACATTTTTATGAAGTGAAGATTGGAGGTTTTATTTGTAACAAGAAGGAGTAGGATAACCATGATTTTAATATTCATAGTTATTAACATTACTTCCCAGACAAAAAAAAATAAAAAATGGAACGCTGACATGTAAGTTTTATTATTATTATTGCAATGGCTATCATTTACTTCCAATTTAAATAAAACTAAATCGCCCCCCTCGGATTCGTATTTTTGGAGTCAAACCTGGGCATCAAATCTTATTTCAACGTGAGTTTATACTTTAGTGCATACGACGATTTACTCCCAATTCGTCATTTTCCCATTTCATCATGCGATGCCTATTCTATACAATTTATTCTTATTTCATCATTCATCCCACTTCATCATTTTCCTATTTTATACATTTTTTTCCCATTTCATTATTCTTTCCAGATCATCGTTTTGCCATTTTACCATGCGATGCAAATTCTATACAATTTATTATTATTTCATCATTCATCCCACTTCATCATTTTCCCATTTTATACATTTTTTCCCATTTCATTATTCTTTCCAGATCATCGTATTGCCATTTTTTTTCCATTTCATTATTCTTTCCAGATCATCGTTTTACCATTTTACCATGCGATGCAAATTCTATACAATTTATACTTATTTTATAATTCTAAGATCAATCAAGTACTTAGTTTATAGTGGGATAATAATTATCCCACCATAAATTATAAATAATTATTACCATTACTCCCACTTCAGAAGTTTTAATTATTTTAAATATTGTCAATTTTTCGACATACATACTAATATTATAAAGAGAAAAGCTTTGTATTTTTGTATGTTTGCAACGAATAAACTCAAAAACTACTGGACCGATTTAAAAAATTCGAGTAACATAGGCTATATGAAAAAAGAAATGTCCACCCGTGCAAAGCCGGGACGGGCCGCTAGTAATACATAAATTTGATAATTTTAAAATTAATTCATTGTTGAATAAACAAAATATATAATATAAAATTCCTCGAGCCTTCAAAGGGAAAAAAATCTTCATATAAGATGACTATAAATACTACTAAAATAAAAAAAAGAATGAATCAACATACTTATTGGAAATGTTTTCATACTTGTGTGTGCAACGGTTCTTATTTTTTTGTCTGGTTTAGTCTAGTTTATCTGGTTCGTCTTCTCCAAAATATTGGAATAACAGTAACGTTAAAGTAGTTGGCCAAAAAAAAGTTTAACAAAACATTTGTTGAAAATAAATTTATTGTAGTCCCAATTATTTGAGATAGCGCTGCCGTTATGTAAACATTGGCTCTGTGTTTTAAGTATGATTAAAGTTTTTCTAATTTTATTAAAATAAATTATGTTGTTTTTAGTTTTTATTGCACAATTTCTAGTAGTAAAATAAATGTAAAGTCTTTTTATTTGTGTTGTTGTTTTTCAAAGTAAGCGTGATGAAATGGGGAAATAATAAATGGAAATACATTTAAAATTATCAAATGAGAACATGATGAAATGAGAAAATGTCGATGTGGGCGTAAACCCTTACAACGCCCTTTGAAATAACGTGACCACCCTAAAGTAGGTCTAGGCACAAAGGCGAACGAGTCACAAAGGAGAAAGTGAATACAATATAAACAACCCTCCTTCTGACGCAGTCGGGTAGGGTAACAAACAAAAGCTTTGCTAAGACTTCATTTTGTTCGTAGTTGGAATGAATTTTAATTTAATTTAATTTTTTTTTATTGTTTATCGCCTTCTTTATTTTTTCCTCTCATAAAACAAAATTACGAAATAAATTTTCTAATATAGACTAGGCTACCAGTGGAGATCCGTATGTAAAATACCTGCACACACTACGTGACTAGCCACATCAATCATATTATAGCCTGGGATCACTAAAACATATATCAGAAGTCAGAATGCGATCTGCTTAATTTGGAAACGAAAACCCTATTGGAACTTGGTCAAAAATATGTTTGCTTTTCTTCAAGAGCTTTCAAATATACTTATATACCTTCAATAACTTTGTCTTATAACACCAATAACACAAACTCATAGCCTTCATCAAAATTTTACAAGCTTGCTCTACCTAAGAGCTCACCAAACCTAATTCTTTCAAGCGTGGAATCGATTTCCGGCGAAAGGAAGTTAAGCAGACTTATTTTATATAGATGCGATACACAGCTTGTATATGGACAGACATCTCATAGTCGATCGACACGATTGATTCATTTTTCGGCACATTCCTTTTTGGACATATTCCGTTTTCGGCATATTCTTGTTTCAGCACATTTTAGTAAATAAATTATACTATGAAATACTTGTGACTTTGCTTGCGTAATAAAATAAAATATTTTTTATTAGTAAAGTATTATATTTTAATCAATAAAAATAAAAGACAAAAATTAAACATTACCTATACTGATTACTTAAAATAATTGGGCAACTAACTAATGATAACCAACTAGGTATGTAGGTATCTAATGATAACGCAACTAAGTAGGTATCTAAATTCATATGCTTATGCTTAGACAAGGACCAAGGACAAGCGAAAGAGCGAGATAACAGGAACTTACATCAAAATACGATGTCAAAACATTATTTACTACATCTTTAAAATATTACTTCAAGCAATATTTATTCGATGAGTGTTTTGTGTTTTCTTGCATGCTATTTATATATATAAGTATATACTTTGTTGAATATAATGATTTATGCCGAAATATTAATAAGATAAAACACTTCCAAGAAAAATTAACTCATTTTCATGTATGAATTGCGTGTATAAGACGTAAGAGTGTGACACTTCTCACATAGTACAATATCAAGTAAGTAATTTACTACACTCTCGTACATTTCCCTCCGCCTATTAGCGCATTTATAATTCACTATGTCGTGGCTGCATGTGTGACGTGTTCCACCAATATTGATTGAGCTAATTTTGAACTTATTTATTTTTTATTTAATTTTACACACGTTGGCGGGGTTTATTCGTCCAATAACGAAAATAATCTCAAATATAATTATGTCAGCTGACGGCCTTTCCACCGCTACACACGCAGCTGATTGTTGTTTTCGTACTTTTAATAATTTAAACACTCGTTTAGTTAAATTTCATCCTATAACTAATTTTTACGTATTTTTTTACAAGTTCACGTGAGCAGCTGACGCATAGTCCCCCCTCCACGATGCAGCTGACGATTTTTTTTCAGTTCAGTGCGATATCAACTATTTATGAAAAAAGTTTTAGCCGGCGCACTATTACTTAATTTTAATTTTTTTTTTAACACTTTCGGAACCTCCTACACTCACGCCCACCGCGGGTGCGCCAGCTGACGCTTGGTTCACTTATAAGTAATACGAGATCTGTTGAAAAAGATGGCAATCGATCGGCGTAAAAACACTACCTAAAATGCAACGCTACCTCCCGGACCATTATATGGTGTTGTAGTAATTTCTTAAAATTGGTCACCTGTTAAACATTGTCCTGGCTTAGTTAGCATCAAGGATCCAGAATTCACATTGACAAAAACATTACTTACATATAATGGTTTCGGAGAAGAGCCTCATGTTAAAATAAGATTACATTAGTAAAGCGGTTCTGCGGTGGTGCGGTCATGAAAAGCACCTCTTCGGCCAGGGCCACATTTAGCAGAAACTCCATTACTGAATTTCCGTTGCGGTAAATTCGTTAAGTCGAGCGGTCCGCTAACGGACAACCGATTTTCTGCGTAGTGTGTTCCATGACAGTCAATTAAATATGTAATGAAATGTATTTACGTTCCGCTGCGCATGAAATAAAAGTCACTTACTTACTTACATCTTCCGCGGCGGAATTCCCGCGTAATGTGGCCCTGGCCTTTAAGTGCGACTGCACAGACAGAAGTTGTGGATTGCTTATATTCAGAATTACACACTTACCTACGACGAAGGTGGAAACGGCTTGGGGGTGCTTCAGCCACAATTTCGTCTCCGTTTTCATCTAACTGAGGCTCAACCTGTGATAGAAAAAATAAGGCGTCGTTAGAGAATTATTCAACTTACTTAGACTTACTCTGATTTCTCCGTCAACTATCTAAAGCATGCAAATAAGTGTAACTGATGGCAGGGTTGCAGAAAATGAAAACTATTTGTACGTTTCTTCTATTAGTACTATCTACCAACAAATATTTATATTGTCACGTTTTAAAGGTGCTATGCTATGTTAGTGTGATTGTTACTTTTTCCCATATAAAGTAAATGTTATTTTGGGTTCACCCTGTGTACCTATACTTTGAAATTTTTATTTATTTTATTTTTTTGGTAAGATAGTAGCGTACATTCAAAAATAAAAACCTTCTACACAGTCATATAACCTGTACAATATTATTAGTATTAGTTGTAGCTAAATGGCAATTTTGCCATATCCATCGCAGCAGTTATATTACTCATTCTGATGACGAATATACTATAAAAAACCTTTATTTACTTTGAAAAATAAAGCTTATACCTAATTCAAATGTACAGATGCATGAATATCAATCAACCTATCCAAAAGTGTCAAATTAGGTACTTTAAAAAATAATCAACCACGTGTCATCGACGTACCGCTCAAAGTTTGCTCAAATTTAAGGAAATTTGACAGTTTGTGGTAGTCTGATGTGCAGCCGTGTGTGTACTTTTGCGTAAGTGCTCGTTTACAGTTCTCTTTATTTTATGTCTACAGTAAGAAGCTAGCGCGGCGCCGGCGCCGCGCCGGGTGGCAACGGTGACAGTGGCGGGCGCGATATATCAAACGTACGAAAACAACGAACAATGGGTCGAAATTGCTATACTGAGGACTTACGATTGTTTTTTTATCAAACCTCTATTATTTTATGACAAATGATAGATGAAATATTGACTAATACATTTTTTTATAAATTTTAAGTTTTTTGTAAAGTGAGAAAAAATATAGGTAGGTATTTGTATTTTGTTTGTTGCTTATTGTTTCAATTTCTTGTCCGATCCAGCATTGAAACTACCACAATTAGGAAATTTGGATTAATTTTAATAGGTTTATGTATCATCATAGGGAGGGATTAATCGTGTTCTCTAGAGAGCATTTGAGTTTTTTAACGAATCTGTTGGTAGAGGTTGGGTCCCTCTAGGGCATGTTCGCATGCTGTAACTTATTACCGCGCCTACGCTTGACGTCGGCTATACGAAGGGCGTTCAATGTATTCTCGGTATCAGTATGGAAAATAGTTGAAAAATGCAAATAGTTAACTTAGTTTTTATTTATTAATGTTATATCAACCTCTTTCTTTATTAAATCTTGGCATTAACTTTTTAATACCCTGTAAAAAAAAGACTTTTGTTATACGGACAAATAAGCATTTTTTTTAAGCCATCTTGAGCTCTTCATGGTCGTAGAATTAAGGCCCATGAAGGTTTTTTTTTTAAATTTGAGAACAGATAGTAATCACTAGAGGTTAAGCCCGGACTAGGTTTACATACACATGTCTACATTTGAACTGCAGAAGCGAAGGCGCAGAATGATTCTGAACAGCGAGCATTGCTTCGTAAAGGAACTTTTGACTCTTTAGGTACTTGTTTTATGAATAATTAATTCACAGCGGTGATCAATTTTCTTCAACATTGTCGCGTCAGTCATCACGATCGTCTTTCGCCAAGGATTACTAGAAAACTAATAATGATAACTATATTAAATTTCAGATAATGTCTTTATTTAATAGATTTATTAAATTACTTACTTCATTGGTACCGAGAATATATTGATCGCCCCTCGTATTGTTTTTGGCGCGGGTTCCTACACTCCTCTTTGTTGTTCACTTTTTTTTGCATAACTGTTGAATAGTCCACTTTAGGCACGCGCATTTTTCTTGAGTATATAGAAGAGAGGCCAGAGGTGACGTCTGTGGTGGTTGATTTACACTTTACACTATTGGAAATGTTTTTAACGTAAAATCTGTGCCACATTTAATTTTCTCGCGTTTATGACTTTTTGTCATCATCATCACCAGCTCGTTTTATGTCCCCACTACTGGGGCACGAGCCCTCCCTATGGATGGATAAAGAAAAAAAGGCTATAAATTACCACATGGGCCTAGTGCGGACTGGTGGTCGTTAATGACTGCTAATGTAGCCGGGATCAACGGCTTTGCGTGCCTTCTGAATCATAGAGGAGCTCAAGATGAAAAAGTTTGGTCACCCTTGCGAAAGTTGCTTTATCTTAGCATTCGCAGACCGGGCACGTTGACCACTGCGCTAACGAGCTCCTCCTGACTTTTTAGTATGATTTGATCCTGGCGTATCACACCCCTTGCAGGGTCCGTGGCTACAGGGACATTGAGGTGTTCGTCGTCCCATAATTGATTAATAACTTGCATACCCTTAAATGTCCACTATTTGAAGCATATATTTCAAAACGGTCAACGAATTGAAACTTTCGCCATAGTACTTTTTGTATTATTATTAGAAAAGAGTTATCCAACTATGTATCACTCATCCTTATTGGTCATAAGGACCAAAATCACCTAATCATTCTTTTAATTTTTTTTGGCTTACATAATTGTCGAATTGCCGACTTTAGGCACACGAAATGTACTCAGATGTATAGAAGAGCCCAGAGAAATGACGTCTGTGGATGTTTCAATGGCGGAGCGGCCAAGAATTTGCAGCAATAAGCAACTTTCTCTTCCCATACAAACAAAAATAAAATAAAAAATCTTACTAGACTTTTACATTTCAGAAAAAATCATAAGGCAATATTTCATAAGAATAATTGGCATAAAAATATTAACGTTCGTCAAAAAGATTGTAAGGCTCCGAATAGCAGTTTTGACCCCCTGTGCGCTTATGCGTCTACAATTTTACAGTGAAGTGACTGAGGCGATCGCTTAGCGATGAAGGGAGAGAAGAAGAGCGCAGGTAGTTTTCAAACGTTCTTAACCGCCTACACTACGGGCCTATTGAGACGGTTGACGAGTGCATCAAACCATTTTGTCTTGATTATGACTTAGCGCATCTTCAAACAAAGGACATCTACTTTCATATTTGGACCAAAAAATTTGATGTCTTTTGTTGTAATAATGACGATAAATAATGATAATATAAGTGCGATTCCATCGATACCACCAAACAGGCCGCATACCTAAACCCAAGAAAACGATGGAGTGTTTTTTTTTAAATTCAAATAGAGAAAATCACTCGTTTTGCTAATTATTAATGTCGTGCACACCATAATTGTGTGCAATACCTTCTATCCCAAGATCGTACTGTCTAGTAAGAATAATATGTTTCTAGTCATCCATGGTTAGCAACACCTGAAATACAACCTATGTATATTCTAGAACATCTCGCAGTGCATTGTGCCATCCCCCCTTCCCCTCCACTGCAAGCCCCATCCGTCGCGCGCACTCGGCGCAGCCCTAGGCAACGCGTTTACCCTGGACGCAGCCTAACATCGATCAATCGGCCAGAGGTTGTCGACCTTACCTACCCGCCCGTCCTGCCATCTATCTACCTACATCACAGTCTACGTCCTTATTTTCGTTTATAGACGTCGTTAATTTTATTAAGAACCAATTCGTTAATAATTAGTACTCGCTAGTTTTGGGTTAAAACATTATAATATTTCCATCCGATCCGCTGAATGTATAGCGAGGTTGCACATTGCACAAGACACACTAATTTTTCAAGTGTTAGTGATTGTTTTGTAACACGATATTATAACAAGAAACAATGAAAAAACAGTGAAATAATAATGTGAACGGGACCAAAACCAACTAAACCCAAAAGTAACATATTTTTCACGGGTTTTGTGGGATACATATAAATCACAATTTGGTGTTAGTGTTATGAGCGCCTGCTCTCTAACGCGTGCGGATGCAGGAGTCATTTTAAATTTAATCAAAGCCAACTTTCCATAAGTTATCTTGATAAAAATAAAATGTCTTTATTATAAACAATACTTTTACCCCTTACAAATTAACAAAGAATAAGGTCCGAATATTTATTCCGTGTTTTGTCTCTTTTACTCTTATTTGAAATGAAGTTAACATGACAGGAACAAAACACGGAATAACTATATATTCACTATTCACGGAATAAGCTCCGATATCAGTAAGGCAAATAAAGTATAACGTTATGAATTCATGTTTCGATTGACATTTTTTTAGTCGTCTATGTAGAACCGTTTGTGGCCTGAATCCACACAGCATCCGCATTTGAATGCGCGCGTGCAGGGTGTCTATATTGAGTCAGGATGATTTATATTTACGATTCGAGTAGGGAACGTATGACTGCGCAGTTGGTTTTCTAAGTGGAGCAACCGCTCACACGTCTACGGACAAGTACTTGACCAGTATGTATCATGTCATGTCATGAGTGATAAGCTGCGTAGTTTGTTTGGACGATGCACTGTCACTAGAAATGAAAATTGCCAGGAAAAGTTTCCATTTCTCAGGGAATCATATTGTTACTTAGAAATACAGTAATAGAGACACTTTTGAGTTAATAAGGGACGCTCATAGCTCTTTTAACCGAGTCCACTCTGAACCTATACTAGCCTTATTCAAAATTCTATAATCTAGCAATCCACTGATTTTATAAATGCAAAAGTCGGTTTGTCTGTATGTTATCTCTTATCTCTTCTCGCTGAATAACTGAGAAAGACTGTACTCTATGTATCGCGATAAAACAAATGGTTGCCGAGTTATAGTGCCTGAATCTATATTTTTATTAACGTTTTGTAAAATAATTTAAGATAAAAGTATGGAGTTGAGTTGATATTTCTAAGTGAAATAGTAAACACATAATTAAAATAATCATTCCTAAAAACTAAACACTTCAATGTCTTTCAAAGTTTGGAAATTTCCCGAATTTTCATCTCTGTCACTCGGGCACCTGGGCAGGACGCACAGGCGCACTAAGACCGTTATCCCCACAGCGCAAAATCATTAATCACCCCTGTTAGTCGCGGCAACTTATCAATAACTAGCGGCCCGTTCCGGCCTCACACGGGTAGACATTTTTTTTTTTTTTTTTTTTATTTTTTTTTTAATATAGCCTATTTTACTCAGCGCTAATGTAGCATTCTAATGGTGAAAGAATTTGTTAAATCGGTCCAGTAGTTTTTGAGTTTTTTGTTACAAACATACAAAGCTTTCCTCTTTATAATACACAGTCAGGTCATAAATTCTGTCACATGTTTAATGTAAAATAATTGAGACAAGTTTATACATTATGCAACCATTTATATACCAAAATGAACTTAACAAAACATAGATTCTTAGGACAATAAAGTTTATTCAAAATGACCTCCGTGATTTTGAATACAGGCCTTCAATCTGCGCGGCCAGTCGTCTATCGCAGCACGAACGAGGTCCATGTCAATATCGGCGGCTGCCTTAATCAAGGATGTCTTGAGTGACTCCAAATTGGGATGAGGCTTTGAGCACGCCTTTTCCTCCAAGTGTTGCCATATCTTGTAATCTAACGGACTCAAATCTGGACTGGAGGAGGGCCAGTCTTCGTGCCGGATGAAGTCGATTTCACGCGCCGCCAGCCAGTCTTGTGTGCTCTTCGCTCTATGAGCTGGCGCCGAATCTTGTTGGAATACCCAGTGCCTGTTATTGAACATGGTATGAGAAACAGGTTCCTCGAGGTTCGTCAGGACTGTATTTTGATACACAACTGCATTCGTTTTTACACCTTTCTCACAAAAATGTACCTCTGTTAAGCCCCAATAAGAAACTCCCAACCATACCATGAGCGAGGATGGAAAATGACCTCGTTGGACACGCGGAATACGCTTGCTCGCTTCTTCACTACTGTGTGCATACACCTTCATTATCATTTTGTATGTTGTAGCTCTCTTCTACGGTAAAAATTTTTTCATCCGAAAAAAGAATTTCCCGATATTTTTTTCCCGCGTACCGCTTCAACAAAGCGCGGCATCTCTTCAGTCTCAGGTCCATTAAACGAGCATTCAAACGATGTCCTGTTTTTCTTCAATATGCCCGAAGCCCTAAGTCTTCATTTATCACCCTTTTCACCGTGGTTCTGCATAACCCCATCTGAAGGGCCAACAGTTTCTGGCTACGTTTGGGATTTCTTTGAATTCGCGACTTCACAGCTTTTATCACTGCTGGAGTCCTAACAGACCGAGGGCGACCACTTCTTGACCTGTCATCTACACTAGTCTTCATTGTATCGTTTGATGGTGCGATAAACGAATCTTTTGGTTAAATTCAAATTTTTCAGTATGTTAAAAATTTGAATTGGCGCGTAACCGCAACGATGCAACGCAATAACTGCAACACGGTCTTCTTTAAGCGTCCACTCCATATTTAAAAATGAGTAAAATTATAAAAAGTATACATTTTTATTTTCATGAACAATTCGAAATTCGAATTCAATAAACTTTTTTGTGGCCAGCATTCTATAAGAAAAGCTTTTACTGTGTGACAATATTTATGACCTGACTGTGTATTACCTATGGTATTATATTGTATTGTTTCTCTACCAGTTCCAGTACCAAAAATATTTTTCCATGATAGTCTAATTTTTAAGGAAGGCTATTATAGGATTAAGAGCAGAGTTAAAAAAAGTCAGAAAATACGGGCAATTCGGACGACGCGATGCGACGCGGTGTATTAGGGAAACAGCTAGTAGCTAAATCAAATAAAAAAAACCTAACACGAGCAGATCGCTAACTTTATAAGTTGTCAGTCAGGGAAACTAAGGATATTTAGTAATCCTATATTTTAAAATGTTGGTTGCAAACAAAATTGGCCATTACTCCTTAGTCTAATATAAAATACAAAATCTAAACTATAGGGAGGAGATGTTACCTTGCAATGTTCATAAATACGGTTCGATACGCTATTTAATTATTAGAGCGGTGAAGACAATTCCGATCGATGCTTGTACCCTGTTATTAGCTCGCCGCGACAGGCACCATCGATTTTTAGCATAGCGCATGCATATATGTTTACCTCGTCTATTGTGGCGCCAGGAGCGTTTTCATTATCCGTAGGTTCTAAGGGGGCTTCGCCGCTAGCTGGTTCACCAGAACTTTCCTACAGTAGGCACATCAACAAAATAACTACTCATACTTTGACAAATACTAGTTAAACAATAAGCTACTTTCAAAGTGTTGCACAAAATTGCCTTGAGGTAATTCACTATTGTTATTTAAAAATTAATTTGCAAAAGACTTTGTTTAGAATATTTAATGGTAATCTAAAATTCTGTCTTGAGTATAATCTTAAGCAACGAACAATCAATTTTTTGCAAAACTTAGTAAAGAAACATCATTGACACGGACAGGACAATACACAAATATAGCCAGAAGGCCAGCATGCATGCATTTGTATAATCTTACCCACAAAGATCAAGCGGAAACATGCAATAAATCAATCCCAGTGAGATCGCTATGAATTGCCAGTTCCCAGTGGCACAATCTTGATATAGCTTGACCACTTAGGCTATGTCACTATGCATCGTCGGCTTTAACTTTGCAAAATATAATCAATAGCACGCAAGATAACATTCCAATGTGATTCCTATATCTTGTGATTTAAAGGTTTTAAGTATAAATATATTTACTGCCTGACAATGTAATCAAAAAAAATTGAGTATCAAAAAATCTGTATATGTGCATTGTGTATGTTTGTTGTTTATTAGGGACTTATAGGCAACTTATTTATAATATAACCGAATAGACAAGCGGACAATGCATAGTACAGCGGGCATAGAATATTAATAGCGGGTAAAGCTATTTTAATCAATTGAACAAACAATAATATAATATTGTTATTTATTAATAATCTTTATTGTAGTGTACCGCTTTATTTTAATACAGTTTAGATAAATAGTTTTCACTATTCTCGTCCTTGTCTAATATGCTCCTACGTCAAGAACATAGAGCCACTCAAAGTAAAATAGCAATTCGAGAGATTCTTCAATCTTGTCCTGTTCAAGATATGCATCTTATGAAAAAATCCTGTTTGTTTTCATAAATACTAAAATTATGACTCTTATAAACTTATCTAGCAAATCTATAAAATCGTAAAAAATCGTCACGATAACTTTAAATCATTAAAAGTACTGCATTTTGCCTCTACGATCTCATTACGGTGGTTTCGATAAATTCTTACCTCGCCAGCAGTATGGGCGCGCAGGCAGGCCAAGGTCGTCTTTATTTCAATAATGATATGGCGAATCGTATCCAGGCGGCCTGCCGTTGGCGACAGCGACATCTGGTGGTGGTGCTCGATGGCAAAATCAGGCAACGACGCCAACGACTGCTATAAGGAAAACATAAATATTGTAGCGCCCGTAAATTACGTTTCATTTCACCAAGTCCAAAATACTAACATTAACCATTATACGGCGTATCTCTTGTTGAATAGCAGCATTTTCGGGGTCATCATTGTTGGAGTTATGAGACGGATTTGAATTGAGCTGGGAGTAGCGACCTCTTGAGGAGCTGCGTAATCCGCCGCCGATTCCACCAATTCCGCCAAACGCTCCCATTCCGCCGCCGCTGGCACCGCCACCGCTAGCGCCTCTGCCGCCGCTGGCGCCGCCGCCACCACCGCTGGCACTGCCAGCCCCTGTAGCGCTGCTGCTTCCATACCTACCCTCCGGGCCGGGCGGGGCACGCTGCACTAGGTGAACCACCTTCCCTTTGACGTCTGTAGCAGATCAGCCGGTTAAAGCTTATTTAATGCTTTTTTTTCGCAAACAGGTAGAAGTTATAAAATGCACTTGAGACAAAGAAGGTAGGTATGTTTTAAGTTTAAACCAAACGTTAGCGCATACAAAAATTTTCTATTGACATAGTGAAGCGTAAGACTAAAGATAATAAGATAAGTAAACATTATAATTCATGATATGATTTAAACACGGGCTAGGTCGGGAACTACTTCTAGGTCGGCTTATAAAGGTCCGTAATCTGTATGTAACTGTCTGTGAAGCATAGAGAATAAATGTACGAAATATGATGCAAGAATAAATATCATCAGATATTGTAAGTTAACTTACCATACTCAGATAACTCCTTTTCGTCTTGGAGAACTCTTCCACAGAAGATGAGACGTTGCAAGTGAGTTTCTATTCCCATCTGCTCCCTAATCTTCTCTTTAAGCTGTTGCACGGTGGTCTAGAACAAATAAGATTTTTTGAAAAACGGATTTTTAATAAATTATTTATTTAAGAAGACTAACACTTAACTTTAGTTAATCAATCTTAGCCTACTTGCAATTTTAAATAATAAATAATAGGACACCCTTTGATAGCTTATATTTTTGTAATTAAGTACATGGTTTAACTTCATGATGACATGTGTCGAACGTTAGTTTCATTATTCGCATATCTATGTCGCCCACGCGTAAATGTAAATGTTTGTTTAAAATCATTTTCGCTCAGCAACATTCGGCGTTGTTCAAAAAAATAGAAGATAAACTCTTTCAAATTTTATTTGTGACGTATTTAAAACACTACAGAAATAAAAAAATAACAAGATTTTAGTTAACATATATAAAGAAAATTTGTATTTATTTATTTAATCCCTATTGCACAATACAATAAAATAAAGTACAAAAGGCGGATTTAATGCCAAATGGCATTCTCTACCAGTCGACCTAAGAACTCGGCAGAAAAATTGATAAGCGGTGCGACAAAGAACGTAGATGAAAGATATACTACATAAATTTATAAAAACTGAAATATACATATTAAGTTTATTAAATTAAGTGATAATAATATAATATACATACCATAAAAAAACTTTAAAAAAAATAGACTACATGAACATACTTAAACATAACAGAAGAAAAGATGATGGGAATCCCTTACATGGGTGTTGATTTCTGTAGAAACAGTTTATACACCATTGTTTTAAAGACCATTTTACTTGAAGCTTGTCTGACTTTTTCGGGGAGAGTTCCATAATTGAATGGCCTGAACCGTGTAAGAATTTGCAACGAATCCTGAATGATGCAAAGGAGTGGCGAGAAGATAATTATTTTATGAGCGAAGTTGGCGGGCATGAGTAGAGCTAAGGAAACTGAAACTACATTTTAAGTAATAAGGAGAATTAGGATCATTTAGAATAGAAAATAGAGTTGTTAGAGTTCTGGACTTACGACGTTGCGGGATGGTCGGCCATTTAAGCTGAAGACGATAGGAAGATACATGGACGTATTTGCGTAAACCAAAAATAAAGCGTATTGAGTTATTAAGAAAACGATCCACTTTATTAAGAAGGTCCTTATTTAAATCGGGATAGCAAACACCAGCATAATCAATAATTGGGAGAATAAGGGCTTGTACGAGCGAAACTTTGGTTTTGTGAGGCAGGAAGATCTTAAGCCAGTAGAGAGAACGTACCGCAGCGGTGACTTTCCGGCTTACATCGGTGACTTGAGAAGACCAACTGAGTGTGCTGTCAATTTGCAAACCAAGGTCTTTGACGCAGGAGCAAAAAGGAGAATGAATCTGCTCTGTCTGATGTTAGGCAGAAGCAGAGTCCGTCAAGATTTTAACGCTTCTCCACGGTTTTTCGGTCGGACTGATATATATATATAAATGTATAAGCAAAGCTTCACATTTATTTATTTATTGCTACAATGCAAAGAAATACAAAATACTATATAAATATTTCTTTGCTATGCCATAATAACATAGTATTCACTAGTTGTTGCCAGCGACTTCGTTCGTGAAGACTACAGAAAAAAGAAAAAAAAGGATCCTATATGCTGGTCTGGGTCATGGTCTGTATATGTGGAAAGTTTTTACGTAAAAGAGTAATAAACATCCATCCATACTTACAAACTTTCGCGTTTATAATATTAAGTAGGATATTCTAAAACGGGTTAGTGCTTGGTGTTCGACTCGCTTGCTGATGATGGTACCTGGCGATGCCATGGAGAATCCTTTATCAGGAATCTTTAATACTGAGGATCGAACTATTTGACTTCTGTCGGAATATGACAATAATAGTTATTATCATTGTCATTACGACTGATGACTACGATGACATGATGATAGCTAGCAAAGCCTAATAGGAGTGCCATCAACTAAAATAGTATTCCCCATGGCATTCCAACACAGACATCTAACATCTAAACAAAAATTAAATAAAATGAAAAATAATGTAGTTTCCATATGAAAAGACTATTTTTTTTTATTAGTATTGCGCGTAGCTCAAGCCGCAAGCCTTATAAATATTAACTTTTGCACGGGAGTTTTTTGGTGATTCTAATTTCAAAATAAAGTCACACAAAGGAGCTGTAGAAACAATTTCAACTTTATAGGTCATATTAAGTTATTTTCTTAGAATGAAGCTTAAAAAGGCAACAGTTGAATGTATTTCTTTCAAAAAAATACAACAAAAGAAAAAACAACTTCGCAAAAGCTAGCAACGCAATTGTTTTACATTTTACAATGTTTTCTTTGTTTATTTTTTAAATGTATACATAACTAGCTTTTGTTCGCGGCTTAGCTCACGTGGGCTACACGACTTGTGTTTATTCATAATAAATTATTAAAGGTAAATATTATAAGGGTTTAGGTAAAAAGTATCTAAAGAAGAAGAAAGAAAACCAAATTTAATACCAAAATTTAAGGAACGACAGATTTCCATAATTTTCCGCCCTTATTTTACCTCTCTAGGGGTGGTTTTTTTGAAAAATACTAAAACACGTCATTCTTTATTTTCATTGAAAATTTATAGATATGATTCATTTTGATAGTTATTACTTTAAAAATAACGATTTCCCCAAAAAACCTTTCCTTTAAAAGAAAATAAACAGAATTCCTGAGACATGTCATTCTTTATTTCTTTTCAAGAAGCCACATACCAATTTTCATGTATTTTAAACTTCCAAAACGTTCACTTTCCATAACGTCCACTTCCCAAAACTTTCAAAGTTTACGGAACCACTGTGTGGATATCAAAAGATTTTTTCTTTTATTTTTGTCTAGTACACCTGACCCGGCTTGTAATGGGATACGGGCGGGTTCGAAAGCTCGTGGAATTTTTTCAACACTTTTCATCTTATTATAAAAATCTACTATGGTCGTGGTTTAGACCAAGACTACGTGGTCTGGGTATGTTACGGTATTGTTGACACATCAAATAAAACATGCAAAAAAGTTTCGTGAGAGCTCTCTATTCCCGTTACCTATATACTCCACTATGCTACTGACACTGGCGTTTATGAAACATTAAAAATTATTCCTGCTATGTTTTGGATCTTTACTTCGATGAATGAAAATAATAATTATTGTCAATGCTATTATTGTTATAATGATTAAAATCTTAGTACAATCCATAAAAATAAAATCAGCGCTGACGTCAAAACAGACAGTTTGACGTTTCTGAGCTATAATAGTAGTCAGCCATATTTAGTCGTTTGATAAACTAGGGGTCACGTGGGTTTATCTTTAGTACCATAGAAAGTCCACGGACTAGAAAAAAACTTAATTTCGTAATAAAGTTTTCGTTAGTCCAAAACCTAAAGCTGGAACTGAACCCCGTACCAAAGATAGTCCACGTCTTGTAATAAGACGGTTTGTCTTTTTATAATTAGTATATTTATTATTTTTTTATTTTTACTCAAAACGGGACGGGTATGCGCTTGGCATTCATCTTTCACCTTACAATAATAACGCCTCTTTCACATGATGTTAAGGAAGGAAGTGCTGTCCACTTCTATGTATAAATGATAAGAAAAATAACCATGACATTGTCAACATCGTGTTACTTCAATAATTTCCGTTTTTTTAACGCTGTGTAATATTATAATTAGGTTTATTACCGATGTAATTACATCAAAAAAGAAATAAGTCGTTGACGTATTGGCTAATAAGCGTAAGTGGTTGAAAAATAAATAACAATATTACCCTGAGATTTGTTTCATTGTACCTACTTAATATTGCGTTTTGTGGTCGAGTGGATTATAAAATGGCTTTAACTATAATTAAATCCCAAAAAGGCAGGGATTGTGTTTTGCTGGATGCTCATCGATAACATTTGCATAAAAATAACCGAAAATGGACGTTTTTGTGGAGGTGCGAAAACCGCAATTCGTGCTCTGCTACAATGACACTTGGCCGAATAAAGGTTTTGAGGAAGACAAGTCACGCGTGTGCTTTAAACAGTACACGAAATGAGATATTACAGTTTATTGATAAATGTAAGCAAGATGTTTGCAACAGTATGGAAGCCGTTCAGCAGAACAATTTAGACAATGAAGAGTATAGAAACTGGATACCGTCGTTTTCTGGTATAAAAGGCTCTTTGTACCGGGAACGGGCAAAATATCTCAATGTAGAAAAATTGATATATGATAAAGTAGAAGATGTAGTAGTACCTGAAGCCTTTGCAAATAAATTTCTGGTGTGTGACAGTCACAACTCAGGAGAAAATATTAATAATTTGTTTTCCACTAGCGAGAAAATACATAAGAAATAATCATCAGCTCATCTATGCCCCCTTTGCTGGGGCACGAGCCCTCCCTACGGATGGATATGAAGAACGGGCCACAAACCACCACGCGGGTCCAGTGCGGATTGGTGGTTGTTAACGACTGCTAATGCAGCCGGGACCAACGACTTAACATGCCTTCCGAAGCACGGAGGAACTCGACATAATACATTTTTGGTCACCCATCCGATGACCGGCCTTTGCGAAAGTTGCTTAACCTAACCACTGCCATCAAGCTCCTCTCGCTCTCCCGCTCCTCTCCGCTAAGAAATAATAAGCGCGGGTCATTCGATGGCGATGGTACTTTTAGGTGCTGTCCTACGCCGTTTTATCAATTATATAGCATTCACCTGGACATAAATTCTAACAAAAATACCTCAAACATTATTCCTGTCGTCTATGCCCTGCTCCCGAATAAATCTGAAGAGACATATTTTCGGCTTTTCACATTATTAAAAGAAATCAGCATACAAATCAATGAATTTAAATGAGACTACGAGCAAGCACAACTGAATGCGATCCAACGAGTTTATACAGGAGTCAGAGTAACGGGGTGTATTATATAATCGTGCGATTTGGCGAAAAGTAAAGACACTGAAATTGAACAGAAGAAAAGAGGAGAGAAATGTGACGAGACTTAAGGCCTACCGCCTAACTATCGCCATCGCTCTCGCTATCGCGCTCTATAGTTTATGGCGTCATCTTGTCATTTCAAAAATTCTACCGATGAACTCTCACGAATGCTGGCAGGCAGTGTATTCCACATTCGAACGGCATATACTGTGAATGATTTGTGGTAAAATTGGAATTACTTTGGGGACATAATAATATAAGGGTTCGTGTGTCGCATGATCGTTTGGGACGGGAAGAGACGGGTAAAACGGGAACGCAGGTAATGAGGGAGCTGGGGGATAATTAAGTATTTTGAAAAGGAGGGATAGGATGTGCATATCTCGACGAAGTCGAACTGGGAGCCACTTTAACTTCGACCGAAATTCAGAAATGTAATCAAATTTACGCAAACCGAATATAAACCGGATTGCCAGATTTTGCAGTCGTTCCAGTTTGTTAAGCAGCTCCTCAGTAGCGTCCAGATAACAAACATCAGCATAGTCGAGAATGGGGAATGGGGATGTAGAAGCGACTGAGCGAGCATAATTTTGGTATTGTACGGTAAGAAAAACTGGAGTCGCTTGAGAGAATGATAGGAGTAGTGCATGCGCCGACTAACTTCCTTTACCTGCGCCCTCCAAGACAGTGTACGGTCAAAGACGAGGACAAGATTTTTAGTTTTTTCAGCATATGTAATATTTACTGTCATATGAGATACAGGGGAGACCGCTAACATCCAGTCTGCTGTACAGTGTACTGCTACCTATGATTATTGCTTGCGACATCGTTGGGTTCACAAGTAAACGGAATGCCGCCGACCGAGGTGAGAGTCGCCCCCCCCCCCTGTTAGACCCACAGTTAGAGCCCAATCAGAAAAGCAGTCATCACTCTTAATTCTCTGGCAGCGATTGCAATGGTAGTCTGCGAAACAAGCAATTACAGAAGGGGTAATGTACTAGCATGTCACGGCAAATGCCATCTATGCCCACCGCCTTGGAAGTTACGGAAAGGATACCCTTCTTAACCTCCCCCTCAGTGACTTCGCGAAATGAAAAAGGCTCAGAGTCAGGGCGGGTAACAGCGTCTAGAAAGGCAAGCATGGATGCCTTGGCAGAATCAGCAACAGAGACTGGTGATTTAGCAAAGTGCTCGTTAAGCAGCTTAAGGTCAGGTAAGTCACAAGTAACGTTGCGGTCCCCACCCACACCAACAGTTTTTATTAACCTCCAGACCGGACCCGAAGTTAGGTCGTGAGTCGAGGAATGGATGTAACGTCTCTTAGCGTCCCGACAGTCTGTTACAAAGATTACGCAGCCACTTGTAGGAGTGCAGACTGTCGTCACAAGGACATCTCTTAAGCACAGGTTTGGCCTTATCCCTACGTCGCATAACCTTCTTAATCATTGGCGTAAACCAAGGCGCAGGAAGGTATTTTACTCGCACTGCTCTGAGAGGGGCATAATAATTAAATAGCTGTATAATTTGAGTGGACAAAATGGGAAGTGGTCTTTATGAGCCAAAAGGTCAAAATCTGCCTCATCTCCAGTCTTTCCATTTCCACCCTCCTTTAATTCCCCCTTCATCTTCGGTCTTTCCACTTCCACCTTCCTCAAATTCTGCCTCATCTCCGGTCTTCCTACTTTCAGCTATCTCAAAATCGGCCTCATCTCTAGTATTTCCACTTCCACCTTCCCTCTTATCTTCGGTCTTCCCACTTTCAGCCATCTCAAAATCTGCCTCATCTCCAGTATTTCCACTTCCACCCTCTTCTAATTTCACCTCATCTCCGGTCTTTCCACTTCCCAACAATTCCCTATCAATGTCATCATTCAATGGCACATAAACTTTTCGTAATCGTGACAGGCGAGTTTGTGACGGTCGAGACTGTGGCGGTCGTGATAATCTTGAAATCGTAATAAAAATGGACTATATATTTAGCGAGAGCAAAAAACAAGATAAAACTGTGTGTCCAATGCTGCTTGCCTTGCTTTGCAATAGTTTTTTGTTTTTGTGTGAAAAACTTAAATCTGCCCCTGACCGCCTAGGCTATAGCTCTCATCGATATTGCTTTCATAGGCGGTACGAAATGACAAGATGACTTCATAAACTATACACGTAGCCAAAGCGATCGGTTAGGCGGTCGGGCCCCTGTTTCGCCGTGACGGTCGGGACAATACGTGCCACTTCAAAACGCAATAAGTTTAACATTCACTTACCTTTTTTTAATTTTCCTTTCTGCAAGTAATAGCTGATAGTATATTTTTAAAGAATATAGCTAGCTCGCGCCGAAACGTAAACGTAATGGAGGAGAACAGTGTTGCCAACATTGAAGAAAAATAACTACCTTAGGATTAAAAGACTAAACAGTGTTTCGCCCTAAAATCAACAATAAATTGGTGGTTTTTATTTTTTTAAATGTTATCCACCTAAATATCTAAACATTTTATACTCCTTGCACAAAATAAATAAGTAAAATTATTATACATGGTTTTCGTGATGTTGGGCTTGTTTAAGTCCGCTTGTCCGCTACCGTCAACTTAGCTCGATATATCGCCATAACAGCAATGTTATGGTGTGTTAAAACACTATAGTAAAACATACAATACAGTTTTACTAAAATATGAGATTGAAAACAAGAGCAATACACAGCTTAGCAAAATTCGCTTTGAATTGATATTTGCAAGTACATCGCAATGCATCTTTATATATATACATAATTATAGAAACTACCTATACTGACTATTCTTAACTTTTGTTTAGCCTGCATCTTTTGCTATATAATTGACCATTTAATGATAAGGATTTAAAGTTTTATTTAGAAGGTACACACGCCTGCACATCAACCTACCACAAACTGTCAAATTTCCACATTACATACTCAACCATATTATAAAGGCATAAAGTTTAAAGTCTACTGAGGAAATTTGACTGTTTGTGGTAGATTGATGTGCAGGCGTGTTGTGTACCTTATTTTTGTGAATTAAAAAAAAATTGTTTAAAATTTTATCAAAAAGGCAACTGCACTACATTAGTAAAGCAATATAAGAATTCCAATTTTTTTTTAAAACGCTTTTGAGATTTTTTTCTGCATGTCTACATCCCACTATATTGTCCAAGGGGTTCGTTGGATCTATTGCGATCGATACCACAGGGTGCTCTAGTAGACTACCTGGACTTGGGTTGACCGGGTTGTAGGGGTGGGGAGGACACTGGTATGGTTGTAGCTGAAATCATTGATTTACCTGTGATACAGGTGAATGCTATGCCGAGACTACGCTAAGACCGATTGGAGATGTTACAGCACACACACATTTTGTATTTATTATGGTTTACTGTGTTCTGTAACATTTATTTTATTTTTGTTCTGTAATTATGTATTATTTTTATTTCATTGTCATTTTATGATAATGAGTGTAGGTATTTCGTGTGTGTATAGTAACCAAATAAAGTTTTTATCTATATATCTTCCTATCTATTTACATGTCTGGACCTGGTAGGTACTCTTATTCTACTAGTAAGGTGTCTTAGGCCTATATTAGAGTGCATGTGTAGTGTATTTGCGTATGAAGTGGCATTTTAAGGATCGGGCGGGGCTATTAATAAAATGTGGATTCAAAGTTAAGATTTTGAGTAGGTACCTATTTATTTAGTTTACATATGAATCTGAAATATTTTTTTATATCCAATTAAAACGATATTACGTAATTTTTTTTCAAAAATGCATTAGGATTATGTTGAAGGTAATAGTTTTTCTTACAAAGGCCCTTGCGTTCTCGATACTTTTGGATTGGTAAATGCTATATATATCTTGCATGATCAAAATTTATTGAACATTACACATACACACTTTAAAACACACACACACTTTATAAAACTCCCATCAACTCATTTAGAACCCAATTTAACTTATCTTTATAATTCTCATATATATTCTCATATATCTAATATATTTATAATTCTCATAACTACTTATCAACTAACGTCAAATCTCAACTTAACTAACTCTACCAATCCAACACACAATTAACTACATCACCAATATCGCCACTAAAACACATTAACAACTCTGTCATCAATAACTTCTTCCAACAACTCCATCATCAATAACGTCTTCCAACCACACCATTATCAATAACTTCTTCCAATTCCTTTTTCCGATAACTTTGTCACCAATAACTTCTTTAAATTTCTAACCAGCTTCATTACTATAAAATCTCCAACACCAAACATTAACATCTTCAACACCAATCTTCAACACCTCAGCTCCAACCTCCAACATTATCAATACCAATCTCAACACCAATGTCCTAAAATTTCTTCAGCAATGATGCACATCATCACAATTTTACCAATTTGGAAATTACATATACCTACTCGCACTCTGTTGTTCAAACTCAGTGTAAGTGAGCTAGGTTCAACCTCTTTAAAGATATCTTTAAATCCAACCTTCGACATGATACACATCATCAATCCAATTTTCGCCTCTAGATGTGTATCATTCTAATTTCTCCTCTCAAAATATTCCTTTCAAGGCCATCTTCAAAAATTCTTTTCTTCTCAAAATTTTCACTGACTTTTCTCAAAAAAAACATAACGCAAGGGTAAACCATACCACCACCACATACACACTTTAATATAATAATTTACTATTGAATATTTATCATAAAAAACTAAAGCAATATTATAAAACATTATGTAAATCTCGACTCGACAAAAACAACCCAAAACAATAAACTTTCTTTTTAGACTTATTATTTTTCACATCTTAATATGTCTCATAACATTCAAATTTGTTCCAGACCTATATTTCTTTTAATTAATCCAAACGTCAGTCAGTAACAACCATAGAGATAAAATTCTCCTAAATCAATCCAATCCAATCCAATCCAACATGGTATAGGATCTGAATTAAGATTGTCTTTCACTGTTGTGTCAACCAGATGACAATAATATTTTATCAAATGAAATAATAAGTTTCTGAACATGATTTGATAAGGCAACCTAAAAAATGTTCATGGTTATAATTAAATAAAGTTAAAAAAAAAATTATTTTTTTTTAAATTTCACTAGTTTCTACCAAATAAAACAAACTTCAGTGGAAAGCTTATATTATACACAACATGCAATACCTCAGTAGTTTACCTTTTTCTGACCCCTATTTACCTGGTAGCTGCGTTCAAACAGGTTGAGGTCAGGTCAAGTTGATATTAGTAATTGCACTCGTCTGTCAACCAATTGAGACCAGTCATAAAATGAAAGCAATTTATCCTTGTGCATAAAACATAACATGTGCACTTTCTTACAGTTAAAGGTGCATGTGCGCACAGCTGTAGTACTGTGTCCGTTTCTATAGCTGGGTTATTTATTATGCTCAATGTCTCTCTGTCTAATAGTTTTGCTCGCTCCAATTTTTCAATTAAACTCTTTGCAACTAATCTCTATGAATAAATTTTCTCAAGCAACCCTACACTACGTTATTTGTAATTAAATTGCTTTCATTTTATGACTGGTCTCAATTGGTTGACAGACGAGTGCAATTACTAATATCAACTTACCTGTTTGAATGCTTGTAATAGGAGCCAGAAAAAGGTAAACTACTGGCGTATTGCATATTGTGTAAAATATAAGCTTTCCACTGGAGTTTGTTTTATTTGGTAGACACGCCAGTGAAATTTCAAAAAAGAAATTTAAAAAAAATATTTTTTTTTATTATTTTAATTAAATATAACCATGAAATCATGTTCAGAAACTTATTTCATTTGATAAAATATTATTTTCATCTGGTTGACAATCTCAACAATGATCAACAGTGAAGGACGATCTTACTTCGGATCTTAACTAACAGACTGCATTAGTCAAAAAACTATTGAAGATGATAAACAAAACAAACATTTCCAGAAAATAGATAACTTTGACTGTGACCGAGAAAGACGCTAACAAAGCATAATCAATGTTTCTTTCTAAGAGAAAATCAAACTACTATCTTTTCAAAACCAAAAAGACATTAATTTATTTCTAGAAAGTAGGTACCTTTGTGAAGAGTGCTTTTAAAACAAAGCAAATGGAAAGTTTTTTCTCTAAAGAAAATAAAACCTACTAGCTTCTCAAAAACAAAGAGAAATAAAAGTTCTTTGCAGAAAATAGGTAACTTCGAGATGCTTTTCAAACAAAGCCTATAGGATTTTGGTCAGTGTTTTTCTTTTTTTACTAAGGAAAAACCATTTACTGGCTTATCAAAACCAAAAACACATTCACTTTTTTTAGCATTGCATCATAATTAAATAGGACATTATTTTCGCTGTAGCACACGATAATCCATATGGTTAAAAATAATTTCATATTGGGTGTGCCACCTTAGCAACTTCAATGCCTAGCTACCCATTTTACGTGACGTTATTTCCCAAGGCAAACATTGGTTGATACAGTTGACATGAAACAATTACTAAACTTACCTCATCGTCAACCGAGAAGTGATGATTGTTAGAATCCAATGTTTTTATCGTAAACTCAATCATTTTTACATTAGCACAAGTACGCGAGTACGCCTTTTCGTTAAACAAGTTACTTTGTGAGTACGCCTCAGCAAGGTAGATTACACGACGCGTGCGCGCGTGCCTATTGAAAATGGCAATCAATCAGATGGACACTTTTGAAATGGTACTTTTAATTATCTTGAAGTACTCACGCCTAACACAAACAATTTTATAACCATTGGCTGGCGAAATTATTTTTTATCGAATTTCATTGTGCATTTTACTAAGACATCTATTTTACTCATCGTAGTGTAGTGCCATCCAGTATAACTGGGAAAATCGATAACCAATTGGTAGGAATGTGAGTGTGTGTAGAGTACAAATATCGATAGTCGATGTCGACTGAAAATAAATATTCAGACAATCACACAAATCACAAACTTGCTTATTCTTGTTAGAACTCTTGTAATAAAATGAAATAATACTATTAAAAAGCATTTATTTGTTACAACACAAAATATAAAAAGGTAGACAGATGCATGAAAAAAAAACTAAATTGAAACGGCCTTTACTCAGTAGCATCAAATCACTGCGTTAAACACATTTAAATAGTATGTTTATTGTTAGAAAGTGTAATGAATTGGTGAAAAATAAAAAAGTTCTTTTAATTTGTAGTCGATACGATACCTATGTAGAAAATTACGATACTTAGTAACCTCGATGGCATTATTATTTTGATACTCTGTTTGAAAATCTATCATTTCATTTTGGAATATATTTAAATACATTCATGTCGATTTGTTTATTACCGTAACTTTCAGCTGAGTATGTTGTCCGAAATTTATATATTTTTTATTTTCTCAATATTTTTGCTTCAAAATGCAATTATGGGTTTAGGTAGGTACTACGTATCCAAAATAGTAATTCAAGAAAGGCACCGTTAAAGTCGAATATTGCTTTACTAAGGCGGTGGAAAATAATGGACGTGTTGAAGGTAATGAAAAGCACTAATGAAAACAATAATGAAAAACACGCAAAAATGATATTCGTTTGGTAGATAATGTTTATTAGTTTTACAATGAAGGAGGAACTTTTCTTATTAGCTAGTTAAAATAAATCGCAAAACTAAAGAAAAACAAAATAAAATTTGGTAAATATATCTAAGAAATAGTAAATTAACGTTCACAGGTAGTGAGGTAGGAACTTTTCGCTAAAAGAATAAATATGGTTCTAAACAAAAAAATATTAAGTACTTACTCTTTTAGACAAAAACAAAACACAGTTACTTATAGTATGTCTCATTTACGTGTATATGTTTCATTTACGTTCTTTGTCGCATCGCTTATCAATTTTTATGCCTAGCCCTTAGGTCGACTGGTAGAGAATGCGATTTGGCATTAATTCCGCGTTTTGTATTATTAGAGATTAAAATAAATAAATAAAACCAAGTTACTTATATCAAAATAACAGCAATTTATAAAAAAATAATCATCACAATATGCTTTGTATCAGATTTCTTCTTTTGACTGAGATTGTTTAAAAAATATTCGTTATTAAAATTCTTTTTTGATGGCTTTATATATCTGGAGCTATCTTAATCTCTCTTAGTCTTTGGCTTATTTCTCTTCTTTCGCAAGATTTTACTCCGTTTATACTATAGAATCCTGAAAAAAGTAATAAAAATATAAATATTATGTAATGTGTAATACCAGATTTTTTTCTTCCTTCAAGAACTGTATTATTGTGTTGGCGAGGACCCCTGCAATTGCGTAGAGATACAGCGTCACTCAGCGTCGTCTACCGCTTCCGGCCACATCCCAATTTCTCCCTTCTTCTACAAGAGTACGCGTGCTGCTCTCTGGAGTCACCGCTCTGTACAGTCTCGAACATTACATCGCGCAAAAAAAATATGGTGACTTGTTTCTTTGTCGAACTTCCAAAAGATGGAATAGTCTACCGGCACATGTTTTCCCAAATTCCTCTTACCCTGCTTCCAAAGAGTACCGTGTGAGCCAACAGGTTGAGGGTGACTGATGCTGCGTTGTTTTCACGCTGCACCAGTAGTCTCGCATATGGATTCCATTTCCAATTAACAATAGGTGGAGTGGAGTCATTTGGCGTGCTATTTTATTTAAAAATAATAATAAAACTGTTAATATTTAATAAAAAATGGGATAAGTACAGCCAAAACATTTTTTTAAGGTATAATTATCTTTTTATTTGTTCTCTTAGTAGGTAAAGTAGGTATATCAAAAACAGATTCAGCTAAAGAGCTACACAAAGGTGTAGTGCCGGAAAAAAAGGTCACAAGTGCACGTTACTGAGCATGATCCGCGGCTACTCTCTCTCTCTCTCTCTCTCTTGCCAGCCACCTTGCGAAGATAATCACTCCTCCTAGTCTGAGGGCGTCTTACACTACGTCCTTAACACTCTGTGTAATGTTAAATATAAAATGAAATTTATACTAATAAATTAGTTCCTAGGTCACTGGTGAATAGTAAATACCATACCTACTCAGTTTCTGTAAACGTAATCGAATACAGATAGTTAATAAAACTCACACTAGGCACCCAGATGCATTGCGGGAGGCGCGGGAACGTATCTAGTCACATTTACAACCTTGATAGTTTCTTAATCTAAAAAGAAAAGTTCATATGAAGTATTTTGTAATAAACGAGGTAAAAAAACATTTTTGAATTCTCATGGGTCATTTGACAATGGGTGAGAAATTATATCTTGTTTTTTTCTCAGCTGATTCTTTTTAAAACAACATGGCTCTATGAGGCTTAGGGTTATATTTCTATCCAAACAGTTTCCAAATAAACGGTAGATACATTCGAGTTATGGCCTTCACAAGGTAATTTGAACGAAACGTAATAACGACTTGTCAATAGAATAGTTTTGCCTTCGCTTGTTCGGCTGATCTTTGGGGCACTAGTAACGTAACTACCTTTTTTTACAACATAAAAAACCATTGTTATGCAATTATATATATATGTATATATGTGTATATTTAATACCCTTTCAGAGACTGGAGTAAAGTTTGAAAAAATGGGTCAAAAGTATTCGGAAAAGTTGACTTAAACTGTGAACAACCTTTTCTTTTTTGTTTGTTTTTTTATAATGTTTCACGTTATTAACGTGCGTGAAGAAAATTCTGGCTATAATGTCTGTCATTGGATGTCGATATTTTATAAAATGTACATCACTCGGGCAGAGCAGAAAGAGATTTTCATTGGTCGTGGACAAAGCGAGAAAGAAATGTTACCAGAACAAAAACTATTAATACAAATGAGAAAATAAAGTACAAATAAATAGTAAGAAACTTTAATTTCACAATTTAAATACTGTGCTTTTTGAATATTATATATTTAATAATATACTTTAGAATATCTGTAGTTCACGTAGTCTATTAATTTGTCCACGTGGCAGATTTATTGAGTTATTTGAACGTACCTGGTGCGTGCGCCGCGAGGCGCCGCGCCGCCCGTGAGCCGCGCGGTTTGACATTGAAAAAAGTCACTTTAGCAAAACTTGCCAAATAGTGACTACGACTAATTGTTTCAGGTATCAACAGAATTAATCAGTTACTGCCTGTATCCTCAAAATTGGGTCTCAGTTTTTGACATTTTCTTGCTTGTACAAGCACAACGCCTATTGAAGTTTTGAGCAAAGTTACGGACAAAATCTAACACTAAACACTAATAAGTTGCCCTAAAACTAGACATTGGCTAAATCGTAGCGAGAGCCATTTTACAAGAAATTTAATTGAATTGAAGCACTGGCTAAATCGTAGCGAGAGCCATTTTACAAGAAGTATAAAATTTTATGTTATTGAATGTTGCAACACTGCTATAAACAGGGCCGCTTACGCAGATTTGTGATGTTTTTTACACATTTTACGCAGTATGCGTAAAATGTGTAAAAAACATCACAAAGCGGTAACAGACTCTTCAGTTGATACGCTAGAGTTAATTAGGTAACAAGCATCACCACAAATTCAACGTTATGCTTCTTTTGTATTTACTTTTTTCATTTTCTTACGTCATTTCTTTTGTTTTGTTTTTCCTCCCTCAAATTGTTCCCAACATTCTGTTTCCAATTGAATTGAATTTAATTGAAGTTCACATAAGATGAAAGTTTGTTTTTAATTGATAAGGAATTCAACTTTATAGCTTTGGACCACAGCATTTTAAATAATAAAAAAGCTTTTTCTAATAAAATTAATAAGTTTAATGATAAATAAAACAGAGATAATTGACAGATGACAGATGACAGATAATTATCAAGATTCTTTTAATTTTGTGTTTGCCTGGTAGTACTTAATTAATAAGTAAAAAACAATAATTTGTAAAGCAGATATCGATAACATTTCGGACTTTGCTTTGAATTACTTTGAAAAGGAAGTTGCTAATACAACATCCGTATTTTATGCGGGTGTGGCGTTGTCTATGAAGTGACAATGTCACTTTCCGTCAAGCATGACAATTAATTTTCTGCGATGTAAAAATATACCGGAAAGACACGTCATTATGTGAGTGCGGTTTAGACGAAGGCACTCCAGACCATATATTCTTTAAGAAAAGTCCAAGATACCCCGTCTCTTTGTATGACATCCTACCCTCTAAAATTCCCCGCCCTATAAACTTACTATTTCTTCTGTCTTTCCCTCATCCTTCCATATTAAATTATTTATGTAAGTTTATTCAGTCAAATAATATAAGATTATATTATAGCGTAGATAGATACTCAATTCACAAAGTTTATAAAAAGATATATCTTCTACCGGCCAATATTTGTAACTTCTACTGGCCATTTTCCAAATTATAACGTGTCTCGTTAATCACTCGACATTGGCGAAATTATTGGTATTGGAAAAACACAACAGAAGCCATTAAAAAAAAAATATACCGGAAACTATTAATGAGTAACGGAGGGTTTTTATGGGCCCAATATTTACATGAAGTTTGTGAAATCATATCAGATAATTTTTGAAGACGAGGATGAAGAAGGTGAGAACTCAGCTGATTTGTTTTTATTATGAACCTATCCGATAGATAATGACGGCGTAGGTCTAATATGTAATAAGTGATAGATAGTAAAAGACGGGGGGTCTACAGCCTCCACTTGAAGGACGTTCTTGGCAGAAGATTTCATAGCCCCTAATACAATCCTTAGGCCCTTCATTTGCATTTTCTCAAGTTTGTCTAGTGTCTCCTTATTACAGGGTTCCATGAGGAATGACGCATAGTCCAGATGGCTGCGGACAACGAAGCCATTAAAATATATATATATATATATACCGGTCAACCACGACATACACTGTGCTGTTTTCAGGAGTCATTGGCAGTAATGGCCGCTAACAAAAGTTGAAGTTGAAGTTGAAGTTGAATCTAATATATTGATGTTGTTAAAGGAAAGGTTTTTATTATATCTCTATTTGACCGACGACCAGAGTTTAACTTATATGGATATTCCTCCAAAGTGATGACCCCGACGACGTGATGATTTTGTTTTTCAAAAAACCTCTGGTTCCAACGGTCTATGTTTTTTCCTACAAGTAGCAAACATTTACGGCAATCAACATTTTACATCGTGCAAAATCTAAACGACGAGCTAGCTACGATTTACGTGCTGTTTCATCACCAACTATACAACGTGCAACATCTGTACAACGAGCAACGCATTACGTGCCGACTCATCGTGCCGCTGCGAAGTCCTGCTCCATCTAATGAAATTGGAAAATGGATTCATCGTGTCCCTTCGATGAGGATTCAAGTTTCACATCCTCAGTTCTTGTCGTCTTCCGATACATGCCTGAAACTAATTCATTGATGTTTGTGGTTTTCTTCTGAAGAAATGTGACGAACACGACAAATGATCAGCCTTGAAATATTACATTCGGTCACAGGAAACTGCTCATAATTTTCGTGCAGAGACTCGGTACACAAGATACAGAAGTTATTCACAGATAACTTAAACACTATTATGATAATACCTCCCGATGATTTTGTACACATAAAATGTTTTTTGTTTTGTTTATATAATTTTAACGCAAATTTTGTTGCGATGCGTTTTTGTAATTTGTACACATAGTTAAAAAACGGAAGAAATATTCAAAAATTATTTTACCGTAGAAAACTGTACCACTGGCAAAATAGCCAAAAGTATTTTTTGATACCTCCATGTACTACATGCTTTCCAATAATATATTAAAAAAAATTATACATTCGCACGATAATACATTAACTATGGACTTCTTGGCGGGAAAGTGAAGAGTCATGTCTGCGGTTTTGTTTTGTTTTATTTTCTAAAATTTGTGTTATGTCGAATATTAATGTGAAATATTGGTGGATTATTAACCGTTAAGTGTTCGTGAATGTGCCAAAGTGTTGGTAAATGAAACAAAACAGTGTAACGTCACTTTTCAAATTCTCTCAAGAAGTCTGCGTGAGGACTTAGTAAAGCCTCACATCTTTACTGAGATACTCGAGGGGTTGGGGGGTATATAATTTCTCACTTCTCATTTCTATTATCATTCATCATCATCATATTGTATATTTATGTATTACTTGTAAGAAAAATTACTTTGACAATGGCTAAAAGTGCTCATCGCACGAAGCCATCTACTAAGAGAAAAAAAGAAATTAACTATGAGGGCTTCTTGGCGGGAAAGTAAAGAGTCATGTCTGTGATTTTGTTTTATTTGGTTTTATTTTCTAAAATTAGTGGTAGGTATGTCGAATATTAATGTGAAATAATGGTGTATCATTAACCGTTAAGTGTTCGTAAGTGCGCATGAGTGTTGGCAAATGAAACAAAAGTGCAACTTCACTTTTCAAATTCTCTCAAGAAGTCCGCCCGAGGAATTAGTAAAGCCACATTTTTACTGAGATACTCGTGGGGTTGGGGGGTATATAATTTCTTATTTCTCATTTCTATTATTATTCATCATCATCATCATACTGAAAGGCAATATTGTATATTTATGTATTACTTGAAAAAAAATACTTTGACACTGGCTAAATGTGCTAATCGCACGAAGCCATCAACTAAAGAAAAAAGAAAAAACCAAAGACACTCTTTCTTTTCTTTCTTTTAGTTTCTTACAAGTAATACATAAATATACTATAATTATGATGATGATGAATGATAATAGAAATGAGAAGTGAGAAATGATATACCCCCAACCCCTCGAGTATCTCAGTAAAGATGTGGGGCTTTACTAAGTCCTCACGCAGACTTCTTGAGAGAATTTGAAAAGTGACTTGCACTGTTTTGTTTCATTTACCAACACTTATGCACACTCACGAACACTTAACGGTTAATAATATACCAATATTTCACATTAATATTCGACATAACACAAATTTTAGAAAATAAATTTCAACTTCAACTTTTGTTTATGCCAACCGGGTCACTTTTAGGTTAGCGACCATTAAACAAAACCGCAGATATGACTTCACTTTCCCGCCAAGAAGTCCTCCAAAGACACTCGGTTGTTCACGTTGAAATATTCTATTTTTAGACTAGGGACATCCCTAGTCATTAAAAAAATATATCAATACATCGATATTTCTAAAAGTATCAATATTGAACTCGATTTATCGCGAAAAAACTATCAGTATTTCAATATATCGATAAAATTTTGAACCGACTTTAAAAAAAGGAGAACCTCCTGCTTTTTTAAATTTGGTTAAAAAACAATTTATGTTAGGCTAGCGAAATTGATCAATATCGATCTCGATATATCGCGAAAAAATATCGATATATCGGTAAAATTTTTAACCAACTTTAAAAAGAGAAGAACCTCCTGCTTTTTTTAAAGTTGGTTTAAAAATTAATTTAGGTCTGCCTAAATTAATTTTGTATTTTAAATTATTATTTTAATCATGAAGATCTCAACTGAAACAAAGGAATGAGTCAAAAATCAAATCATATCATAATCGTATTTGTCTGGCAATGAGAGTAAAAAAAACTATTTTTGACGTGTTCCACCGTCAGCCGGCTACTGTTCTTAGTACCGGACAACAAAACATAAAGTTTTTTTTGCAATCATTTACGGCTTTGGATTCCAGCGAATATAGTAAGGTCATGATGAGATGTTATTAAATAAAAAAATATCGATTTTGACCGAGTTTCTGTATAGGTTATTTTATATCGATGTATCGATATATCGGAAAAGAAATACCGCCCTAAAATATCGATATTTTTTCAGTAAGTCTATCGTAGACCTACCGGCTCGAGTCTCGACACGGCCGGCCGTGACCTGACCGTGATCGATCTGTTAGAAAATGAAGCAAGAAATCCGTTCTATCTCGTAAAAAATATTTTATAATTTTATATCCTTTGATTGCAAGCTGGTACCGTGAGTATATATCAATACATTCGTATGTTCTTTGTTAAACCATTAATATTGCTCCTACATATAACATTGTGATGAAATAAACCTAAACAACCATGTAAAGTTGATGTAGTTTCTAAAATAAAATACTACCTACTTACTCTTTTTCCAATACCTATTACTTGTTAAGTGGGATACACAGTAAAATTACTTCTTTTTACATTTTATTTTCAGTAGATTTGGACTCCTAGCCTGACTAAGTAGTAACCATGTCTTCTGTCGAAGAATCTCTACCAGAAGGATGGGAGGCTCGAAAAAGCAGGAGTACAGGTAAAAATTAACGCTTTACCCTTAAATATTTTGAGAGCAATCTTAATGTTGCTTTATGAGATTATGTTGAAAGAAATAAAATATACCAATATTTTTTTATGTTATGGCCTTCACCTCTGTGGTAGGGATGTATTTTGCCAATTTCAACTTTTATTGGTCACTTCCTTTGGAGAATGTTCCGTAAAATAATTTATATCTAATTTTGTGTTTAAAAGAATATAGGATTATAGAAGTTAAAATCAATAAATTTTTAGTTAATGAGTCTTATTATCACCTAGTACATAGCCTATTACTGTCCCACTGCTGGGCAAAGGCCTCCATCATTTAAATCAAGTCATTACTACAATTGATGGGTATTGGCTTAACCCTTAACCTAGGTGGTTTCTTTCCTTTCCGTTCCTTTCAGTCTTTTAACCACCTACATGTGGTCATGGAGACCGCTGATGGTTAAAAGCTTTTTATTTGGAATCTATAGTAATAATGAAACAACTAACTTGTTTATATAAGTAAGTATATAAAACCCTTAGTATACTTATTTATAATGTATAACCATTTGTTATCCGAAATAAAATAAAATAAAATAAATAATATATTCAATACTTTTGTATTAGAACCACAAAATAACACAAATAATGTTACATCTACAAAAAAGTCATCATATAGTTACATTAAATTTAAAAGAAGAAGGCTGACAGCTACCTCTGCTAACTTATTAGCTTGGCTATCCAAAGAGGTAATGTTGCCAGCATTCTTGAGACCGTTCCCAAGAGCCACGTTGCTACAGTCCTCATCTGGTAAATCACCCTTATCCGAGACCTCTTGCTGCAGTCATCTTTGAATTTTATCGTCATTTCTATTCATTTTGATTTTGATTTTGAAACAAAATCAATTAAATAGAAAAAAGTCACACAACCACCTATGTGTAGTCTTGGAGACCTCTGTTTAATGTGTTTGTTGCTTAATGTTTTTAATTACCAAGATCAAATGTGTGCTGGTATAAACCTGCCAATCGCAAATGTGATACTGATCGACTCATAAAAAAAGTACCTAGACGCAGATCACCCCACCCACCCACCCCAGGATGTGCATCATAGGAAAATTTCTATTTGTTGTGGTCTCTGTGAACGGTACCGGTGGTATTTGGTTAAGGCTTAGTTACCATGCTTGCTAAATGCGGGTTGATTGAATTGGATCGGAGTGTGTTTCGGTTATTTTTTCGATGTATAGCCCGGCGCTGTTTGGCAGGCTTATTACTGTAAGAAGCAACCATTTGTTAATTGTACAATTGCAATGCTCTAGTTTTGGTTGATAAATTGGTATTACGGACACAAATCGCTTAATGTATGTTCATCCACCATCTGCCTTTTAAGGATCATTGAGTATTTCGGCCGTATAACCAGACAACTTGGACTGCTATAAAGTTTGTCACTGGCAAAAGAACAAGAAGGCGTAAACCATTGCGTTGGTCTGATCAGCTCCGCATCACTCTCGACACCAAATTGTATGATGCTCCATGTATGATGATGATGACACAAATGGTGGAACATAGTGCAAGAGAATTTATATCCAAAATGGCACAAACCTCAGCATTGAGGAATATAATGCAATGAGGGAGGCTCTATCCAACCCTTGCAAATTTATCAACAGTATATAAACTTTAATTTAACTAATTTTAAATATTCGTAAGATTGTTCTATTAATAAATCACAGCCAAAAAACTGCGACGTATAGAAATCTCTGAACTGCGAGTGTCTGCGAGCTCTATGTCCCTTATGAGGGCTCACAGGATTTCATCATCTTATTCCTCATATTGGATTATTCCTATCTGTCACACGATTCTGCCCTCCAGGGTGGTAGATAATGATAACAATAAATAATAAAATCTTTATTAAATAATCATTTTACAATATAATAATTTAATACTAAACATACTAATAGACAAAAATAACACAATGATGTGCCTGAACTGGGATTATCCCGTATTTCAGGCAAAAATAGAAATATAAAGTTCTAGTAAAACTGTCTTATCTTAACACATGCAAAAATACAATTCTATTCTAAGTAGCTAAATAAATAACAAATAAATATTAATTATAAACAACAAACATTGTACAATAGTTTAAAAAAAAAGAAAAAATCACATGATGAGACAGAAAACTTATTATTAGTTATTACATAATTTTAAGGAGTTATTGCGTTCGGATCCCCAAGAACTGATACCATGGTGGATCAGATATATTTTAATTATTTTTTATTCCGTTCTGATCCCCGACTGTCTATTTACAAGTTTTTGGGTTAGTCAGCAAGAAAATAATTATGTGTACAGGTTTTATTAGATTAAGTCCGTTTGGTAGTATTTAGGGAACATTCAGTCAATTTAGATTTACATAATATTATTATATTTTTAGCTAACTCAACAGTAGTATCCTTTTAAATATTTTTATCCTGTGTAAAAAAGGGACTTCACTCATTTTTAATGTAACTAGGTGTAGGACTAATTATGAAAATGTAAATAAAGCTCTTTCAGAGGTACTCCGTTGGTTTACTATTAATAATTTACAGCTTAAATTATTAATACAAAATGTATTAAACTTATATTACCAAATGTCAGATATGAACCAACCGATATTAGAATAAACGGTGATCGATTTGATTTGGTAGATTCTAGTCTTTTCAGGCATAACCCTTGACTCAAAGCTTCAATGGAATCCTCATGTATATCGAAATTGGCCGGTAAACTCAGCTGTGCTGCTTATGCCATTAGAAAAATTAGGCAGTTAACACACACATACACTATTACAATAAAATACCAAGTACTGAACACTTGGTATTTTATTGTAATAGTGTATGCCTTACCCCAAGAAAGAACCAAGAACCTTCTGTAACCTGAACAGTGGCATTACAAGTTTTGTCTTATTAATTCTAGTATTGAAATTGTGTACGTCACCTTGTAACGTACCATAGATTTACCTTTAGATAAGTTTAAAAAACATGTGAAGTCTTTATTACTTATAAAAGATTATTTTACAGCAAAGAATATTTAGATGATAAAACAGCCTGGTTATAATGAAAAACACATACTCTATTTGAATCCATATAATAAAATTAATTTATATAATTTTTATACTGATATGATAGCCTTTATCAGCAGTGTCCTAAAGATAACAAACAGCGATGCGTTAAATAGATCATTAAGTTTATATTTAGAGTAGCTTGAGTGTGTCATGCTCTCTTTAAGGTATGATTCAATGTTGCCTGCCGCGCTGATTCCGGGCAAGGCGGCAGTGTTGCGCTGTTCGTGGTGATGCGCTGTTGTGTATTCATTCATTTGCTTTGAGTTGACATGACAAGATGTCCATTGATGACCAACTTTTATTTGTGTTGTTGGAAGAGGAAGAAGATTACGATGATTTGTTGTTGTTTTATGCCAATAGTTAAGAAAAGCAACATATTCGTTTTATAAAAGCAGACAACGGGAAGGATGTTACAAGACGCTGATTAAAAACCATTTGATAAGTGATGAGGAAAAATTCAGAGAGTACTATCGTTTAAATAAAAAACAGTTTAATTTTATTCATACTTTAATTGTTGGCAAAATTCAAGCAAAAGTTTCTCGCAAAGAAGTAATCACCGCTGAAGAAAAATTATTCTTAACATTAAGGTGAGTTCAGTTATTAAATTATAAAAGTCTGGGAGGCAATCGTCGGTGCCTTGATTAGATGTATGTAAATCTGTAGGTCTTGGTGACGGTACATGTCTTGGTGATGGTACATCCGTAATAGCAGGATATGGGCCCGTAATATGTTGAACAGGGCTTTGGCCAAATGTTGATTGATGATGTATATCGCTAGGTCCTGGAAATACATTCGTTAAAGACCTTGACCCTTCTGGTGAAGGTGTGTAATACGTGGAACTCAGCGTATCTGATCTCTCTGTTTCGGTAGTTATTTTTACTGCCGAGATTTCATAATCAGCCACACAGAGCTGATATGCCTTTTCGCTTCAGCCTTTTGTAATGGTGGTAAACTTTGTAAAACGTTTCCAATATAATTGCAGAAAAGTTGTACGTCATCATCTTTGCGTTCGATAATAGTCTTCATCAAATCTTGCCTCTTTTCATTTCTTTCTTTCCAAATCGTTAATATATTATCGGAATCTCATTTGGAGCCTGTGATGTTTCCGTTTCCTCTGTATCTTGATCTTGTGATTCTCTTTCTAGGTGATCTACAACAACACTATCCTCATTATCAGTGACATTCGGAAGTGAGGCTATTAAACATATTTACGTCGTACAACTTAATACTTAAATATTCGTTTAAATGACTATGAAAAATGTTGACAACGAAAAACGTATTCAGCAAGTAAGCAGTTTGACAGCTTCGTGTTTTTCGTTTCAAAACAACGTAGCTTTTTGTAAGTACACGAAAAAGCAAAAAAGCAAATAAGCACTATTTTAAGCATGCTTTTTTAAGTTCGTACAATGTTTCTGTTTTGTTTATATAATTTCAACGCAAATTTTGTTGCGAAACAAATTACAAACACAACAAATGTTGAAAAAATTTCCACGAGCAGGATTTGAACCTGCACCCTTCTGACATACCGGCTCAGGTGCTCTTCCAATTGAGCTATCGTGGTTCCAACCAGCCCGCCGCGGCCGTGCCGTGTTGAATAATTTCGGCGGGCTGATTGGGTATGTCAGAAGGGCGCAGGTTCAAATCCTGCTCGTGGAAATTTTTTCAACGTTTGTTGTGTTCGTACAATGCTTAAACGTGTGAAAAAAATTAAGCAGTTTTTTACATCTCTAAGTACACTGCCGCGCAATTTATGAACGCAGTAAAGAACATGTTAACAGTTTCGAGAAAATAGATCGTAATTTCAGCACCTCAAATATCACAATAACAAACACATAGACTACTGTAGTGGTACTGTATGACATTGTGGAAATTGAAACTTTTACCTGATGTAAATTTGTTAACTTAGTATTTTTTATTTTGTGTTTTTTTTACATGTTGTGGTACATGTCTATAATTTTGTGTTTATTTGTAATGGAAAATGTCCTGCTATGACAGGGCATTTTCCAATATTTTTGACGCTGTAAGGGAGAAAAAAGCTGGACACTTGCTGAGATTCTTGCCGGTTCTTCTCAGTACAAGATCTACCGCCCAGAGTAGACTTACGAATCGATGGCATAGTGACATTCACAAGAGCTACTTGTAGCCTAAGCCCGGTGAAGCTGAAAATGTCGCAGCGGCAATCAGCAATCTCTCTCCAAAAAAAAAAAAAATACTTGTAGCCTAACCTGAATAAATGATTTTGAATTTTGTTTTTGATTTTTTTTTAATTATAGTTGTAAAATAATGCATTATCCTAAATTATTAATTTATTTTAAGTCTGTATTTGAGATCATTTTATATATTGTAAATATCCGTCAAAGCTATTTTCAATAAGCAGAATACAAAAAATGTTTTATGTTATTTAGGTTTGTCCAAAGCCAAGGACAAAAAATTTATCAATGTACCATATTGTGATTACTGTAATAATATTATTTAGTAGTTTACTGTTTATTTTATAGGACCAAACGTAATAATAATCTCTTGATAATTAGGTATATCTTAATAGAAATAAAACACTAATAACTGTTTTTCAATTAACTGTACTTATCCATTAAAAAAGGAAGGGGATCGGACCGGAATGGTAAAATTTACAGTGGATCAAACCGGAATTAAAAAATAACAATAATTGGCGGTGGATCGGTTTTGGGGATCAGACCGGAATAACTCATTTTAAGCCCTGCTTAGAAATCACAGAGCACAGAAATAATGCCACAAAAGTAGAACAATAATTAATGTTATTATAATTTTTGTATTTGATTTTGTTTTATAATTTTGTTTTTGATTTTTTTTTAATTATAGTTGTAAAATAATGCATTATCCTAAATTATTAATTTATTTTAAGTCTGTATTTGAGATCATTTTATATATTGTAAATATCCGTCAAAGCTATTTTCAATAAGCAGAATACAAAAAATGTTTTATGTTATTTAGGTTTGTCCAAAGCCAAGGACAAAAAATTTATCAATGTACCATATTGTGATTACTGTAATAATATTATTTAGTAGTTTACTGTTTATTTTATAGGACCAAACGTAATAATAATCTCTTGATAATTAGGTATATCTTAATAGAAATAAAACACTAATAACTGTTTTTCAATTAACTGTACTTATCCATTAAAAAAGGAAGGGGATCGGACCGGAATGGTAAAATTTACAGTGGATCAAACCGGAATTAAAAAATAACAATAATTGGCGGTGGATCGGTTTTGGGGATCAGACCGGAATAACTCATTTTAAGCCCTGCTTAGAAATCACAGAGCACAGAAATAATGCCACAAAAGTAGAACAATAATTAATGTTATTATAATTTCCATTTCCTTATTTATTATAATTGTAGGTAAGTCATTGATTATTGTTCAAATGTTGACTAAGCACTGACCTACTGAAATAGATAGATGCCTAAGACACGGACAAACGTTTTTGCTTAGCTTAGGTATTACTTAATTTATATTATTATAATCTTTAACATTAATTACTTATAAGTTTTTATCTAGGTTACGTTTTTAAAGGAGCGCCATCATAATCTATTGAGCTAATACCTCTTTTCTGCAATTTTCTTAGCAGGACAGGCAGCATCACCAGTTTTGTGTTGGAATTGTTGCTTAAAGCGCATGCAGTGGCGCATTTTGAGGGCTCAGCTTTTTTCATGCAGTCTTTAATGCGTAACCTGCTTCGCCGCAGTGACCGCAGGTGTTGGCCTCCTCCCGACATGTCTTGGCCGCATGACCGTACTGTTGACACTTGAAGCACCTAGTTACTAAAGTAAAGTCTCTGACAGGGCACGACAACCAATTTACAAAAACTCTATTCTTTGCTATCAGGGCTTTGCGAATGTGTGCTGGGACTACGATTACATAATTGCAGGTCTCAGCGTCCTTCTTCCCTGATTTATGACTTAACTTAATAGAGCTCTTAAATGTTTCCAGTGTCGCATCTTGCAGCTTGTCGGCTAGGTTTGTTGGAATATGCAGTTGAACACTTCACTTTCCGGCATAGACGCGGGCACTCCTATGACTACAATTCTTGGCTTGCGTTTAAGTGGCTCATCCACAGTGAGGCCAGAGATCGTCAGTTGCGCCGACGAATGCCGCAGGTTCTCGATGTTGTTCTTGGTATCGGTGCTGATGATAACACCGTCGTTCTTCGTCTTTCGCAACCATCTCACATGCAGCTTCATTTGATCAGGCCTGATGATTTTTGAACAATAGCTTTTGTGACCTCGCTCGACTTTTCTTTATCCGTGGGATAAATTGCTACAGAGCTGATACTGCTGGGTTGAATGAAGAGGCTTGCAAAAAAACAGTTCCCGGTGCAGGTTTTGAGGACTCTTCAATACTCTGTTTCAGTTCTAAGAGTTGAAGAATGAGCTTGAATGGCTTTTTGTTTAAGGGACTGGTAAAGCACGGCCATTTGGGATGTTCCGTTGTTTACTTTTCTACACAAATAATGTATCCATACCTTCTGTTCCGAATTCAGTTTCCCTTCAGTTGAAATAGCACATTCCTCATTCAAGCACTGTTCGATGGATAACAAACAGTTTTGGAGCTCCAGGGTGGACACAATTTCAGGAGGATCCTCTTTCTGTTGGCTGGGCGCGGGTGGGGCCGCAGGCAAGGGTGGCGGGCTGCGGCGCGTTAGCGCGCTCCAGTTAAAGGGGCTGCCTTCCATTTTTAATTTTATTTTAATTATATTTATTGAACATACTTAGAGCAGTTACTATTAAACACGAACACTGAATGACACAGATAAGTTGCTCCCGCCTAATGTAGAGCTAGGTCACGAGTTTTGCAAGCAATTTTATATTTTAATACATTGATGAGTTGACACGTTCGACTGCATGAAAGGAAAAGTTTCATTATTCCTCCATCAAGTGGAATGGATTCATTTGCCGTGTCAGTTATAAAAATGTCATGCCTTGCTAAAGAATTCTATGTTGATCTATTTCAGGAATGACTTATTATTTGAACAAACATACAAAAAAGTCGCAGTGGGATAAACCGGACGAGCCCGCACCGTTGGTGGATGAAGACGATGATGATGACAGTGGATCTCCGAAGCAAGTGCAGTGCAGTCACATTCTGGTAAAGCATGCTGAGAGTCGCCGTCCGTCTTCTTGGCGCGAAGATGAGATAACACGTACCAAAGATGAGGCTCTGGATATCCTTAATGGTAAATTCTTACTTTTTTCTGGAACTGCATGTAAACTTTCTTGTGACCAATTTACACATAGTAGGGAAGGAATGTGTGCTTCAAACTGGGGATTATAGCTAAAATAAACTAAACAAGTGCGCCAATAATCTGCATATAAAAATATTTCGTCAAGGACCATGTTTACTTGGTTTACCAGTAGATGATCCAGTCCATCCACAGACAGGGTGATTGAATCAACCATAAGGCTCCACAGAAGAGCCCCTCCTTGCGGGCAGCCTCTGGTGGTTCGTGCAAGTAGACTATCACCTAGCTGTTCAGAGTTGAGATAATTCTACCCTTTAATATGCATTCAATCAAATTGCAAATCGGTTGTGGCACAAAAGGGCAGTCGCGGCCTTACAGTGTGGTGCAAATTAATCTGTACACACCTTAGTCCCGCCATTCCCATTTTCTAAAGGCCGCCTTTCAAACCAAGTTTTCCATCTGTTGTCGCCTGCGCGCCTAACGGGAAGGACCCTCCCAGAAGCAGCTTGTCTAGAGCGAGCTCCCCCACAACGTCTTCAAATCTTGCGTCTTTAAGCTTCTCTTCTAGAAGTTTAGACGCTCCTGTCGCCGCCCGTACTAATACAATAGCTTTCCGTTTTGATAAATGCCGCAGAGGCACCATCCATGAGTATTACTCTCCGGACTGTTAGACCCTCGACAATAAGCACAAAGTAACTACCCAGTTACACTGTAACCCTACAGTGTAGGAGCGAGTTAGGTACAATGATGTTTTAACATTGAGATAAAAATCTCTTAGCGAAATATTGTTGACCAAATCCGCAGGTAGTTTATAACAAGGAAGGTAGATGTTCTCTCACCATAAACATTGTGTGCTCGCGTGGTGCAGAGACGATTATTTACAACAGCACGAGTATATACTGGGTAATTCACTTGTTGTTTAAGGTTTTGATTGAAAAAGTATTCTTTTAATATATTATTACTAATTGTATATGAACCGGTAAAATACTACAGTGCTCAATTAGCTTACCCTCGTCTGAGTAATATAGCTGTTTGAAGATTTTACTTACTATTATTTTAATTATTTTTAATTGAAGTTTTTTAATTAGGTCAGTATATGTTTTGTAGGTGCGACCATAACTGCTGAGCCCATAACGGATATAAGACCCAGCGAGTGCATTATATAGCAATATTTTAATTTTTAATGGAATTCGATTTTTAGTAATATTAAGTTAGCTAAGAACTGTCTAAGTTTAGTGCAAACTCGTTCTATATGAAGTCTCCAATGAAACTTACTACCTATTTCTAAACCAAGATATATATGCGAGTAAACTACCTCAATGACCGGGCAACCACAACCACTCTGATGAAGAGTGTGCAAACAGACATGTCCATGGGCGACAAGGTCAGTAATAAGGAGTTGTCGCAAATAAGAGACACGATGCGTAGCATCTTTGTTTTACTAGGCTTAATTACCACCTCGGAGTCATGGCACCATTTTTTTATGGAATCAAAGTCAGATTGAAGCTTCCAAAGAGCTTTCTGTAAATCTTTATCAGCTGCTATAAGACAGGTATCGTCAGCGAATTGGTAACATGCGCAGTTTTTAGTGCTAGAAATCATATCGTTGATATAATTTAGAAAGTGAAGAGGTCCCAAAACAGATCCTTGAGCTGTGCCTTGCCCTACGACAACAGAGTCATTAAGTTGCCTATCAATTTTCACATTAAGTGTTCGGTTATTAAGGTAATTATCGCACCATTTCAGCAGGGGTCCTCGAATACCGCAATTATCAAATTTGCTTGTCAACTGTTTATGATTTAAAGGGTCAGGTGTGGCCTCCAGCAGGCTCCAAATGGTTCCTTGGATGGCCACATAGTGACTCTCCTCTAGCATAGTTGCCGGGTAGTCATCTTTAATGATGGCCATCTTAGAGGCACTTACTGCTCCCACGTAAGACCCGTCAGTCTTACCGCGTTTCGCATTTAGCGCCGCCTGGCTCTCATTGCTGACCTCCCTCTGCCGCTTAGTGCGTTTCACAGTAGCCTGCTCCTCCTCGGCTTGCTGCCTAAACAGCGATCGGTGGCCCGATCTGTGACCTGGCGTCTTGCCCACGCTTACCTTATCTACATCAGACCGAGGACCAACAGGTAGGATCCCATCAAGACCCAGTACATGTAGCCCCGATGGTCCGGCAGTGACGTCGGGTTGGATCCCATCACCCCGCTCCCGTAACCCCTCCTTTCTACGGTCCTCCATAGGGGTTACTGCCCTCCATCTGCTCGCTCAAAGGTCGACGGGTTGGGGTCGTGTTGCCATTGTGCAATTAGCTACTGGTTACTTTTTTCCTCGGTAATAAGCATGCGGGAATCGGACCCGGGACTTATGAGTTAGCGCCGCCCAAAGTCTGGCAACAAACCACTCGGCTACAGTGGTCGTCATTATTATTGATTATAATTAAAACATTTTATAATTTTAATAAATTTGTGACTATTTTCAATGATCTAAAAGTAAAAATATTTTTAAAAGTTATATCGTTTTATTTCAGAGTATCGCGAGAAAATCGTCAACAAGGAAGCAACGTTTGAAGAGCTAGCTAAAGCTTATTCGGACTGCTCGTCTGCCAAGCGCGATGGTGATCTGGGATTTTTCAAGCGTGGCCAGATGCAGAAACCGTTTGAAGACGTAGCATTTGATTTGAACATAGGTCAATTGAGCCAACCTGTAGTTACTGAGTCAGGCGTTCATATTATACTTCGAACTGCTTAAACAGATTGCATCTTTCAAAAAGTATTTATGCTCCAACTACTCTCGATCTCGAATGCTGTAAAGTTCTGCCAAAATAGCATAAAATATTTAAAGAATATAAAACAGTTACACAAATTGTAAATGCGAGTAATTTATTTACTTACTTTTGTTTTGGTTGAATAGATGCATTTATATGATTACACTTTTAAATTTTTGATTTCATTAGAAACAAAATGTTTAATGATGCTTAACGCAAACTAGGCTCATCTATGATAGCCGAGTTAGCGTTAAATTCCGTTAAACATCGCATTTATTAACCTACCATTTACTTGGTTGAATTTAGTTGTATATGACTTTGTAGTTTGATTTTGATGATTAAAACAATGTATCCAATTATGTACTACTAGTTGTCGCCCGCGACTTCGTTAGAAGACTACACTCCCACAGGAACCTGTTACCGGGATAAAAGTATGTCCTAGTCCGGGTTATTGTCTGTCTATGTGCAAAGTTTGCATAAAAGTCTCTGTTCAGCCATTTTCACGTGATGCGCGGTCAAATAAACAGACATACAGACAAAAATTCTAAAATCTGTTGGAACGTGTTTTGTTATTGATTATAAGTATCTCCAGCCAACTTTTTTCGAATATCTTCTATACACAGACTTTCGACCCTCTTTAAGCTTTATTATTACTTTTTTTTATATTGACAGTCTGCAAACGAGCAGGCGGGCCGCCTGATGGTGAGCAGTCACCGCCGCCCATGGACATCAGCAACATCAGACAAGCAGAGCAACATGTTACTTTTGTGTTGCCGACCTGAGAAAGAAAAACCTCCTTACACCCGCCTTTTGAAAGAATCCATGTCGTACCTTAATGGGAAAACCTCTGATGGCAGTTCATTCCACAGTTTGATCGTACGTGGAATAAAGTTCCTCTGGAAACGAACCGTTTTAGAGAACAGCGGCTCCAGGAAGTGTGCGTGTGCCCTGTTCCGATGGCGAGCGGTGCGATGGTAGAACGAGGAAGTGAGAATCCAATTAAAAAGTTCTTCAGAGCATTCTCCATTATACAGGCGGTAGAACACACACAACGAGCCGATGTCACGTCGCAAGGCTAAGGGTTCTAACCGTTCTGAGAGCTTGGGATCATTGACCAGTCGAACGGCGCGTCGCTGCAAAGATTCTAGAAGGTCAAGCTGGCATTTAGGAGCCCCGGACTAAAGGTGAGAACAGTACTCTATGTGTGTTCTAACTTGGGCTTTGTACAACTGTAAATGCTGGTTAGACGTGAAGCTTCTCGTCTTCCTTTCTACGTCTCGCTTTCCTAAGAACTCCTAATTTCTGTGATGCCATCTTCGCTTTGTCCTCTAGATACTTGCGGAATTGCACATCTCTGTATATGTCAACACCCAAGGATCCCAATACTTCTTCAGATATTAAATGGAGTGCTCTGGAACTGTGGTGCTACGATGAATGGGTCCTTTTTGGCGGTGAACACGTAAACCTGTGTCTTGGAATGGTTGAACTAAACCAGATTCAATCCACCCCATCCTGAGACCCGTTCCAGGAAGTTCTCAACTTTGGACACAAGATTTTGTCGATTTTCCTGTGTGAAAGTCCGAGGCACATTGGGTTTTCTGATGTACATGGCGTCTCCCGTACTGTCATCCGCGTAGCAATGCATATTCCATATCATTGATATGCAGCAGAAACAGCGTAGGAGACAAAACCGAGCCCTGGGGAACGCCAGCGTTTATGGGCATGACATCAGAGCAGCATCCGCCGACGGCGACCTTAATGCTGCGCTCACAGAGGAAGCTAGCGACCCATTTACACAGGTATTTTCTGGTATTCAGTATGCTGGTAACTTCGCGAGAAGCGCTCTGTGCCAGACCCTATCGAACGCTTTAGCCATGTCTAAGCTTACCGCTAGAGCTTCACCTCGATTCTGTGGCCTCTTCCCAACGGTGTGTGAGATATACCAGAAGATCACCCGTCGACCGTCCGTGACGGAAGCCGTATTGGCGGTCCGAAATCAACTGGTGATCCTCGAGATAACCTAAGAGCTGCTGGTTAATGATGCGCTCCATGACCTTTGAGAGGAGGGATGTGATTGCTATGGGCCTGTACTTCGAAGGGTCTGATTGATCTCCTTTTTTAGGAATCGGGTGCACAAGCGCTAACTTCCACGAAGACGGACTCGGGAGCGCACATTTTCAGCACCACTGCAGGTACACCGTCAGGTCCACTATTATATAGATTATATGTATTATATGTATCTATAATTATAATTAAATGGCAGTAAAGTACTTGTTAAAATAAGTAACATATCTTCACATTTTAGTCACAAGCTATTATTTAGTGTATTCTTGTCGGAATCAAAAACATTGACGCCACTATAAGTCTAAAAACTACTATTAAGTAATTGCCCATTTTGTTTGCCCAAAAGTTTGTCTCCAATGCCGAGGTATTTAAGACCGTTTATATTGTATAGATCCAAATATATTATAGATGTCAACATCCAAATATTCCTGTTACTTGATGATGAGTCGCACCGCACAGTATGCGCCGTTCTGTGCGGACGCACCGATTGCAATTCATAAAGTGTAAAACGGACACGTAGCGTGGCCTGAGTCGCCGCTCGAATTATCACCATGAGCGACAAACTCGACAAACTTAATTATTGTTATGATGGAAAGTCCCAGACTCCTTCTTAAAAGTATATGTGTTAATTTTTATGTTTATTATCAATTTCTTGATTCTTTTTGTAAATCTAACATAGTAAAGTACCAAAAAAATAAAATCAGGTAAGTGCGAGTTGTACTCGCACACTAAGGGTTCTGTACGGTACTGTCGGTCCAATCTTGCAGCACTAGTAGCATAAGATGAGTGAGAGCGAGATATGTAAAATTTAAACGTCTAATCTGTATTATGTCTAATAATTATTATGAATCTAGATCTGTCGCATGATAATATATATGTAACACAGACTGAGCGGATGATAGCATCTGTAACTTAAATAGGTGCATTTATTGTGTTCAACAACCTTGCAGTCATCAAAAACAAAAAAGAGCGAGTGGCGGGCGCGCAGGGGCTTAAATAATAGTGGACTAGCGTTGTCTACGATAACTACAGAAATTACAGTGCAAGTCTAGCGCCTTCTATTATAAATCTGTAAGACACGAATTAGTGAAACATTTGTGCAGATTGCATTCATAGTTAAGTCCCCTTGTCTGTGCCAGATAGCGCTAAATATACAACAATATAATATATCTATATCTACGTATACTTTTATCAATTGATAAAAATTGTTTAGGTTTGACGTTTAGATCATAGATGTGACATAATTATGTCGCTCTCACTCATCTTGTGCTATAGGCGCTGGTATGCATAAACTCGAAGTACCCACGAAACGAGTACGAAACATTTATAATAATATGGTTGTATGTACGTAGGTATATAAGTAAATGTGTATATAATGATATGTGTATTTATGTTTATGTAATACATTATTACTGTACACTTTTTTTCAACGCCTCCATCTTATTCATTATCAATCCTCTCCATCCCTAGGTTGCTTAGAAGATATCGCTTTTAGTGATAAGGCCGCCCTTTGTACGACTCCAGTTTTATTTTTTTTACCCGACTGCGTCTTATCTTATCTTAGGTTTCCCTCTCGCAGTAACACTTCGACCCATCGGGATAGTTTGGCAACGTCCTTAAGGGCGAAGAGCCTGAAGTCCTCCGGTTTAGGATAGGCCGACCCCAGGAGTCCCTTCTTGGAGAGTTCTTATCCTAGCCAGAGAGTCGCAGTCACACAGTAGGTGCTGCATTGACTCCGTTTCCTCTCCACGCGCCCTATACAAACTACGTATTTGTTGAAAGGTGCATTCTGTGAAGCATTTGTTTTGTGGCATAGTGCCCTGTCAAGGCACCGATTTTTTTTTTTTTTTGGAGAGAGATTGCTGATTGCCGCTGCGGCATTTTCAGCTTCACCGGGCTTTTTGGGGGCGGCGAGGAACGTAAAGGGTCCCTCAAGCCGTGTGAAACGAATCACCTTCAGAGGTTATCTAGAGGGAACGGCATCGCGCACAAGTGCGCGTCCCCGTGCCCTACTAGATTCTCCGAAGGGTTCGGATCGGATCGGGGAGCGGAGCAACCCGAGGGCGCCTCTAAAGGCACGGACCTCGGCTCGGGTTGACCGGGCCGTGGAGGAGGAGAGAACCGACCAGGTACATGTCTGTACCTGGTGTAGAGCGTGTGTGAACCGGTTCTTCGTACCCTTGTTCTACGAGTACGGTGTCTTGGGCCTAAACTGGTGTGCATGTTTAGTGTATTCTGTAAATGTGTGCTGTCATTTAGAGGATCGGGCGGGGGAAGGCACCGATGGTTAGTCGAGCCTGCCTTCTAATGCCCCCGCATACGAACTTGCTCCGCCCTAAGGCGTTTTTGCCAAGGAACGCCCGACTGCGTAAGAAGGAGGGTTATGTTTTTCGAGTGTATGTATGTATGTATGTATGTATGTATATATGTATGTATGTATGTATGTCTATTTCTTTGGCACGCCCTACAGCCCAAACGGCATGGTGGATTTTAACATATGAAGTGTCGTTAGATTTGTTTTGACTGTGGGAGTGACATAGGCAATGTTGGGTTAGTCCCTCTGTTGGGACTGTTGTGTTGTCACTGGGTAATTATGAGGAGATAAAGTAAACCCATGTTACGTAAACCGCATTTATTTGCGCGGGAAAAAATGAGTACACGGGTTAGCTAACTGGATGACGCTTGACGACTGGGGAGCAAGGCGTACGCGCCGCACAAAAGGTTATAAAATGCTTAGTTTGCTATAGTGCTGTCGCGCTACGACCCCACAATCAAATAAAAGTCAAGGTCAAACGGCGGAGAACTCGGGAAACTAAGTACCGTGCAGTCCTGCACGATGGGAGACGGCACATCAGCAAATCGGAACCATCGTATGCGTGACAGACCGGAAATCCGGCGTTCGATTCCTAGTTGACACAGGTGCGAACGTATCAGTTTTACCGGTAAGTCGATTTAGAGGTAAACACATTTTAAGTAGTTATAAATTGTACGCAGCAAATAATTCCGAAATTAAAACATACGGTGTTAAAAACTTAGAACTAAATTTAGGGTTAAGAAGATCTTTTTATTGGACATTGGTTATTTGTGATGTGAAACAAGCCATTTTGGGAGCAGATTTTATAGAACACTACAAGTTAATAGTAGATTTATATAATAAGAGACTTATAGATAGTGTGACTACTTTAGATACAAAAGGGGTCCATCATACGCTATGACGAACCTTCTATTAAGAGTATTCAGAGTGACAACCCTTATCGCGGAATTTTAGAAGAATTTATTGAGATAAGAAAATCGATTGCATTTAGAGATAGTTCTGTTCACACGGTGCAACATCATATAATTACTTCCGGTGCCCCGGTATGTGCGCGTCCAAGGCCACTACCGCCGGACCATTATGTAAAAGTTGAAGATGAATTTAAGAAAATGCAAGAATTAGGAATATGTAGGCCAGAAAAAGAAGAATGGGCGAATGGGTTAAAATTACCTTTGATAGTCAAATGACACTATGTCACGTATAATAATAATAATAAGTCATGTCCTTAGTGAGTTAAATTTACAAAATGGCGCGCGCTTGCGCTTTTTCCCGACTTCCTGTTACACTGTTACAAATTTCACGAAACCGCTCCCACAAGCTGTTACACATACTTCCGTCCGAAACGAAATCACTCCAACAAATGCTAGAAAGCGAGCGGAAAGATGTTACACGTCAAATATATGTTGTAAACTTTGGTCTACTGCTACCACAAAGTAAAGAGACCCACGGACGCAATCGGCAAATTCTCTCCAAAAAAAAAGGTTTTGAGATCCGTACCTATCCGAAAGAGGGCGCGGTATGTATTAAGCTTCCTTTCTGTGGGTCTTCTTATTTTGTGCGGTTACTCTAATTATAAAAAGAATAATTAGTTTACATTCCCTATACAATGTGAGTTACCGAAATGGGCCCGTGTTTAGAAGTTCGATACTAACTATACCTAACGGATAAGAATATTATTATGGAGTCATGTATTCGAATTTGAAGTTGAGTGAAATCGGTAGCATCATTGAAACACCTCTCTCCTCTCCAACTTAACTAGTAACTATAGTAACGTTATAATAATAATACAGTTAGATTAAAAGTGTAGTCGCACCACTGTTCGACACTGTAAGACTAGTGTTCGATAAATTTTTCGTTGCCATGTCGGTCGGTCTGTATTTAGTTGTTGTTAAAGACTTATTCAAGAAAAAAAAATGTCGGTCACCGGTTGCTGTCGATCACCGGTGCCAATACCCTTGACTATGTATTACGTGTATGTATGTATCGTTATAATATGTATTAGTATGTTTACATGTATTGTATCTCTATTGGTGTTGTCTATATTATAGCGCCGCAGACGTCTGTTCCACACCACAGCTACAATAACTACAATAAATTTTCTAGTTAGGGTTTCGGTCTTCCCCCACTGACCCATTGATTAGCTTAACTGTTTTAGGTTGTACATAAGCTAGAAATGTGAGGTGGCCTATGAGCTGACAGGCATATCAAGAGTCCATCATAGGGTAACTAACTATTTCAACATTAACTCCTTTAAATTCTTTTGTTTAACTATGAACGCGAAAGTTTAAAAGTGTATATTAACCCTTCATTAACACGTCTCCTAACTGGTACCTAGTGCGAGTTTTACCCGGGGCCGACTTATGAATCTCGCCGATGATCTCGAAACTAAAAGTGACATGGAATACATTAAATATTTATAAAATCTATAAAATACAGTGAAAAAATTAAACGCCCACCATGAAATACATAATGAAATTATTTAGAATTTAGGTACCGTTCGAGAATTTACGGTAGGTACCAAAAAAGTTATCAGCTACTTTGATTATGAGAAAACGAAGCACTAGTATTTTATTGATATCATAGCGTGACAATTTGTAACCGGTTAAAAAATCATCGCCTGTAGGAATGTGTTCCTAATGGGTAATGGGTAAGTTCTTAACATTTGTTTATCAAATTGTAATTTGTAATCAAACTTATATACATATAACATTAATAATGCTTGCCTAATTCTCAACTGATCTCTAATATCTGTAAACAAATTGAGATCAGATGTTGATGACGAGAAGTGGTCGACATTGAATTAAGCTTCTTTGGCTTATATTTAAGCAAAAAAAGTAAGTAATTAAGAGTAGATAGTGTTGCTTAATTTCGGCGGGTTGAACTGAGCCACGGTAGAATAGTTGGAAGTGCATTGACCCGGCATGTCATGGGAGGATTCGAATCTCGCTTGTGGAAAAAATTTCAACACTTATTTTTAAATTGTAATTGAATTTGATGACTAGCGTCTAGTTAGCAGCGTCACAACGGAATTAGATGGTTTTAAAAATAGTGACGTATAGCACATAAATAGTGATACTATGGTTCAAAAGATATTTGAGTATCTTGGTGAGGCTGCTAACTTGACGTGAAGATAGCAGGAGCCTTAAGAAATACAGTTCAAATCAATGATTTATATGTCAAAAAACTGTGCATAAATAGTGACTCGCATACGCAAAATTTTAATAATAGTACAATAGTACAATAATACAAGCCGAGATATTACGGTCTTTAAGTGGGCTGCTAAATTGACGTTTCTTGCGATGGCGACTCCAGAGAAACGGGTACAAGTTTTAAACAAATTAATACATGAAAAATATGTGCGTGAAATTGTGAATCTTACGATATAAATAAAATAGAATTCTTCTTTGCTATTTTCCAAAAATCTAATGTCAAAACCATCTAATTCCGTTGTGAGGCTGCTAACTAGACGCTAGTATTTGTTGTCTAAATGTTTGTCTATATGAATAAGATTGTAGGTACTTTAATTTATTGTAGCTTACCCTTACGTTATTAGTAAACAAATAAATTATAGGATACCTACCTGGAAACAGTGATCCAATTGTTTTTAAATCATTCTAGCAGGGATTCATTGACAATAATGGTCATTCTCTTGACGTCAATAGGGAGTAGGGGCCACAGTGCATCAACAAGATAATTGAGGATTGAGGGGAGCTAAATGGTGACCTCGACTTAGCCTCCACGTCTATGAAGCTGACATATCCGCAGCATGTTATTACTGCAGTATACATGTTACCATCAATACCCATTTTAGTCTAAACTATAGTTTTTCCTTGTAGGTGAACCGCTTTAGCCTGATTTGGTTCTCGAACTCGTGACTTGTTGAACGTTGAGAAGACGCAACATCGCGCTACCAGACCAGAGTGTTGGTTGAAAAAGAATTACTATGGAATTGAAGCAGCGGCTCCTTGGGTGTCAAGTCTGCTAAATCAATAACATTTCAATAGTGTATCAGTAGCATTTTGGCGTTCGGGTTTTAATTTGTTACAATCAGACCACCGACATACCTATACGATTGAGGACGTTATTCAACAGCGGAATTGAGACCAAGTGACCAACGAGGTGAAGTTTCAATCACAAAATAAGGCGATTGCAGAAGGTAGGCTGTAAGCTTCATACAAACGTGTTCAAGCAACGCACACAGAATAGCGCAACAGCTGCGCTCAGACTGTTCCGAGATTGTTCGTGAGATGTGTTATAAACTTATAAAGCATACCTTCTAGGGTTTCCTTATGGTGTGCTTCAATGCCGTACAAATTCTCGTTTCCGTTAACTTGATTGAACTTTGTATAAAACTCCCGCTGAACAATCTGAAAGAGCGAGGGTGACAAGCAACAGCGGTAGCGGCACGCTGCGGCAACAGTCGACGAAGCTCCTAGATACGGTTACTAGAACCTAATAGTAACTTTCTTCTGTGCTAGGACTTTATAAAACCTACTAAACACTAAGGGCCTGTTTCACTATCAACAAGTAAGTTCCCATTAGCGTTTACTTGACAGATAGTCCATACAAAACTGTCACTTTATCTGCCAAGTATCTCCTAATCAGACATTGTGAAACAGACCCTAACTGTCATACAAATAATCACGGAATAAAAGTTATTCTCAGCGTAACGTCAGAATTAACCTATTTTGTTGTTACCCCTTTCCCATTTTTCACCTTCAAATTAAAAAAAAACCAGAGGCTATGACAGACAAGCACATCAGTCTTTAGTTAGCACCCCTCCATCCATGATGCCTAACGGCTGTGGCCTTCTACAGAGCCCACCAGATCAGATCCCTGAAGACAGGTTACTAGAAACGACGGTGTCTCTTTTGACCATCGTCTTATCTAAATTTAATGATGCTTTACCGTCCAACGTGTGCAATCAACTGGAAATTTTATTTAAATCGGTGCCGTTGGAAAGTAGGCACAATGTTTACTCACTAAGTAAGCCAACCTGTCCCGATGTTTGTTTGTTTGTTTGTTTGTCTGTAATCAAATCTAGCAAGTTAAAGGAGATTAGCGAGATTACGCTTAATCCGTTACAGGAATCAGACTAACTAAAATTTATAGTGTAATTTTTAATAATTTGTGGAAAATATCCATCCATTGATTCTATGAGTAACACTTTATTATAATTAATAACAAAGTATTTGACTACTTGCTAACAACCAAGGACTAGCACGAATATGTTTTTTTTTTTTATATTTGAAGTTTGTACATAGCAGGGATTCGTGTCCATATGCCGAAATCTTACATAGTTTCTTAATTTGGGAAAGTGAAGAGTCATGTCTGCGGTTTTGTTTTATTTTCTAAAATTGTGTTATGTCGAATATTAATGTGAAATAATGGTGGATTATTAACCGTTAAGTGTTCGTGAGTGTGCATGAGTGTTGGCAAATGAAACAAAACAGTGCAATGTTACTTTTCAAATTCTCACAAGAAGTCTGCGTGAGGACTTAGTAAAGCCCCACATCTTTACTGAGATACTCGAGGGGTTGGGGGGGTAATATCATTTCTCATTTCTATTATCATTCATCATCATCAATATTGTTTATTTATGTATTACAATGAAATTAAGAAACTATGTAAGATTTCGGCAAATGGACACAAATCCCTGCCATGTACAACTTCAAATAAAAAAAAAAAAATTATACTATGTGGACTTCTTGGCGGGAACATGAAGAGTCATGTCTACGGTTTTGTTTTATTTTCTAAAATTTGTATTAAGTCGAATATTAATGTGAAATAATGGTGGATTATTAACCGTTAAGTGTTCGTGAGTGTGCATTAGTGTTGGAAAATGGAACAAAACAGTGCAACGTCACTTTTCAAATTCTCTCAAGAAGTCTGCCCGAGGACTTAGTAAAGCCCCATATATTTACTGAGATACTCGAGGGATTGGGGGGGTCTATCATTTCTCACCTCTCATTTCTATTATCATTAATCATCATCTTATAGGAAACAAGACAGGAGAAAACATATAAATTAAGTTTTCGACTGAAGGACTAGTATCCATGGTCATGAATAAATTATATAAATTAAAAAAATATATATTTATACTATGTCATCTAAAAGCGGTATATGTATTATCTATGAGCGGTATTCACTGTCACTGGCCTTACGTGCCTTCCGAAGATGCCTGCCTTCGTGATGTTTTTAGTTTGGTCACCCATCCAGTTAAGCAACTTCCGCAATGCCGGGTGCATTGCGGAAGTTGCTTAACAACGATCGCAAACCGAACACCTCTGTTACATACTAAATAAATAGTGAGTAAAGCTACTAACTAATAGGATTAGCTATTTGTTTCATAATTATACAAACTAACCTTACTTTTAGTTACATAACTCTCAATATCTCTGCTATCCAGTAGAACAGATTAAAAATTGTTATAGTAATGGATTCTGCTTGATTTGATCTACAAAACGGCATATAAATCATCAGTGTAACGGTCAGGCCCAAGGTCGTAAGGAGTTTTGCCAATCTCCTTTGATCCACTTCCCGGTTACCGATTGAGCTAAAATTTTGCATGCATGTGTAAATCGGATAACGATGCTAAATTATTATGACATGGAGCTGATCTGATGATAGTAGTATTAGTAGTATGAGTAGTGTAGGGGGATAAGGGCTTCAGAACAACAGGGTTCGCCCTGGTACCCTGAGGCGCAACGTTAGCGATATGACATGATTATACACCCTCATACCATTCAGCCCTTGGCACGTGCTCACCTTGGCATTGGGTCATCCATCTAATCCACTAATCAAAGACAGAATCCTCATTCATAACAAACAGAACGAACGAACTTATTTTCCCGAGTTCCTTTAACCATCTTCCAGCTCCATCATTAAATCCTGGTTACCATCTAGCGCCAAAGTACTCGTCAAGACGGAAACTCGATCAAACGAGTCCAAACTCGATAGGGTTGTGTCGTTTAACTACCGAGTTCCTATGGCCACCTTTCGGTCCCATTATCAGATCAGCTCCATGTCATAACAATTTTGCATTGTCATCCGATTTACATATGCATGCAAAATTTTAGCTCAATCGGTAACCGGTAAGCAAGATTTGATTACAGACAAACAAGCATCGGGACAGGTGAAACTAAATAAAAGCTTGTAAAAAGTGACCCAAACCCAATCTCTCTATTAATCAGAGATAAGAGATAACCACTGACACATGACACCTGTCACTTGTCACCATTTATTATTACTGATATCTCGTAAAAACAACATTACAGTGGTAGTGCAACACACGGCGCTGACACGATAGTGAAAGAGAGGGAAGATATACATCTTATGGCTGAGAGAGAGAGAAACAACATTTCTTCCTGCTTTTTCCAAATCAGTTTATTTCCGTAAACTAATGTGATTTTTGTGGTAAAGTAGTTTTTTGAACAGTGAATCCACTGGGCGAAATTCGCGAATAACTTCGGTTCTAATGACAATAGCAATACACTTGAGGTACCAGTGGGAAGGGTATAAAGCAGAGATGTTTTAATAAAATTCTAATCATTCAATAACCATTAGTTTTTTTTTAAATCAACGGAAAGTTGTACTTCAAAAAATTTTTACCTCACCTAGTAACCCTGGAGGCCATAGTATTGTTTTTCATGTTAATGTTTGTGCTAAATGTCATTATTTAAAGAACGCGAGAACACTAACAGAGAAAATACAAAAAAAAAACTAGCAATTTTAGCTATTTTTAGTATATTTACACGAGTTTAAGTAATTAATTCGGACTTTTTTTTACCAAATATTAATAAAAACAAAAAGCTACTTGAACTGTGAGGCTAATGCGATATTACTGGTGCTGGCTGGGTAGCAGAATAATACCCCTGCTATCCGACATTTACGTATGCCCAACTCTCTACCAAACACCCTGTATTTCCAATTTTTTTGTGCAAAGATGTTGTGTTAGCTAGCAGACATGTGCTTCATCCATATTCTTCCTCCCCTGAAAGGCAAGCATACTCTCAGCTGTTTTTTTACCTTTGTTACAAAACACGACGTCTACCGAAGGGGCGTAGCTCCTGGTAGTGATCGGGACTACTTGGTTGGGCGAGCCTACTGGCAGCCGTCGCGTTCTGCGTTTAAACTCATTTTGATTAAGAAGACACGCATAGAAGGAAAGAGAAGAGGATGGGTCTTCGACGTCAGCCCGTCGCAGCGATAGGGCAATAAATGTTAACTTGAGTTCGTTTTAAAAATACAGTTTATTACTGATTGATTGTTTGTTTCTTTGACTACGCCTTCCCTGTAAAGTAGAGCCCCTTAGGTTCTAGCCCTTAGGCTTAGGCTTACAATATCTACATGAATTTCAAAGTCTATTGATATAAAATGTTTTTGTTTTGTTTATATAATTTTAACGCAAATTTTGTTGCGAAACAAATTACAAAAACATAAATGTTGAAAATAATGTTGAAAAAATTTCCACGAGCAGGATTTGAACCTGCACCCTTCTGACATACTGGGTCAGGTGCTCTTCCAATTGAGCTATCGTGGTTCTAACTAGCCCGCCGAAATTATTCAACACTATTCAATGTCAACAACTACCGTCATTAACATCTGATCATAATATTTTTACAAATACTAAAGATCAGTTAAGAAGTAGGCAAGCTGCTCGTGGAAATTTTTTCAACATTTTTGTTTTTGTAATCTATTGATAAAGTCTGTTATGCGCGTCTGTATGTACAGGCGTAATACATATTATTGTCATTTCCACCTTTTCATTAAAATTTTCTAGTGTCATACTGCCGTACTCAGAGACGTCAATTAAGTTTTAATGACAATTAAGTATCTTATTGTCACTTTCTTATGTATAGTGCTAAATAGAGAAGGAAAGACATTTAATTGTCATTAAACTTAATTGAAGTCTCTGAGTATGGCAGATAGTCATAGCGTATTTCCATTTAAAAAATTAATTGATCAATATGCTATCTTTACTTATATTATGACGGGCATGATGGAGAGGGCGGGCATAAAGAATACCGGTCAGCCGGCTGCGCAAAGTGATATATAAGTTTATACGAGCATGCAAAGGATTTTTGTTAAAAAAATGTGATAAACAGCCGTAAGTACAATCTATTTGTTGTATTGTGTTCAGGCTATCCTTGTTTTACTATTTTTAATAAAGTTTGACGTAATTAGACGTGCAAGAAACATTGTCGTCTTAAATTTTCGTTGCACGGTTTTTATTTGATGTTTAGGTTATTTCGAAAAGTATCTGGCGGGCTAAACGGAGCCGGGTAAAGGGATTGAGTCCGTTTTGCCCTCCTTATTTATTTTTAATCAATTATTAAGAGTGTGTCTATAATAATAAAAAGAATTATTAATTAAATTTTTGTTGATTTTTTAAGTTTCTAATAATAATTTAATTACCAAAGATTGTAGGTAACCAAAATAGTCAATTACAAGAATGACTCCGATAAATATTTTTTAAATTAACATATATCCTTCTTGCTCGTCCGTCCCCTAATTCTTCAAGACGTGTGTATGTCACCGAACTCTTCCAAAATGGCTGGATCGATTTTGAAGATATTTTTGTGTTTAGAGCAAGTCTATGGATGGTTTCGCTTCACAATTGGACCCGTGGGTTGAGATGTAATACAGATGTTTACCCAAGCGGACGAAATCGCAAGCGGGCCACTAGTTAGGTTGTTGTAGAGCCGTCGAAAGAAATGTACTCCAGAATGACAGCTGAAAACTATAAATTAAAAATAAAGATGATATCCCTGATGCTGCCCTGATGTTGAATATAATTATATTAACGATTATATAACGAAGATTATAATTATATATTCTGTTGTGTGAGAATAAATTACTGTACCTACTTATAGTTAATTAAAATACTAAACACTATCAGTTCTAATTGTTTCATTTGAATTGACAGGTAAAAGCGCAAAGAATATGACTACTCTATGGCTGATATTCAAAGACAAAACTAAGCTTGAACTTAGCTAAGTACAAGTTACAAATGTCACACTAGCGTAGGTACTTTATAAGCATTTTCGTATTCAGAATTGAATTAAAAACTGAACTAAGTTTATGTTTGCTAAGCAAAGCCTAAGTAAAATCGGGGACCTAGAATGCTTAAAGTACGCTAGTTTAACATTTGTAAGTTGTACTTAGCTAAGTTGAACATAAGTTTCGTCTGTGAACGTCGGCCTAAGTTAAATAGTACGCTTTAGCGTATAACTTATGCCATTTATAGCATAAATTATAAATTTTATTTGATGTACACACGCCTGCACTTCAACCTACCACAAACTGTCAAATTTCCTCAATAGACTTTGAACTTTATATTTAAACATATGGTTGAAAATGTATTGAAGAAATTTGACAGTTTTGGATAGGTTGATTTGCAGGCGTCTGTACGTTTAAATTTATACTTGTACGAGATTAACCGTTGAAAGTACTTGGCAAGAAGAGATATTTGGCAACACTGGAACGAGAAAAAAAATCTGTCATTTGGAAACCCTGACATCCTACAGGCCGATAAACCTACTGCCGACTCTTTTTAAGGCGTTTGAAAGGATACTGTTGAGCAGAATAGCACCACTTCTGACCCCGCAACAATTTGGATTCAGACAACAAGTTCAACAGTTGAACAAATGCATCGCGTGTGCGACAAAATTCGTAAGTCACTGGAAACAAAAGAATACTGCTCAGCAGTATTCCTAGATATTCAACAGGCATTTGACAAGGTTTGGCACTAGGGTTTATTATGTTATGTAAGATAAAAAAGCCTCACAGATATTACCTATTGATGGTGTCATACCTGTCCGATCGCATGTTCTAATTCCGAGTGGACGGAGACACGTCGGAGATCTACGACATAATGACCGGAGTGCCGCAAAGGGTCACCTTGGACTAATGTTGTATACCCTACACACTGCTGATCTTCCCAAAGGCCAAGGGGTAACAACAGCTACGTTTGCTGATGATACCGCATTATTGGCAAGCAACACAGATCCCCAAATTGCCTCCATTATACTGCAAACGAGTCTGTGCAAGGTGGACGATTGGCTCCAAAAATGGCGAATAAAGGCAAGCGCCTCGAAATCAGTGCACATTACCTTTACAAAGGAAAATTGCCCACCAGTAACCCTAGGGAACAACATTCTACCTCATAGTGACACAGTCGGTAGTCCCTTTCTTCTCCGAATATCGATCGTCCGAAAACCAAAATCCCGAACGCGTTTCCTATACATCACTATTCATAATGTTCGCGTATACGAAATTTTATTTTACCTAATCGTCTTTAATTCTGATACTTTTGTGTCATAATATCTAATTTTTCTTGCTATAAAATCACATGTCCTAAGTGTTACATCGTATAATGTATGTTAGTACGAATGGTGGTTTGTAATAAAATTGTTAGTCTGAATGATGGTGTATAATAAAATATAATAAATTATTATATTTTAAAATTGTTAGTCCTAAAACATATGTTTAAAAGTAGGTTTATCTTGGTTAAATTATCATCATATAGTTTAGTTATGATTAGACTTATTATCAAGAAAATCATTTTATTCAGAGACAGTTTCATTTTCATTTGGAATAATTTTATTGCGCATAATATAATTTGTTTAGTAGTGTTTACCTTAAATTGAACCAAAATGTTGTCTTATAAAGCTAAACAACTGTTGTGTTTCAAAATTCAGTGACAGAAATATATTGCTGTAAAACCGACACCACGTAGTCTTGTGTGCCCTACCCCTAGAGTGAAATTTAAGCCCCCAGCGCCGGAGCCGTTACAGAAGCCATGAATGCTGCATTCTTGCTTGCTTGCATGGTGCATGCTTGCTTGCATGCTTGCTTGCATGCTGCATGTTTGTTTGCATTACTTTGAGCACATTACTACATTTTAGGGCACGTTATATTATGACACATTACTTTAGGACTTATAACTATTATAGAAAAGCCTTTCATGTCTTTTAAATATTATAGATTGTAATATTTACAGCAAAAAAATTTAGGTCATATTATATTTAGAGATTTTGATTTTAGGACAAGTGATATTATGAGACATTAAGTTAGGGCTACTTATCATTCGGACACATGACGATTATGTGACAAAACATTATGACACGTTAGATTTTGGTAAAATAATTTATAAGACAAAATAGAGAACCGACACAGTCAGATATCTTGGACTACACCTGGAAGATTGACTTGCAAGAAGCATATTAAGTCAAAACGAGATGAGCTAAACATCCGCTTTAAGAATATTTACTGGCTGACGACACGAAACTCTAAACTTTCTGTCGACAACAAACTTCTAATTTATAAAATGATTCTAAAACCAATATGCATGTATGGATTCCAATTGTGGGAAAGCGCCTGCAACACAAGCTTATCAATCATCTAAAGGTTGCAAAATGATATATTGCGAACAATATCAAATGCACCTTGTATTGTCACCAACGCAGAACTCCATGAAGCATTGAATATCGCAACAGTGAAGGAGGATATTAAATTATCCGCTTCAAACTACAGAACTCGACTTGAGAACCATCCCAATAAACTGGCCACAGCACTCTCGATAACTTAACTTACCACAAACGCCTCAAGCGCCATGATATACAGGGCTTGGAGAGGCCATTCTGAAAGATGGAGGAGACCTTCCACTGGGGAGCAGCCTACTTACGCTGAAAATCACTAAACAAATATGCTCATATTTTCGGGTTGATCGCAGGTTGGCACAAAAAAAAAAATCTGGCAACTCTGTTGGCGTTCCACCGTAACATTATACTTACACTCGTACAAGTTAATATTAGTACGTAAAAACTAACTTCCAATTGATTCAAAACACGCGAACACAATTATATGACAATACCATTATACGTAAGTGAATTACCGCGTCTGGACACTCCAAGCAATGTAATAGCAGCAATTTTCATGCATTGGACATGATTGACTCGATCTATTTACAGAAGATACATAAGGTGACAATACCGAAGCGAAAGAACCGGATATAACTAGTTCGGTAGCTGTAAATTTCTAAACATGGTAACAAATGTTTCCTAACATAGGCATACAAATTTAAAGATCACGAACTAAAAGTCTAATCTTGGTGGTGTTTGTACAATACCTAGCACCTACACAGTGTACCTAGCACATGGAAGCTTGTAATGGCAGCTTGAGAATCCAAAAAAGTCCTTCAAAGATTTCGTTTAGCAGACGTTTCGTTTTGAGAGATTTTGCTGATTGTCTCAGACGGCACTACTAGCTTCACTTTTTTGGGGGAGCCGTGTTCCTCAAGCGAAACGAATCACCTTCAGAGGTTTGCTATAGGGAACGGCATCACGCTAGTGTGCGTGTCCCCGTGCCCTACTAGATTCTCTGAGGAGTTAGTAGACTCGCGTAAAAACCTAGTCACAAAGAGAGAAACACAGGTCAAGTGAGAGAAGGACTCGCGTAGTAACAGTTTCCGTAAGTCTGAACAAATATGTAAGTAGGAAGTGGCACCAAGTCCAAGGCACTAGTGCGTGATGCTATTTCCTCCAGAAAACCTCTGCAGGTTCTTCGTTTCACACGGCTTAAGGAACACTTTAAGTTTTTCGCCACCCCCAAAAAAACATCTGAAGTGACGTCATCTGCTTATTTACAGTAAATGTCACTCGAAGTTTTGTATGGTGTGATCTGACAGCTAAAAGTTTGTTTACAAGCAGTTCGAGAGTTCGAGAGTTTTAGTGACCTCTGCTTTATGTCAGTAGGTACGTCTTTAAATAAAAATGTTCACGATTGTACCTAAAATCGAATGTATGGTAGAAGGTTACATTAGATTTTTGGAAAATAGCAAAGAAGAATTCTATTTTTACTTATATCGTAAGATTCACAATTTCACGCACAATTTTTGCATGTATTTATTTGTTTCAAACTTGTATCCGTTTCTCTGGAATCGCCATCGCAAGAAACGTCAAGTTAGCTGCCCACTTAAAGACCGTAATATCTCGGCTTGTATTGAAGTACTATTATTGAAATTTTGCGTATACGAGTCACTATTTATGCACAGTTTTTTGACATATAACACACATTGATTTGAACTATATTTCTTCAGGCTCCTGCTATCTTGACGTCAAGTCAGCCTCACCAAGATACTCAAATATCTTTTGAACCATAGTATCACTATTTATGTGCTATATGTCACTATTTATCACTATTTTTACACAATTATTTGACGTAGTTAAAACCATCTAATTCCGTTGTGAGGCTGCTAACCAGACGCTAGTAAGTTTATGCAGTCGCAAACTATCGCTGAAGCGCCGTATAAGATTGCTTCTTTGTTACGTCTGGCCGGTAATGTTGTATGGCAGCGAGGCTTGGACTTTAAAAGCAGATACACAGAGGTTCATAGAGTCCTTTGAAATGTGGTGCTACCGAAGAATGCTACGAATTAGCTGGATGGAGAAAGTTTCCGTCACAGTTGTCCAGCGCGTTGGCAAGAGTCATGAATAATGCAGACCGTTATGAAAAGAAAAGTTGGATATCTTGGTCATGTCTTGCGGCATGAGAGATACCAACTTCTCCAGCTAATAATGATGGGCAAAGTTGAAGGCAAGCGACGAGCTGGAAGACGGAAAAAATCGTGGCTACGAAACATCCGAGAATGTACAAGCATTGCCAGGTTGGCGCAGGATAGAGAGAAGTTCGCTGAGCTGACGGCCAACCTCCAGTAATGGAGAGGCACTGCAAGAAGAAGAAGAAGGTTTGTATGTAACGTTGGTTTAGTGTACGAATGTAAGTCAGAACTTGGTACATAGGTACCTCATGTCATTAGTCTTCGTAGTAAATAGGTACTTACTCTAGTAGGATGGTTTTTAGAAGGAGCATATTGCGTCATTCTGACCTTGTTATTTGCAGAGTGAACGTAAATAACGTAAGTTGTTAGCATAATTACTGCATATTTCTTTTCTTTATTCAACGGAAGGTGACATACAAAAGGCGTGAAGCGAGCTACTAATTGGCAGACTCATTTACTAAGCATAGCACACGTATTTGTTTTAATTGAAGATAATAGCAGTTCGGAATAGGTGCTAATCTTCATAACAAATGACTGGAAAATTTCTATCTTCCTATCTATCAAACTAAAAACCTTCGTCTACCTATTCCGTTGAGCTAAGAGGCAAACTCAAGCTTAGTTTACAATTTGAATATAACTTCACTTTTAAAAACATGAAGTTCTTCAAATTAAGCTTGAAGAAAACCATAAGACTGGCCACGCATCCTGAATTCTTAACTGCATCGCTTGCTAGACCTATATAATTGTGATAGTTGTTATTTTACTTTTATTGCCTATTGGTATGCACTTGGCCTTCGTCTCACCTGATGTTATGAGATGATAAGACTGAAGGTGGAAGCGCTCTTTACCCGAAGTCCTTAACTACCGAAGCCCTGGGCTATCCTCATCGTCGGGCTGGGTTATGGCGACATATTTAGATAAGATGGTGGTAGCTAGCCAGTCGGTTATAAAGTCCTGTGACGCTGAAAATAACCCTGAAGTTATCAGCAAAAAAAATTGCCTGGCTTACAGACAAACTCTACCTTATATAATACCTATTTACCTACTAAAGTTTTGCCCTACCATCATAATAAAAAATATAACTATCACACTTAACGTAGTTATCAAACATCCTTATTTTGCATCGAAGTAGAGCCACCGCTTACAAACGAGAAGAGTTGCAATTTAGCCATACAATACAATTTCTTTGTTTCAGTTTAACGTGATACTATGCCCTGTTACTGTCTTTAAGTCATTGCTCTGAAGTTTTGATAAGGATAGAAGGACCAGCCAGACTTGCGTACAAGATAATACTAAGTACCTACAGTAACACTTTAAATGACATTATTTAGTCTACCGATACCGACTTCCATGTACATGTTTTAATGGTCATTTTTTTGTAAACAAAACTATATAAATACAATTTTTTTTCTATTGTTATTGACACGGTATGCACGTCCATTATTTTTATCATTCAAACAATGATTAACGTATTGTTATTATAGCTGACTAATGTTGCATTTAGATAAATAAGGACGTTGGTTAAGTGAACTTGTATCTTCGTTGCATGATACAATACAAGTAAGCTTGCAAAGATATACAATTTTCCTTTTACAATTATTCGGCCATGTGCCGAAGCCTTGGAACGCATTTATCATGTTTATTTATCCTCACGTACCTATATGGGTTAAGGTTGATTTGTGATTAGGATGAATTCATATTATAAGCATAGATTAAAACTAGCGAGAGCAGAATGTGATGTTATGATGATGTCGCGGTATAATGAATAGATAACATTCCCCCTATGATCACGCAAGAACAAGAACAATTTCAAAGGGGTTCGAAGTTTTACACCATAAATACTTTAGTTATGAACTAAACTATTTATGGTATAGTTAGTGTTTTCATTAGCATTTTCCTAAGGTATCCTATTGTTTAGAGGAGGTACCTACATGTTTGCAATGTGCACATCTTTCTACGGAGAGAGAGAGAGAGAGAGGTCAGGGACTACTCCGAGACAGAGCTACGGAGCTACGGACTGACCATTTTTTTTTTGTTGGCCTTAAACGGCCTTGACAGCGTCACCGGATTGACGCAAATCTCGATCGTATCCTCGACTTACGCATTTTATAAAGAGATTATAATCGTCTTGCCACACCTACTGATTTACACGTGTCTGTACAAAGCTATCGTCTTAGACACCTTACACCTGTCTATGGTCTTTTAAGGAAACATGCAGTAGAACAAACATATTTGTCTTTTATAGGTAAACTTCATAATAAATAATTATGTCAACCTCGACATTTTTCTTTCAATAACAGAAAAACTAATATTATTTTATTGAGAACTATAGCTGTTGCACGCCACTTCATTTGTGTGGACTACACTATCCCACAGGACCCTATTACCATGGTAAAATATATATACCGTGCTATTACAGGGTCAAAAAGTATCCTAGTGATGCACTTACCAACGAGCATTTCATTTTTATTAATTTAGATTTATAACGACAACTACACGTTCAAGTCGTCAAAGAACGACGCTACGCTATTTGTAGCATCTGAAAAACTGTAAACTATTTAAAAATATTCCGCATCTCTATAGGTTTCATTTCAGCGGCGATGACGCACGCGCAGAACTCGCCTATCAAACCTTATCTGTAACCCCAAGTGGAATTCACCGACTGTGTGTCGTATTATCGCGCGGTAATAAGAAAACAATGCTTGACCCGGTAGTGGGAATAATAATGGTCGCGATTTCGTTGTGACTGCGCTGGGTCCTCTGAAATCCAGCGCTGTGCCACAAAATGGGAGACCCCAGGAGTAACGCTCACATAGACCTCTCACAGACACGGAATCTCGAGTGTTTTTATTTTGTGGCACTTCGCTGGTTTTCAGAGGACCCTGCGCAGTCATAAAGAAATCGCGTGTGAGGAATGTTTAGCGATCGCTTTAGCGATGGGTCACTACTTTAGCGATCTGTTTAGCGAATTGTTGGCGTTAAGTGTTTGGCCGTTGCTTTAGTGTTGGTCGTCGCTGTCACTTGGCGATACTAGCGTTGCTGCGCGTGTCGTGCGGAGAGAAGTAAAACGCAGGATTGTCAGTTGTAGAATCCTTCTTTATTTGGGTTACTCGTCCTTTATATAACATTGGTTGCACGTGGTAATAAGTAAAGAGAACGCACGTGGTAATAATTAAAGAGAAAGCGCCGCAGGCGCGCGGCGTGAAAGCATCTGGTGCTGGCTAAAACAAAGCGCTGCGCGCGGCGTGGGTATTTTACAACGATCATCTGGTGCTGGTTAAGACAAAGCGCTGCGCGCGGCGTGGGTATTTTACAACGATCATCTGGTGCTGGTTAAGACAAAGCGCTGCGCGCGGCGCGGGAAACATCTAGTGCTAAGCTGAGACAAAGCGCTGCGCGCGGCGTGGGTATTTTACAACGATCATCTGGTGCTGGTTAAGACAAAGCGCTGCGCGCGGCGCGGGAAACATCTAGTGCTAAGCTGAGACAAAGCGCTGCGCGCGGCGTGGGTATTTTACGACGATCAAATTATTATTGTGTGTGTGCGGCTACAAATGTTTATGTGTCTCTATGTGTTGATCGAGCGCGTTTGTATGAAGCTTATACCTTCTGCAGTCACCTTATTTTGTGGCTGTGTGGACAGCTATCTCCTGATAGCAATCAGCATCATCATCATCAGCTCATTTTTATGTCCCCACTGCTGGGGCACGAGTTTTACCTATGGATGGATAGGAAGAACGGGCCATAAACAACCACGCGGGCCCAGTGCGGATTGGTGGTTGTTAACGACTGCTAATGCAGCCGGGATCTAAGGCTTTACGTGCCTTCCGAAGCACGGAGGAGCTCGAGATGATAAATTTTTGGTCACCCATCCGATGACCGGCCTTTTGTGAAAGTTGCTTAACCTCAGCACTCGCAGACCGGGCGCGTTATCCACTGCGCCATCGAGCTCTTTGACAGCAATTACTTGAGTTCTGAGATTCTGAGGCTATCTATGCTAAGAGCATGCTGGTTGCATATCTACCAGTTAGTAGCTGAAGAAGAAGAAGAACCCGTTGTGCATGTTTATAGAAAAAAAAGGACTAAAAAAAATCTTAATTGTACTTTGTATGAATGATGATAATGATGATGAAGCGGTCAAATGTCAGGTCAAATAGCAGCTATGCTAGCTATCGCCGCCTTTTAGGTCATCCACCTTTGTGTAAATACGAATAAATGGTTTATTACTATTATTATAGAGGTGGGTCGTATACATAGTTTTCATTACGTAGCGATACGTATTGTAGCAAACTAAGAGCAGACAATATTAATTCCGAGGTTTTTAACACGGTTACTAGGGTCCTATTATTTAAAATAAATTCAAAATAAAGAATAACCATTCCAACAAGCACTTTCGGCTGGGTTCGTCACATTTTTTTTTAATATCTTGTTATTTGATGTGTTAGGCAGGTATACCTACCTAAGCATTGTACACTGTCAGTTATTATCAAAGGAGCGACACTTCCTCGTACAGGCATCCTTAAGATGCTAAAAAGGAGGTCTCAACCCTACTCTATGTTATTCAAATTTTTCTGTATATCTAACAGACATAAAAACACATTATGAATAATTTTTCAAACACAATGTTCAGCGTAGTAGGTAGTACGCAGCGTAAAATTATTGAATGATTTTCCGCTTAATCGATTGACGTAGGTGTTTATTTTAAATGACTGCAACAAAACAAGTTGAAGCGTAAATAAAACATTTTTATTGTATAAACATATTTTAATGTTACGCAATATCACTGCGACACACTGAAATGAATTACAGCGTAGTAGTAGCAGAGTGAACAGAGAAGTAGACAGAGGGAAAGCTTCCATAAAGAGCGCGCAACATTTACACTTACTTTGGTAGGGTTGTCACATGACGTTATGATAAATGAAACAAAATGTTCAGGCAGGTCAAGGTCAGTTCAAAAAAAAAAGGTTTTTTTAAAAGATATTTTTATTTAGAAGAGCTTAACCAAACTGCTCAGATATGTGACAACCGTAGGTTTTAATCATCTCCGGCGCTGCTAGAAGAGCAGCCCTCACCCGCTTCTGTAACGATACACAGGTATCAAGCTCGCCGCTGCAGCTGAGGCCGGTCGCCACAGACCAAAAAGCTGAAGCTGCCGAAGAAACCGAAAAAGCAGCGGGTGAGGGCTGCTCTCCCTAAACCCCTGCGGGCTCATAAAAACTCTCTAGCGTAGGGCAGACTAGTAGCACGTGGAATCGGGGTAGACTAATTCGGTTCTGCGAATAACTTTGACCTAACATTATCTGACCGTCGGGTATGAAACATTTTTATATAATAAACAAATTATAAACCTGAGGACACAGTTGCGCCAACTGGAGAAATGGCAGTTGAACACCCAGCAATGGGCTCCACATCACCACCTAAGTGCACAATTGGCTCACTAGAATCTGACAATGACAATAATTTATTGTGAGAGTACTAATTGATTCCTAGCGATAAAATTTCGTGTACTTGTTCCTAATTATGAGTTCTTTACGCAAAAAAAAATTTACCTCAAACATCGGCGGCTCCTCTTGGAATACTGAGTTTTATTTTTGTTTTTCAAAGTCTTATTTTTTTTAATTTTTAGATTAAGATAAATTCTAATCTGAATTCTAATCTAATTCTTAAAATACTGAATTGGAAAACACTCACATGGCCGACCAAATGTATAGTCATTCATTTCATTATACACGTTCTAAGATTTTAGTGTCAATATTTATAATGTTTGCTTTAAGATCGAAGTGTTTGTAAACTACGTGAAATAGGCAATATTTTTATATTTCTGGCATTATTCATACACACTGTACATTAATTAATATTTTAGAGTAAACCACTCTTAATTAAATCCAACATAACAAAACCTCAAATAATTACCATATTTTACGAGCGATGATAGTTCACAACACGAAACACGCGTTTGACACTCACTGAGATTGTCCGCTGGCTGTGCCGGTGTAAACTGGTTAGTCCTCTCGCGGCGCGTACGTGGACCCGTCGGTGAGAGGTCACGCACACATAGCCGTGCTAGTAGTAGTGTACCTGTCGCAGCGCGCTCTAAGGAAGCTTTTACTTTGTTCGGGGGGTACATGAACTCTTGAGGAGCTCGATGGCGCAGCGGTCAACACGCCCGGTCTGCGATTGCTGAGGTTAAGCAACTTTCGCAAAGGCCGGTCATCGGATGGGTGACCAAACATTTATCATCTCGAGCTCTTCCATGCTTCAGAAGACACGTAAAGCCGTTGGTCCCGACTGCATTAGCAGTCGTTAACAACCACCAACCCGCACTGGGCCCGCGTGGTGGTTTATGGCCCGTTCTCCCTATTCATCCATAGGGAAGGCTCGTGCCCCAGCAGTGGGGACATTATGAGCTGATGATTATGTAATATGTGGCAGTAGTGCGGATTGTGATTTTTTATTTAATTATTGACACGTCACAATGAGAACGGATAACAGTTCAATATTATTATAATCTTTATTCCCGTAAACTTTTGTATTATAAAATGCTCCGGCGGTCAGATGCGAGCTTATCGTCGCAGATGGTTGTGACGACCACCGCCTCACTGCTCCTCAACTCGCGGGCTGCCTCGCCTGCGAGCAAGCCTACGCAGGCTTTTAAATTACACTCTGCTCGTTTGCCTCCTTTTAATATAAAAAAAAATAAAAAATATTATATAAAAAAGGTACCATATAACCAATTAGTGTGTCAAAGTATATAGTGGTGATATATCTACTTGCTCACCTTTGATAAGAGAGTGCAGACTTTTTGTCGCCTTAATCAAATGGAACTTGGACAGTCTAATCATAATAGCATATTATTTCCGTTCGAAACCGCACCACATTAAATTTACTGCCCATTGTTTATGAAAGTTTAATCTGTAACCCATTATTACAGTGCATTAATTGCTTTTTTCTGGTGAAAATTGCCTGTCGTTTTTTTAATCTACACACTTTATAATTGGAGTAAATATTTCATGAATAGACATTGATTTGCTATTAATTGCTATTAATTGCTATTAATTAATTAATTGTTTAGTACTAAATTTATAATAACATCTAAATATATTTAAATAAAACTTAAATATATGCATTTTATTCTGTAATATTAATTCACGTCTCCTAAATGGGCACACTATTTGTATCCAAAAATACAATTATGACCTTATATGTACCTACACTGTGAACAATAAATAATTACTTATTATATTCTATTCTAATGCCGATGACAAGCCTATTTGGGTTAGTGTGTTAGGCCCCAAGTGTGTGACGCCCCCGTGGTGGAGGCCCCCGATTTCGTTTTAGTGCGATAAAATTAATTAGTTGAATATTTTTATCAAAAGTACAGTCAAATAGCAAAGTGTAACTATTATAAAAATGTTTATAAGTGTCTACATGAAATGATCAAAGTCTTAGTTTTTTAATATAAATCTTTATTAATAATGTCGGTGAAACAACAATTTGCTTAGGTATCTAATAATATCACATTAGTCAAGTTACAATTTAAAAATCACATTTAATAAAATCAGATGATTTAAAGGTACTTATCATAAATTGTAATTAAGGTAATTTTGAATACCTAATAATGATATAGGTATCTACTTAAATATTTACAACATTGATAACAAAATAATTAAACATTAAAATATTGCAACATTAACATGCAAAATCACAGATCCTAAAAGAAAAAAATACAGTTATATATTATGATGATTTAAACTACTAAAAATATGTACTTTAAGTCATTTATACTTAGTAAATATATAGGTATCTACTTAAATATTTAGAACATTGATAAAAAATTATTAAACATTAAATAGCAATAACAATTAACATTAAAAATCACAGATCACAAACGAAAAAAAACAGTTAAATATTAGGATGATTAAAATTTTGTTCTATTAATACTAATTTTGTTTTTTAGCCAGTAAATATAGAGGTATCTAAGTAAAATTTAAACACTGAAAAAATATAAAAAAAAATATATATATATATTTATTATATTTATTATATTTTATATATATATAAAAAAAAAAAAAAACACTTAGAGGTATCTACTTAAACAGTTTTAATAACGATAAAATTAAACATTTTAAATTTAATTATTATGTAACAATTAACATGCAAAATCATAATTTTTAAGTTTAAATAATTTTTAATGTTTTTTTATCTTGGTTTTATTTGCACAAACGGACGGATTTGTTCCAAAAACTCCATAATTGAAATTTGTTTTTTTTTTCATATTTGTCTGTCAGCTTGGCAATAATTTTGTCGTTTATTATAGAAGATTTTTCCATATTTTTTTTGCATATATAAATGTCATTTCGTCGTAATCTAAAAGTAAAAGGTAAAAAATAAAGTACTTTAAGGAAATAAACCGTAACAACAACCTAATAATAATGTCTAACAATTTGTTAGTTAAAAATACCTATATAATCAGATAATTATACCTGTAACGCATCATACTCATAATAATTATAAACATGAAATTTCACAGTGAAATTAAATTACTTATTTAGTTCAGAAACACTTAGTCGCTGACTGTATCTGGTACAAATGGCTTTTATTACGACAAAATCGGCTGTTATAACTTAATTGAAAATCGGGGGCCTCCACCACGGGGGCGTCACACACTGGGGGCCTAACACACTAACCCGCCTATTTAATCCCTTTATAAGGTGTGTGGTCACAGATAGTGTTGCCGAAGAATCGATTGAAATTAGCGTTTTTTTAATAGCTAAGTCGATTAATATAATTTACTAAGCATGCAAGTATTACAATGTCCTATTAAGTGATGTTGTTGGTGTTGTTGTTGTTGTTGTTGAACTTTTTGATCTAATCCCGCCCTCTCCGTTCCTCTCGCGGACTACACGTGCTGTCTTAGGAACCACCATCATACTATACAGGCAATCGGTACTATGGTACCAAAAAATTTGGCAAGTCTTTCCTTTGTAAGACCATTCGGCTCTGGAATTCTTTGCCGGCGCATGTGTTTCCCAGCTCCTATAGTCCAAGCGGGGCGTGAAACGGCATTTATGGAGGCCGTCATGAATAGGTGTGCTTGTTCCACGGTGAGACGCGCTCTCATTATTTCGGACTGCATCGGCTTAGGCAGGATGTGGTCACTATGGCGAGTCAATTTAAAAAAAGAAAAAATAAAGAACTAGCCATTCTCGAGTTTTAGCAGAGACAAACGAACAGCAATTGATTTTTATAATATAGATAAGGCTCAGCAACACATTTTTTAATTTAGCAACAATAATTGAGTACAGACTACCTGTTCCGCTTCCTAGGTATCATCAGCCTGTAAAATTTCAATGAAATTATACGAAACTTTTTGGCGCCAAAAAGCAAGTGTCCATCACTGGTTCATGCCGATCGCTGGTGCCACTCCGTAAAATATCTTCAAACTCGGCTAATGCCCGTGTCAGAGCGGATAGTTAAGTTTGTAAAGATAGTGGATAAACATAGTAAAAATTGTAAAAACTGGCACAATATTGTTATTGGTACTAGGTTAAAAGGGAGGCACCCCATAACAAGTATTTACATTACTCTCTGGAGTTCTCTCACTAGATATATAAATAATGTATTTTATTGGGAAATAAAAACATTTTTCTAAATTATTTTAGTGGACGCAATACTTGCGCCGAGAAATAGGTAAACATAACATTACTGTAACTTCAACTTAGCAAACAATGAACTGGGCGTAACCACTTAGCAAAGTGTCTACGCCCAAATTGATTCTGAATTAGTATTATTAAGTATAGGCGGAATTATTACTTGTTAATTAAAAAAGGAACTAAAAAGTTAAAAACAATTTAAATCTTTAATTAAACTTAATGATAAGAAAAAAAAACTTTATAAATAAAAGCGTGTTACATTGTGATTGCAAAAGAAAAATAATGAAGGTGTAATTCTAAGGTAATATGCTAAATGTTCTTTAATGTTCCATCAAAATGTAACACGCTTTTATTTATAAAGATTTTTTTTCTTTTAATTTCATTTTTAACTTTGTTTTTAGTATTTTTGTAGAGGGTAAGGGTAAGGGAGGCGCAACGTTAACGATATGACATGTTTATACACCCTCATACCATTCAGCCCTCGGCACGTGCTCACCTTGAGCATTGAGTCATCCATCTAATCCATCTAATCAAAGACAGATCCACATTCATAACAAACGGAACGAACGAACTTATTTTCCCGAGTTCCTATGGCCATCTTCCAGCTCCATCATCAGATCCTGGTTACTATTTAGCACCAAAGTACTCGTCAAGACGAATTCATACGAGCCCAAATTCGATGGAGTTGTGTCGTTTAATTACCGAGTTCCTATGGCCATTGTCCAGCTTCATCATCAGACCCTGGTTACCATCTAGCACCAAAGTACTCGTCAAGACGAATCATCCGAGCCCAAACTCGATGGGGTTGTGTCGTTTAATTACCGAGTTCCTATGACCATCTTCCAGCTCCATCATGAGACCCTGGTTACCATCTAGCACCTAAGTATTCGTCAAGACGAATCATACGAGCCCAAACTCGATGGGGTTGTGTCGTTTAATTACCGAGTTCCTATGGCCATCTTCCAGCTTCATCATGAGATCCTGGTTACCATATAGCACCAAAGTACTCTTCAAGACGAATCATACGAGCTCAGACTCGATGGGGTTGTGTCGTTTAATTACCGAGTTCCTATGGCGACCTTCCGGTTTCATCATCAGATCAGCTCCATGTCATAATATTTATGCATTGTCATCCGATTTACACATGCATGCAAAATTTCAGCCCAATCGGTAACCGGGAAGTGGACCAAATTTAACTTGCAAGATTTGATCACAGACAAACATCGTTTTTTTAAAGATATTATTAAAATATGTAATCCTATTTATTTTTAGTTTATTATAATTGAATTTTTATTATAATTTAAGGTTTTAGATTAGCTAATTTAATTGTGTATAACTTTTTTGAAAACATAACAGTCGATTCCCCCACATTTTTTTTCAATTTATTTTCTTCATCTCATGAATAACCCACTGCTGGGCGCAGACATCGGCCTTTAATCCTCTACGCTCGCTGGCGCAATGCGAGATGGTCCCGAGCCGAGGTCCTAGCTTTTAGAGGCGCCTTCAGGTTGTTCCGCTCTTGATCCGATCCGCACACCTCGGAGAATCTAGTAGAAGAGACACGCTTTCGTGGTGCCTTGCCCTCTAGAAGCCCTCTACGGATGTTTCGATCACTCGTCTTTAAAGTTTCTCGCTGCCCACATAAAGCAGCTGTCCCACCGCGCCGCCGCCCGCCGGCGAGTAAGCGACGAACTATCGACTATTTTCTTGCTCAAGAAATAAAATAATAACAATACATTTTTCTAAAAAAATAAAATAGATTGAAAAATAACGACTTCATGTCTACAGGACTAGCCGCCCCCGAGCGAGTAGTGCGAGTAATCGCCCATCGCAAAAGAACACTCGCTTATAGCCCAGCGACAAAACTATCGGAAGTACAACTCGCTAGTCGCTGCTCGCCAACTCGCTTCTAGTTTCTAGCGCTACTCGCTACTCGCTCATCGCCGGCGGTGGGACACCTGCCTATGCCACACGAGGCAAAATCAAGACAAAATTCACTTCCATAAAAAACTGTGAGGATTTGTAGGGCCTAACGGGACCAACAGTTTAACGTGCCTTTCGACTCCGAATTACTTACATTACATAGCCGTTACGAGTAGTATCTACAGCTTGTAAATAAGGCAACACTGTATTATATAGTCTCGTAAAATGTAAATAAGTATGTTGTTGGTGTACTTACCTATGTTTGCAAGATGTCCTTCAATAAATGAATAAATGAGACAATACTAACCAACCACTGCCTACATTGCTTATTATTATGTAAATAAAACATTATAATTTTAAAGTACATTATTTGCGTTGTAGGTAGACCGAGTCATTTTGAGTTTTTGAGACATGAGTTTGTTTTGAGAGTGAAAGAAACGGACATTTTCAAACAGGACACTGCCGACCCCAAGTAACAAGGGCAGTGAGAATAAGTTTTTTTGGAGGGAGTTTAACTATTTTCTCAGGCGGCATTTTCAGCCGTGTCAACACCGTCAGAGGTTTCTAGACCGAATGGCATCACGCACAGTTCCGTTCCCTATTAGATTCTTCGAGGTGTTTGGATCGGATCGGGCGCCTCTAAAGGTTTAAGACTGGGTAAGACTTAGTATGTAGTAAACACAAAATAAGGAGACACAGAAGGTCAGCATAATACATACCGCGTTCGAGCAACGCGGACAAATAGACCCCTTGTACAGGACACGGATATCGGAACAGCTCCGAGCAGCCCGAGAGCTGCTGTAGAGAGATTTCGCGTCCGTGACAGGTTGTAAATAGTGTGCGTTGCTCGAGCGCGTTTGTATGAAGCTTACCTTCTGCGTCTCCTTATTTTGAGGTACACACGCCTGCACATCAACCTATCCAAAACTGTAAATTTTCTCTAATCGATATTGATCTTTATACCATAACACTAAGTATCAAAATTTATTAAAGAAATTTGACATTTTGAGGTAGGTTGATCTGCTGCTGACGATCCCTATCTTCAAAGCAGTAGTCAAAGTGTCTCGCAGTTCCAACAATCAGGGTGCCTAGAACGTGTTTTATTTGGCACAAGTTTTTGTATAGCTTGAAACATCGAGCGCTTCTTGGTAACGGTTAAAATTAAAGAGAGAATCTCTCGTATTCGTTAACGTGATCGAATGAATACGAATAGTAAATAAAACTCGCACTAGGCAGTAGGTACTGCCGCGCAATTTATGAACGCAGTAAATAACATGTGAACAGTTTCGAGAAAATAGATCGTAATGTCAGCACCTCAAATAACACAATCACAAACACAGTAAGTACTTATTGCGTTCATAAATTGTGCGCAGAGTAGGCACCCCACCTATTATTTGTTTTTGTTGAACCTTCATTAAAGTCCGATTGTTATATATGAGCGTGTAAACTCATGTCAATTGCACTGCACCAGTCTTTACGCGGAGGCTAGAAAAATTATAATTATACAGTGTTATAATATCAAGCGTTTCCGCAGAGCGGCATTAGTCATGGATTGATTTGTTAGCCGGCATTGTGTACGTCCGTGTATCAACTGCAATGCTATACTTATCAAAGTCATAGCTGGCCTTAAGTCACGTTCAAATTACACAATACATAATATTTTTATTAACGAGAAAGACTGCATTACTAATTGGTTTTATTGTTTGGTGCACTATTCTAACACAATAGTGTTTTAACAGGCGGAATATGAATTTGTGGATGTTTAGTAGCATTTCATCTGCGTTGGCCATTTTACTACTAAATACACCGTACATTTTATTTACTAGACTTTGTATTACGTAATCATTTACCAAACGCTTCTAAGAACTTTTATGGAAGGTACTGAATTATAAGCAAAACTTTGAGCTTCTTGACGGTTCTTCTCAGTACAAGGTCTCTCGCCCTGATGTGTAGACTGACGAACCGATGGCATACTGACATTCATTGGTAAGAGCTATTTTGTAGCTAAAACTGAATTAATGATTTTGAATTAAGATATTTGAATTTTGAATTATGAATAAAAACATTATTATATTTTGTGTAGTGTAAACAAAACTAATTATACTTATATTGAGGCGTCACATAACAATTACCTTGTGTTGTTGGTATCAAAACATTCATTGTAGGAATTTTACGCACACTGCACAGCGTTAAATGCCTGCATCCTAATAATCGTTTATTAAGCGATCAAAACAATTACTCTTGTGGAAAGTACCGGGTCAGGGACGTGACCATAATAATACAGTGACGTGCCTCACATAATGTCATCAGACCCTTGTTTAGGGGAAATTAATTGTGTTGATGATGATTGATGACAGTATATTTATTGCGTGCCAATGAATGCCAATAATAATAGGATATAGGGTATAGGATTAGTTGGTCTGTGGTGTAGGTAAATAAAAAAGGTAGATACCTACATTAATAGCGCTCTGGATGCCTATAGTGTGTTTGAGTTTTGTTTTCTAGCCGTATTCATTCGATCACGTTTACGAAAACGAAATTTGTATGACATTGAAGCAACGAGTTATTCCAATCTGATCCTTTAAACGGATCCATTTGCAACAATTATTATTAGTAAAATCGCCACTGGCGTGATCGAATGGCAATAGAAGCTCGCACTCACACTGAAGACAATCCGAACAAAAGAAGGCAACCGCATGCAGTCGCTCACGAAGATGGGAGACAGACAAAATTGAGTCAGTTGGCAGTTCCGCTTACTAAATCCCATGTTTAGATTTAGTTTTTGTTGGAAAAATGCGAAATAACAAACAATACCTATCTCTTTCGTGTTTGTTGATTTAATAGCGCTATCCAAAAGCTATCCATTTTACATCATTCGATAATTAAATAGGTAGGTAACTAGGTAGGTACCTATATAAAAAAAACACTTATTAGTTAAAAATAAATATGTGTAGGTATCCGTGCAGTCGCTGCATTCAAAAATTCTAAACCTATGCAAACCTAACCTTTGATCGAAGATCTATAATTAATAACGTAGGTATCTATTCTTAATGCACCTTGATGCAAAACGGCTAACGTAAAACATGTACGCTTATAAGGTCATCGCCCTTTGCCGCCTAGAAGTTTCAGGTGCTTCGTACGCCTCAGGCCCTGTATTTTCACTGAATCTATAGTAACTATCGAACGGGAATACAGCAACGCCAAACAATACGTAGTGGTGGCAAAAATATGTATCTAATATGCCAGAAAGTTAGCTTCATAAAATAGGTACCTAATATGCCAGAAGGTAAGCTTCATAAAATAGGTACCTAATATGCCAGAAAGTAAGTTTCATAAAATAGGTACCTAATATGCCAGAAGGTAAGCTTCATAAAATAGGTACCTAATATGCCAGAAGTTAAGCTTCATAAAATAGGTACCTAATATGCCATAAAAACGACCTCAAGAATTTTTTTTGAGAGAGTTTGCTGATTGCACCAGACTGCATTTTCAGCTTCACCGGGTTTTTTGGGGGCAGCGAGAGACTTAAAGGGTTCCTTAAGCCGTGTGAAACGAATCACCTTCCAAGGTCTTCTAGAGGGAACGGCACGCACGGAACGCACTAGTGCGTGTCCCCGTGCCCTACTAGATTCTCCGAGGGGTTCGGATCGGGTCGGGGCTCGAGTAAAGCACACAATCCGAAACCTACGCGGACGAAGTAGCGGGTAAAGTGCTAGTATTTTTTTGTATTGTTACGCTGAGTTACGATATAATTTTTCCTTAATTAAGTAAGTAAATAAACAATAACAGAATAGATAGATAAAGATTAACAGTGAATGTCACTTATGAATTACTGATTGTATCATCAACGCGGTTTAAACCACAAAGTAGGTACCAATTAATAAACATATTTGTTGATTAGATTGATTGTTATCTAAAGATCAAATCTTTTCACGTGCCGAATTTATGGTAACTCGAGTCATACCCTTAACGCGTGCTTTTTGTTAGATGTACTGATAATTTATGGTAACTCGAGTCATACCCTAAACGCGTACTTTTTGTTAGATGTAGGTACTGATAATTTATGTTAACTCGAGTCATATCCTAAAACGCGTGCTTTTTGTTTAGATGTACTGATAATTTATGGTAACTCGAGTCATACCTTAAACGCGTGCTTTTTGTTAGATGTAATATATGGTAACTCGAGTCATACCCTAAACGCGTGCTTTTTGTTAGATGTACTGATAATTTATGGTAACTCGAGTCATACCCTAAACGCGTACTTTTTGTTAGATGTAGGTACTGATAATTTATGTTAACTCGAGTCATATCCTAAAACGCGTGCTTTTTGTTTAGATGTACTGATAATTTATGGTAACTCGAGTCATACCTTAAACGCGTGCTTTTTGTTAGATGTAATATATGGTAACTCGAGTCATACCCTAAACGCGTGCTTTTTGTTTAGATGTACTGATAATTTATGGTAACTCGAGTCATACCCTAAACGCGTGCGTTTTGTTTAGATGTACTGATAATTTATGGTAACTCGAGTCATACCCTAAACGCGTGTTAAATTTGACAGTTTTATTGGTTGTTGTTTTTTATATTATATTAGAAGGAGGCAAACGAGCAGGCGGGTCACCTGATGGGAAGCAATCACCGCCGCCCATGGACATCCGCAAAACCAGAGGAAACGCAGATGCGTTGCCGGCCTTTAAGGAAGGAATAGGCTCGTTTCTTGAAGATCCCTAAGTCGTAATGGTCCGGTAATACCGCCACTGAGAGCTGGTTCCACAGCACTGTAGTTCATGGTAAAAAATTACGTGAGAAACGCACAGTAGTAGACCGCCATCCATCAAGATGGTGAGGTTGGAAAGACAGTCGATTGCGTGTAGTGCGGCGCAGGAAATCAGCAGCAGTGATCAACCCGAACAATTCCTCAGAGCACTCCCCATGATATAGGCGATAAATACACAGAGAGACGCAACGTTTCTCCGAAGGGCCAGTGGATCAAGCCGACCAGAGGTTACCACGTCGTCGACAACTCGAGCAGTCAGATGTGCAGTCTGTACCTTATTATGCTATGTATATAACATTAGGCTTTCATCATCATCAGCTTATTTTATGTCCCCACTGCTGGGGCCTTCCCTTTGGATGGATAGCATAGAAGAACGGGCCAGAGACCACCACGCGGGCCCAGTGCGGATTGGTGGATGTTAACGACTGCTAATGCAGCCGGAGCCAACGGCTTTACGTGCCATCAAAAGCACGGAGGAGCTCGAGATGATACATTTTTGGTCACCTATCCGATGACCAGCCTTTGCGAAAGTTGCTTAACCTCAGCACTCGCAGACCGGGCGCGTTAACCACTGCACCATCGAGCTCGTTGTCACACACACACTGTCAGACCTTTTAATTAACAAAAGCGGGGGGCTTTTTTCACTAATTATTATGAAGTACCTAGTACCCACATAAAGAAAATTAAAAAAGTATGCATTAACATAGCGCAACTGCTACACCGAATAAATATTTTGAATTTAAACACTAAAAGGGTGAAAAACTTAATACTTATCCCTGTCACTAGCATTTGTAGTCCATGCCCTGGCTAAGCGTGGGAGCATTAACAGATAGAAAACAATATTATTTTCAATTGTGGTTATTAAATATTATGAACAAACTATGCTTTTATCAGTGAATACACTTCACATGGTAACAAATACAACTACCTACTAATAACTTGTTCTATATCTGTCTCATTATGATAAAGAAACACTTTTATCATGTGCAAATAGGAAGATTCAAAGAAACTTCTCACTGCGGTATTTAAATATTTGGGGTTAATTTTATTAACTATTCCTTACGATAAGTGTCAAATAGTCTATCTATAACCGTTGATTTTGTTTTTTATTATTATTAAACGCCATTTTCTTACTAAATAATAGTAAACTTTCCTAAAGCTAACAAATGATTTCTTATATAGGTAATAATTCTTTACCGACACTTTGCTTCTCTTAGCTAAGAGTACTAAAAACAACCACCAAACCGAGTACACTAATATGTACTTCTACTAGAAATCAAAGCCCCTCTTGGGACCTCTCGGTCTGAAACTGGTTTAACCACTAGACTATAGAGGCAATTTTACTTTAAGGATTTACCTTATCTCGTATCTAAGGCGTGTGTCGCTTAATAAACTATCCAATTAAGTCACATGGGTGACTAATAAATAGATCACGCCTATAAAGTATAACAAAAGTAAATTCAAAATAACACGATTTAGTAATCTTGCGGCCAATAGCACTTTGTGTGACCGTTGACGCACTACGTATTTAGTGGTATTTATCTATCAGACTTTCATATCATTATCACGCATTGTTGTAATCATAAAAAGTTCAAATGTCAGTTATTTTATGGTAGGTAATACAATGTTAAATGCCCACGACTGTACCTATATAGCCATATTTTTTCTCGGAATGGAAGATGTTAGTAAAATATCGCAATCAAAAATTAATCTATTTAATTTACACGATATAAGTTTCGTCAAATTGCCGGCTAACAGTTAGTTTCCGAAACACAGAAAACAACTTACAACAGCACATTACATTACACTATTACTGTTTCCGTTTCCATTTTATATAAAGTATTAATGAACTATGTACTTATTCATTTTTTAAAAGTCTAAACTAAATAATAGTAATAATAGTTTTTACTATTTAATGAGTTTAATGCCAAACCTGACAATATCCAACCGATATCCGGAGGTCCTGGGGTCATTACAGGTTTTAATATATAGTCTGGTTTTGTGTTTATCATTTACATGCGGGTGCATTGGCAAGCGTTGTGATGGATGTGGTAGTCGCAAGACGTTATTATAGACTGTGGTAATAAGTAGCGATGACTTGATTTCAATGATGATTTGAAGCCTTTGCTCGAAAGTGGAACAGTATATAGGCTAATCACTTCGCTTTACTTTTCGACAAAAAGAGAAAACAAACTAATAGTAAATAGTCTGTCTCGCTGCTGGACAAAGGTCTCCATCATCGAAATCAAGTCATCACCACTCGATGGGTAATGGCTTAATCACCACGCTTGCGAAATACTTGTTGGTGATCACAAACACTGGCTATGCATCGAAAAATCCTAAACACATTTTGCCCGACCTGAATCGAACCCGGGACCTTCGGGTATTGGGCTGAGACGTTAACTAAACTATTAATAAGTAAATATATTTCGTTCGTCCATTACTGAACGTATCTCAACTGTCATTAATAAATAGCCATTGAGTAATAAAAATAGTATTATAATCGATGTAAATAGCTGTGTTTAGAGACGTGATGTAATTAAAACCATTATTATTATAATTAGTATTCACATTGTGTTTGCCACTACCCAGTGATCTTTAACAATTGTTATTGTAGACATAAATATACTACTAGTTCAAGACCAGGTACAAACATTCTAATCTAAATCTAAATATAATCACCTGCCAATTTTTTAAAACTTAAGTAGGTACTGCAAGACACATTATTTTAACAATACCTGTGAAGTAGCAGATACTGAATCAGCTCCAGCCAACTTAGTGGATCTGCCTATTACTCAAATTTTCCTGAGTTTTCCGGTAGCCTGTTACCTGTGTTTCGGATGTTTCTTAACGTACCTTTGAATGTTTATTGAATGTTGAATGTTTATAGGTTTTAGTAATTTTGTCCCCTATGATAACAGCTGTTGGCTTCCTATTATTAAAGGATATTAAAGGAAAAATGCATTTCCACAAAAATTATGATTATATATTTATTAAATAAAATGAATAAACACGTCAACTTTATCGACACAATTATGTAAACGTGTATTTCGGTTGCGCGACAACGCAACGGTCGACTGAATGTTTACATTAAAAACAATAATTATAATTATCAAGAGCGTCACGTTTGCATTCCCACACCCCAGGGGAATCGCTATGATGTAAGCCGTAACGAATATTGACTTCGCGAATTGTTTATAAGATATCGTTATCAAAATATAATAATTCGAAGCAGCACAGAGCCGATGCGTGATAGTTTTACGTCACCGGTTATCGGATGCGTCGTTTCCTTGGCGAATTTCAGGTGACGTGCCGCTACCAAAATAAATTCAGTTTGCATTGCCGAGTATTTGATAAATTAAGGTGACATAAGTTTTGATTTTTTTATGAACGGGACTTGGAACCTCGCATTATGTCAATCCGAGCGATCAGTGCGAGTTTTAATCACCATTCGATTAGGTTGACGAAACCTGCCCGATCCTCAAAATGCCACTGCCTACACATCCATACAATACACTAAACATGCACACTCGCAATCGCATAGACCCAAGACACCGTACTCGTGGAACAAGAGTACGGAGATCTGGTTCACACGCGCTTTATACCAGGGGCCCGACCGCCTAACCGATTGCTTTGGCCACGTGTATAGTTTATGACGTCATCATGTCATCTAGCTTATAGGTATAGGCATATATCTATAGCTATAGCCTATAGCGTTCGATATGGTTTTCATGGGCGGTACGAAATGACAAGATGACGTCATAAACTATACACGTAGCCTAAGCGATCGGTTAGGCGGTCGGGGGGCAGGTACAGAGATGTACCTGGGCGCTTCTTCCGACATCCACGACCTGGTCAACCCGAGCTGAAGCTTTAGCCTTTAGAGGCGCCCCGGGTTGTTCCGCTCTTGTTCAATCCAAACCCCTCGGAGAATCTAGTAGGGATAGGCTGACGGAACGGTCGCCTCCCGGGGTGGGAGGCGACGTTGGCGTTACTCAATCAGAGTGCTCGCCGTGGTGAAGTCGGCACCCCCCCTAGTGGGGTGCGCTCAACACTATATACTATATTACTATGTGGTAGAATCGCTAGCACCAGGGCTTAATTCCCCTTTGGTGGAAGATGGCCGTTAACATCTTCGCCAACCCCGTGGGTCACTTCATTTCCGCATTTGGTTCCCAAATTCCCATAAAAAAGGGGGTGCTGACAAATTTGGCTGCTTCCCAAGTAGGCATCATTAAATGTCATATAAATAATGAGTAAGTACTAAATATAGCATAAATCATTTAATTAGTGGTAATGAAGCATAATACCTTTTTAGTAAAAGAGAATTATTTTTTTGGAGGAACATTTGATCTACTTTTATTTCGCGCTTGGTGAAATAACTATATTTTTTGTCTTTATTTCGAGAGCACATAATGTGTAAATACAAAATTCTAAGAGCGACGTGCACAAGAGCTTTTGTCCTGTTTAAAACATATTTGAATTATGTCCATTGTATGTAGAGACAGAATGACATTTCAAATCACATTGAAGATTGAGGTGTAAATAATGACCATAACAAACCCATAACTCAGAACAGTAGGTATTATCAAATAATAAACAACAAAAATGTAATAGGTATTCTTTGCACGCATTGTGTAAGCATCGCAGTTGAATAAATTAGTCAAGTACCTACCTATAATAAATTAATGGCGACCGAAACAGAATACGTAAACGATCCATGGGCTCAATGCAATGTCCTTGATGTAACCAGAGGCTGACACCCGCAAGAAGGTTACATTTCCAACCAATAAGTTTGTCTTCGGCCAAACTAATAATGGCTAAATGTTAAGTCAAATAAATGGTCCGGAATCGTGAGACTCTACACTTATTTCCATTGCGGCTGAAATTTATTATTTGTACTACTGATTTATCGTGAGTCTGTTAATTTTTTGATGTCCCTTTTAATTGTGAGAATCATCTTTATTGGACTACTTAGCACAGCACTATTTGTCATCATCAGTCAAAAGATTTTAAGTTCTGCTTTTGAGGTTCAAAGGTTTGAGTTCAAGGTTCAAGGTTCAAGGTTCAAGGTTTTGAGGAGGTAAGTTTAATACCATAAAACATTTTAAAGTTAGTTAATCAAATTTGTATTAATCGTAGTGGCACATTTTAACCCATCGTTGGCCGAGCGCTTACATGTAAGCGTCTAACAATAAAATTATATTGTGTCTGGTATTTACGGCCAACGATGGGTTAAGCCCAGTGTTCATAGAATTAAGTTCAGTGTAGGACTTCTTGGCGGGAAAATGAAGAGTCACGTATGCGGTTTTTTTTTTTAATTTGTGTTATGTCGAATATATAATAAAGTCTTCACATTCAGTATCGGCCGAAGCAGAGCAATGTGGCGCAGTGTATTTGCATTCCTTTTCATTTTCATTCACTGTAAAAAAAGTGTTTAGAGTTGCTTCGTGGTTTAGAGACACAAAATACATACTTATATAAAAATTTTATAATTTCCAAAACAAACGTTAATCTGCCAAGCTCAAAATATTTAAATAATTTTTCGATTCAGAAGGAGTAAGTAATTTTTCAAATCTTTTCATTCCATTTCTATGTCTAGGTGTAGGTGTAGGTTCATTCATCATTCATTTCATCAAACTTTGTTAGAATAATGTTTTAAAAGGAAATACCTAAGATCGTTTAATTTGAACGATTGATTGGGTTAAGGTGAGTTTACATGAATGAAGTAACATGTTACATAACATAACTATGCTTTATAACATGTTTTGTCATATAGTCTTGAAAGACAAACGGAACACAATCATTGTTCCCTGTCACTCAAACAACGGGACCATTAACGAGCACTATCAGTTAGTTTATCAGGCCTAAAAGCACAAAAGGCTGGTTGTAGACCTCTCTCCAACAATATCACAGTGTTGATTATAGTAATAATGCCTATACAGAAGGCTTACTACCTACTACAAGTTTTATTGATCTTTCGATCGCAATAACGACAACGTGAGTTTGTATACCGGGGGGCTCGATGGCGTAGTGGTTAACACGCCCGGCTGGTCTTCGGATGGGTGACAAAAATGTAACATCTTGAACTCTCTGTGCTTCTGAAGGCACTTAGCAAGCCGTTGATCCCGGATGCATCGGCAGTCGCTAACAACCGTCAATCCACACTGGGCCCCCGTGGTAGTTTTTGGACCGTTCTCCTTATCCATCCATAGGGAAGGCTCATGCCCCAGCAACGGGGACATACAATGAGCTGGTGTGATGTGTGTGACGTGAGTTTCTATGGCAAAATTGTTACTCAGCTCGTTTGTCACCAGGAGGTTCTGCTTCAATACCATTACAATTCTCGTTTTCGTTAAGGTCAGGTGATCGAATGTTGTGACTTTTACACCCGACACAGGTGCGGTCTTGCGTGGAGTATTGCTTTTTCCTCAAGGACGGTTCCGCAAAGTACTTTCTCGTTACCATGGACAGATTGCAGCGTCGTCGCGCTATACGCATTATGAGCGATGCAGAGGTTACTAATACTCTCGGACACCTGCCCCCTGACTATGATCTTTTATAGCAGTATTATTGCAGTTGTGGAGAAGAGACGCGAGTATATTCACCGCTACACGCGTCTTGTTTTGTGGTTAGAAATATAGCGTCACTCAGCGTCTTCTACCGCCTACCTCTACCATGACCCCTATTATAACGATTAAAGAAAAAACAGAACATAATAAAAATGAGACTTAGAAAAAAAAGAAAAAGTATAAAACCTAAAAAGAAGTATTTACTCCGTAACACTAATATTTTAAAGAGGAAAGCTTTGAATTTTTGTTTGTAACTCAAAAACTACTGGACCGATTTAAAAAAATCTTTCACTATTAGAATGCTACAATACCTGGATGATCGAGCAGTGCTTGTATTTTTTTTTATAATGTTTTCTAAAATGAAACCTAGCTAGATCGATTTATTTATATATATACTACTCAAAACAAAATAAGGGCCACGAGGTATTTTGTCTGTACCATGAAAATAATAAAACCAATATTAATTTTTTTGTCTCCATAACGAAAACTAATGTTGTTTTTACCGTGTAGACCAATAAATTTATTCCAATAATAATGATTAAAAAGTTTATTTGCTTTTGAAAGAAAAAACACATTTAAGGTTAAAAATAAAAACAATGTAAAGTTACTGAAAACAAAAGAAAATACTCCATGCTCATCTTTTAGTAACGGGTATGCCCCCCTCGTTTCGTTACGCACTCCTGAAGCCTGGAGTGCATGCTCTCAATCAAATGCCTGACATTTTCCATTGGAATCTCTTCCCAGGCCCTTTTAACAGCGTTGATGAGTTGCTGTTGGTTGTGGATTTCCTGATCACCGTCTCTAACTCTTCGTTTCAACTGATCCCACATGTGCTCTATTGGTTTTAAGTCCGGACTGTTCGCCGGCCACGGCAAGACTTGAATTTGAGACGCTTCCAGTACAAACCGAGTCGCTTGAGCCGTGTGTGCACGAGCATTGTCTTGCATCAAGATGAATCCAGGACCCGCTCGCTGGGCAAATGGGATCACATGTGGTCTGACGACTTCCTCAATATACCGCTGAGCAGTAACAGTACCCTCATTTAAAATAGCGAGCTCAGTTTTGCCGTGTAAGCTTATCCCGCCCCAAATCATTACATTTGGACCACCAAAACGATCGACTTCATGGATGCAGGCTTCTGAAAATCTCTCGCCGCGTCTTCTCCATACTCTAATACGCCGATCGTCGTTAAAAAATTTAACTTTGCATTCGTCTGTGAAGAGCACCATGCCCCATTGGTTTATGTCCCAGTCCAAATGTTGACGGGAAAATCTTAAACGATTTGCACGATGATTTCTGGTTAATGGAATACGGACAACTCGCCTTCTTGATGCCTGCTGGTCTTCATGCAATCGATTACGAATAGTTTGGTCACTGACACGAGTACCCGTTGTGAGCCGTAAACGATTTTGCAGCTTGCGGGCCGTCGTTGTGCGATCTCGGCGCGCACTTAATCGAATGTAACGATCCTCTTGAGCTGTTGTAATGCGAACTCTGCCCGAACCAGGTCTTCTTCTAACACTGCCGGTCTCTTGGAAACGATTCCATAGATTTTGAATAGCTCTTCGAGAAAATCCCAATTGCAAACCCACAGATCGCTGCGAATGACCTTCTTCAATAATTGTAACGGCTCTGGTTGCTGTCAGCGAGTCCATATGACGCCTGCGTGCTTGTGGCATATTGCAAAAGATGTTTCTGACTCGAGATATCAATGAACTCTGATAATTTCTAATAAACCAAGAAGCTAAGGAAAGCAAAACGTCAAAGAAAATGGAATCAAAATTTTCAAAAATAATTTTAAATCAAATTTTATTTAAAAAATGAATGAAAATTGTTGCCAGCATTAGATGAAACTACAATATTAAAAAGTTTAGGTATCAAAGAGTTTGTATACTCAATATTTTACTACTTTCAATATGAAAATGTTTAATAATTTACACCAAAATGAAAAAATACCTCGTGGCCCTTATTTTGTTTTGAGTAGTATATATAAATTTCATGAAAATCGTTGGAGCCGTTTCCGAGATTCAGATTATATGTCCACCTGTGCGAAGCCGGGACGGACCGCTAGTAAGTAATAAAACAAACAAAAAGTAAGAATAGTTTTTTTAATACATTATAATTTTGGTTATATACACAGACCTATTTGGTCTGTGGTGTTATACCATACTATGTTTTGTTTCCATGATACTAGTGAGATGTTGTATGAACCTCTTTACAAATAACTATTAACTTTTAAACTCATTAAAAAAATCAAAACCATTCGTTTTGCTAGTGTTTACATTTCATTACGTGAACACTATTAAGCCATTGATAAATTCTGTATTCTCTTTGGTGAGGTGACTCATACATAACAGTAGGTATTAAACAATTATAATTTATCTTACTTTTACAGGGGGCTATATTTTCATGTCGTTAATATCTGCCAAAGTCTATGGAAAAATGTTGTCGGTATATTTCCTCACTTTGATTGAATCACCTTTATCACCATACGGCTTATCGTTATCGGAGATTTTCAAAATGAGGTAACCTGAGTGCTTTTGTTATTACACTATTATCTAGTAATAAATAGTGTTTTAACAGAATTATCTATTTGAAAAGTCGACTCTAACAAGCGGATTTTACTGAACACAATATAATAGTGTGGAACAAAAAGTTACAATTGGTTATTTTAAGAAAAGTATATTATACCATGTAATCGTACTGCAGCGTTTATGTAGATAACATTATTATCTTATATTTGGTTGTAACCGGTTATAACCGATAACGTACGTGAATACACGTGTCATTTAGACAGTCGGTAATTTATCAAGTTTTTGGAGCGGTCCACACCGCTTTGAGGCGGGCGGTGGCCGGCGGCGGCCGATTATACGCTCTCCGCAGACATTCAACTATAGTTGAAGAAACAATTAACCTCTAAAAAGTTTAAGGTAGCTAATCTATTGTCAATAGTCAGTGATTGCCATTTGGGGAAACTAACACCTTGTAGGTACTAACAGTTGCAACAACTAGAAACTCCCGACTGGAATTGCTATGTCTGCGCAGGATATAATATAATATAGAAACAGCTAGTTGCAAGTTGCCGCAACACGGAGATCAGAGTTGCTCTGGAAAAGGACTCAGCGGTAAAGTGTGCATATATAAGGAGGCCGTATTCAATATAAATAAGAGTTGTTACGTTTGAAGGAATCAATAATTAAAGGAGTGGTATTGGTCGGTATTGGATCACACAGTAGTGTAAGTAGGTAGGAGCTCCCCTTGATACCAAACCGACCCTTGGAATCCTTGGCGTCGATGTTTCGAGTGATGTTCAGTTTCGCGGTCATTTGGAAGGTAAAGCTAAATTAGCTTCGAAAAAGCTGGGTGTGCTCAATAGAGCGGGACAGTGTTTCACGCCGACCCATCGCTTACAACTTTACAAAGCACAGGTCAGGCCTCATATGGAATACTGTTCCCATCTTTGGGCTGGAGAGCCCCACTACCAACTCCTCCCATTTGACCGCATTTAACGCAGAGCTGCTCGAGTTGTCAACGACGTGTTTCGGAGAGACGTTGCGTCTCTCTGTATATTTTATCGCCTTTATCATGGGGAGTGTTCTGAGGAATTGTTCGGTTTGATCCCTGCCGCTGATTTCCTGCACCGCACTACACGCAATCGACTGTCTTTCCATCCTCACCATCTTGATGGATGGCGGTCTACTACTGTGCGTTTCTCACGTAATTTTTTACCTCGAACCACAGTGCTGTGAAACCAGCTCTCGGCGGCGGTATTTCCGGACCATTACGACGTAGGGATCTTCAAGAAACGAGCCTATTCCTTCCTTGAAGGCCGGCAAAGCATCTGCGATTTCTCTGGTTTTGCGGATGTCCATGGGCGGTGGTGATAGCTTCCCATCAGGTGACCCGCCTGCTCGTTTGCCTCCTTCTAATATAAAAGAAAAAAAAGGTACATGGTTATGCAAACATTAATTTAAGTAACTAATTGTAGTGAATACTTTCATATTTTCTCAATTGAGTTGTCCACTACACATTGTCCAGGAGGTGTATTTACAGGAAACAAACAATAAATGTAGGTTTTTTAACAGTAAGTCTACACCGTTAATTACATTTACATTACAGTTAAGTACTAAAAAAATTCGGTATCAGTAGGTTTCATATATTTTGTAGACGACTTTCTTCGCTATTTACTTGAAATAAGACAGCGCAGCAAGAGCTGATCGTGCTCAGAGGCGTGCACTTGGAGAGGAGAAGCCTATGTCCAGCATTGGACGTGTGTAGGCTGATGATGACGATGATGAAGATGAAGAGAGCACAATTTAGACATTTAAAAATACACTTTAATTACCTATTTTAAGTTTTAATGATCCAATAAACATAGACACGGATATTTGAGATTCAATTTGTTAATAAATAGTTTTTTTATTAGTTGAATTAAAGTAATGTGTACAAGAATGTGGTTCTTTTTAACGAATTCCAGCAAACTGTTGACAATAAATGGGACGGAAAATTCCCCGGCAAGCTTTCGTCCCACTAATGAATGACTTCATACCTCCGGAGGTATGAACTCATACAGGGAATAAACTAATTGATGCAGTTAACATTTTTACGATTAGTTTATTCCATAATTACTCCACAACCATTAACAGTTATATTATACTGTAATCAGCAAAAATAACACCTTATGAAGGACAATATAGGGTAGTGGCTACCACAGTATAGTACAGTATACATATATATATATATATATATATATATATATATATATACTATAGTAGTGGCGCCAATGATGATTTTTCAAAATTCAAATTTAAAATTTAAATATATATTGATTTCCATTTATTTTTTACGGGATGACAGTCTATGAACCAGTTGGTATGTAAGTATTCAATTGTTGCTAAAGACTTAAATCAGTTGCTGAACCTATTTTTAATAATTAAAGGAAATAAAATATGTCGTTAGGTATCTGCACAGATATAAAATTTTATTGCTATTGACAATACCGGTGGGGTGGACCATAAGCCGGAGCGGGTGAAGTTAGGCAAGCCGACACTTAACAGAACTATTTTCTACACTTATTTATTTATTCATAAACGTACACATACGTGATGACATACGGGACTGAGACGTGGTCGCTCTAGACTACCACAGACCTATATTTGGTCTGTGGAGACTGCCATGATCTATATATTCAGTTTTTTTGTTAATCTCTTACGGGTAAGCACTTGGCCTTCATCTTACCTTGATGTACCTTGACCTTACTCTGGATGAAGTGTCACTTCATCCAGAATCCTAAACTACTGAGGGCCTGGTTATCTTATCTCTAGCTGCCAGAACACAACAATGCTAAAAACATTTATGTTATGGCGACATATTTAAAACATCATGGGTAAATTCTCTTTTCACTTCAGTAGCTCAAACATGTAGGTTTTGCTGCCTGAAATCAGTGAGCAAAATGCGATTTTGCTCACTGAGTGAGACCAAGTAACTTTTTAATATTTTTTTTCAGAAAGCCGCGAATATGTTATTCGCCCTTGGGTTAATCATACAATTAGAAACATTCACACTTTATCTCTTTCCCGCCATTAGAAAGAGAGAGAGAGAGAGAGAGAGACAAAGACCAGCGCTTTCGAAGATCCAATTTTGAATTCGACCTCAAAGACAAACACGTTCGGAATCTCGCACGCCAGCCACGAAGTTTTATTCCCGCTTTTTTATTTAAATTAAGGCGTGTTCGGAAATAGCACCTATGATATTTTATTATTCAAAATATATTACGTAACATTATTGAAACTAGAAATAAATATTTACAGGTTAAATATCAGTTTTATTTGCAGTAAATACTTATTTTCGTTTAAATACAACAATAAGTTGTGTAAAATGTAAGTTATTCAATAAATTACATTAAAAGACATAATTATCTTTTTGCAAAATTTCTTTAGTTACAAAACCTTTGTTGCGGAAAAATTTACACAATCGAAACGCGTAAGTTAGATGTATGTCTGACGCGTATGCCTAACATGATAACAACAACGCCAGAACCGAATTGCACTTAGTAGATGGGTATTGGGTACTTATTAGATCGAAATAGGTAAGTACAGTAGTTCTAGGTTAGGTTAGGTTAGACATGATGGAAGAGAGCACCATCTGCCATCAGTGCGGAGCTGCTGAGGATACGGCGCAGCACACTCTCCAGGTGTGTAGCGCCTTTGCCTCGCAGCGACGCACTATGGAGATGGAGCTTGGAGGAAGGGGTACTCTCGCACTTCCTGACGTTGTGGCCGCAATGGTGGAAAGCGAGGGAAATTGGAGTGCGGTGTCGCGCTTCTGCAGCGCATGCATGGGCCTGAAGGAGGAGGCGGAAAGGGTGCGCGAAGACGCGGTTGACGCCACTCCTGCCAGGAGACGAAGGCGCAGAAGGAGGCGGAGAGACGCAGATCTCCACCCGCCGTAGTCCGGATCCCATTACACGGCATGTCTTGTGTGTCGGGTTCTGCCCCTGGTGCCGTGTGTTGTAAATAGTGTGTAAAGTCTTTTGTAAATAGTGTGTGTAAATTTTGTATATTTTTCGTGTGTGAAGGTTACACTGTCCCCGAGGATGGTGTAACCTCTTGAGGTAACCTCTCTTGAGGTTAAACCACAACACACCCTCTTGGGGGTGCGGTGTGGTATTAGACGTCGCGAACGCGTACCGCCCGTGTGATTACGCGTGCCGGCCCTAAACGCACCAATGTGCGAATGGGCCGACACGGGTGATCACACGGGCGCCAGGGTGAATCCCGCGGTTCAATTCCCCAGGACAGGCCCCGCGGCCTTCACCTGTTTTCGGAGTTTGGTCCCCCAGAGGTTAGTGGGTATCCCCCTCTGTCTCGCCCTTCCCGGTCTTGGGCTTCTCCCTTGACAGCCGACTGGAGACAATGGCGTCTCCGGATAGTCGGTGGGTTGTGGAAAGGCGGACGGGCGAGTCCCACATAACCGCCAGGCCTCCTCAAGGTCGGGTACTCGTAATGAGTTCCTCTGGGTTAAAAAAAAAAAAAAAAGGTTAGACATGATAACAACACCAGAACCGAATTGCACTTATTTCAGAGATTTAGGGAGGCACACACTTTTAAAGAAAAATGTATTCGCGGTTAAATTATTTTAACTTTGATATTCGGGATTCGTATTTATGATATTGCGGATTATTATTAATTCGGATTTTTTATGGTTCGGTATCTTCAAATTCGGCATATTGATTTTCGTAATTATAAACGTTCGGAATTTTGAAGTTTCGGATTCTAAAAATTTGGAATTATGAAACACGGAATTTTTATTATCGGAATTTTGAACCATTCGGTGTTATAAAATTCGGAATTTTGAAATTCGTGATTATGACTACCGGAATTAAGTTTTTCGTATTTATGTAGTGTACCCAATAAACACTCAATTGACGGAACAAAATAGTGATGTCATAGTTTGCTAATCCCATACGATTTCTATTCAAAATAATCGTTTTGACAGTTGTTAAAAAGTTTATATATTGACTAACCAGTCAACTACCCAATTGAAGCACATTAGTTGTGCAAAGTTGATACAACTTAAGATAGTGTTCTTCGTTTAAAAAAAGTACAGGTTAGCTCAGTGTAATAGTTTGTTGATAACGGAACAGTGTCAGATCAAAAGTCCTCGTAAATGTAAAAACCATCGGAATTGCACTGAGATTGACCTACACAATTACACTACATAACATATTATTAAGTTAACTAATGCATATACAGTCTATTGTGATAATAAATAAGTATCCAACCGATTCTGGGAATGCCCTATAACTAAGTTCGGTTTAAACTATCAGATCTTTTTATATCGCACTGCGATAATCATAAAGCTCGGTTCAGACGTGCAGTGAAAATTATTATTTTTATAGCAAAAACTTACGTATTTATTTTATTATTTGAAATGAAAATCTTTGTAAAACGTAAAAAAAAACAATTGCTTCGTGGAATAAACACTATCTTCTTCTTCACCAGTTTTCTACCTGTTTGTAGGCATAGGGCATGCATGGCCGCTCAGTGGCCTGATGTTGGCATTTAGATTATGAAGGAAATGTCACAATAATGCCATCAAGGTACAATGGTGGAAATTTAAAGTAGTAAAATCGAGGCACTGTAAGCTGAGATCAGAGGCTTCTTTTGCAGTCTTTGCTCACTTCAGCAACCTCCGACTCTATCTGTCATTGATTCTTATGTATCCAACTCATCGCCACTTATGATGGATTACAAACACATTATAATTGTTAAGAACAAAATCTCTATTGGACTGTAATTAGAAAGATTGGGGAGGTATGAGAAAAGTTGTATTGGTTGCAGACTGCAGCTCTCTGCAAAATTTTTAAATTTATGTTGTTTTATTTGAAAATTTTGTACAATTACGAGTAAAAATTTGAATTTTATCCGCATTGTAACTCACATCTCTGCATTTTCCTTAGATAATATAATAGTATTAATATTAATAATTATTTATAAAAAAAATGGCAAAAGCAAAAATTTCGGTATACCTAATATTAGGCAAAAGCCTAATAGTAGGTATACCGAAATTTTTATGTATAAAAGCTCTTTAAAAAGTTAGGATCTGCGCTTCGCTGCTGCCTTCGATCTAATATAATCGAAGGCTGCTGCCGACGATGAAGACGAGTCGTCAGTTGTTTTTTGTTCAAGAAATTTTGGGTTCGCAAAAAAGAGCGTGTGAACGCGGCTTAAACGGACGGCTCCACGCGACGTGCATGTATACAGTGCGTGCGCGGGATCATTGACACGCGCGCTTAGTCATGCGACTGTACACGATTATGAGTACAAAGCTAATCTTAATCTAAAATTATCAATGTAAAAAAATACATAGTGCAACTTACCTACCTCTTCGTATATTTTAAATAAAGTTCAATGCCAACACGACTAAAAGTTTTGGATCATCCCCAGACGTGCCGAAGCCTAACAAGCCTAACACTGATGGTCTGACAGAACAAATATGTTGGCGTTTCATTTTGTTGTCACCCAGCAACAACCAGGCTGCGACTTTGACTAGTCAGTTTTTTATAAATACACTTCACTTGCTTCAACATTTGGGCTAAGCAAGTAGAAGATTATTATTTATTATTTAGTTATATAAAAAATTAAAAGACTAACTGCCTTTTTTCCTTTAGTTGATGGCTTCGTGCGATTAGCACATTTAGCCAGTGTCAAAGTAATTTTTCTTACAAGTAATACATAAACAAACAATATTTCCTTCCAGTATGATGATGATGAATGATAATAGAAATGAGAAGTGAGAAATGATATACCCCCAACCCCTCGAGTATCTCAGTAAAGATGTGGGGCTTTACTAAATCCTCACGCCGACTTCTTGAGAGAATTTGAAAAGTGACGTTGCACTGTTTTGTTTCATTTACCAACACTCATGCACACTCACGAATACTTAACGGGTAATAATCCACCATTATTTCACATTAATATTCATTAACACAAATTATTGAAAATAAAACAAAACCGCAGACATGACTCTTAACTTTCCCGCCAAGAAGCCCTTTAACTGCTTACTTACTTTACGAATCATAGATATAGGCGGTTTAATTTTTTGTGAAAGGCATGTTTGGTGTGGTTTGGCATGTAATGCCGAACACGTTAAGGACTAATACAAAAAAAGAAACTTGCATTTTGCAAGTGGTTAAAATGGTTTCATGGAGCGATTTATCTAGGACTGAGTCAAACGGGATTTTGGTATCTTTGGTTCATGGAATTAATCTATTACGAACAACTACTACCCAGATACGTATTAATTTTGTTGGTGAGCTCATAAGTACACGTTACATTATTTTTACGGCCAGTCGGTCAGTTTTTAATAATTTTATGGCAAGTTTCAAAATTTGAACCATTATTGGATTAAAATATGCGCATCCTGCAGCTCCTTAGTTCCTAGATGTTACCCTTGGTTTTTTACTCAGTGCCATTCTAATAAAATCCACAGTCAAGCATTTCCTCAAATTAGGGTAATGGCACCAGTTTTCCAACATGAACCAGTATCGATTTTTTTTAATATTTAATCATTAAAAATAAGGAACTGATTTTAGTCTTTGGCAAGAGCAAGAGCAACACTTGAATGGATACTTCTCCAAAATAACGTTATTCAGTTGCTAGCTCTGGTGCTTTTTATTTATAATTAGTTTTTCGCCCAAAGTTTTTATAAAAGCACTTTAATCTGAATGAGTTCACAAAATTTGTTAACATATTTCGAATATCGCGAATCTAATCCACTTGCGTGGTTGTACAGACGCCTTATTTAGTGACTTGTGACTAATAAAAAATGTGTTAGGTCCGCAAGTAGGTACGGATATCGTTGTAGCAAAAAATGGTATATGGGAACAAGGGTGCAGCCTTATCAAAAAATGAAAAAATCAAAATGCAGCCACGAAATCGTAGACTTAGCTCCGCTCCGGTACAATGTCAGCTCGCCTTCATTTGTTTTAATTAAGGTGATAGAGTGCAGATAAAAGCAATGGTATATCAATGCAAATTGCACATATACCTATGTGTAGTCAAGTCTAGAACAGGGAATAAAATTTCTTATTAAATCTTAATATGCCAATAAATTAAGTCGAACATGCAAAATGCCTGCAAATAGCGTCACCTTCCAAGGAAGTTGGTAGTTATGGATTGGTATGTCCTTAAACCAATTATTAAAGTAATACATTTTGACATTTTTTATACTGGACGCTTAACGTGCCTTCCGAAGCAAGGAAAATTTGAGATATTCTTAATTAGGTCATTAATGTAATTATCTACCTATCTAATAATAATAATAATAATAATAAGAGTCTCAACCAACACCTTAAGAGACTCTCGCTTAATGGTTGGATCAAGGGTCAGATACAGAAGGCGGTACTCTTGGACACGGCGCGGATACTCCGAAGGTTCCTGTCTCTGCAGCCCTAACTACCGGCAACTTGAGCCCTGCCCTGTTGCCGGCGGCACCCTAGGCTAGGTTTTTTATAATATTTTTATGTTTTGTATGTGCTTTTGTATTTTACTTTTATATTAATATTATAACAAACCTAGGCTAAGAAAATAAATAAAGAGTATAATAATAATAAGAAAGAAAATAAATAAAGAGTATAATAATAATAAAACATTTATTTCAGACCAAATTAGTCCATACATAATTGATTAGTAACATACTTAATGATATATTAGTAATTTAAAAATAAAAAAACAAACACAAAAGAACACACTACTTTAAGTATTTGAGTGTCCCACCATTATGCACTCGGTTCCAATGCCTAAGAATGGGACAGTCAAACTTCTCTGCTATTACCGCCAGGATGCCATTAGAACTCCCCCGTACCCTGCATTTTATTGACGCTATTCGCTTCCTTATGATGCCGTAAAAATCAACAACACCAGCTTCAGCAAACATGCTCGAGGCACTGCAGAATTTGGGGAGGCACATCAACATCCTGAAGGCATTATTATATTGCACGCGGAGTGCATTGCAGATTTTCTGCGTATAGTCACACCACAGGTTGCAAGTGTAAAAGGTTTGACAGAACGCCTTAAAAAGGGTGATTTTAACCTCTCTAGTACACTTAGCAAACCTGCGGGCAAGCATATTGCATCGAACCGCCAATGCTCTCCGCTCTCTCTCGATATCACAATTATCACTGAGATCATCTGTTACAATGTGACCCAGGTATTTAAACTGTAACACTCTATTTAGTGGCACACCGAGAAGATTAACCGGAGGCACCACCAAGGGTTTCCCTCTACTAGCTAATAAGTTGATACACTTACAAAAACGTGCAAGCCGCTACGTCATCGAGCCTTAGAGTTTCCTCATCATCAGCTCAGTGTATTTCCCCATTGCTGGGGCACGAACCTTGCCTATGGATGGGTAAGGAGAACGGGCCATAAACCACCATGCGGCCGCGGGCCCAGTGCGGATTGGTGGTACTGCCGGGACCAACGGCTTTACGTGTCGTCCGAGGCACGGAGGAGTTCGATGTGATAAATTTTTGGTCACCCATCCGATGTCGATTGCGAAAGTTGCTTAAGCTTAACACTCGCAGAACGGGCGCGTAAACCACTGCTTCATCGAGCTCCTCAGATATCCTTAGTTTCAATTGAAGTTAAAATATTATATTACCTTTACTAAGTTAAGTCTGTAAATAGGTACTACAATCGGAAGTGTTGCGTCGAAACTTGACGCATAATGCAACAAACTATTTTTAAATCTCAAACAGTTTTTAAGTTGAACATCTATGAACAAAAAATTTTAGCTATTGTCTGTCAATCAACAACTATCCACTTTCTTCGAGACCGAAGACAGACGCATCAGAATATTCAACGTCATTTCTTGGCATAGATTTCGTAAATTTTTAGTTCGAATGTTTCTCTAGAGTCTAGAAGTCTAGAGTCTAGACTTGACTCCACTAACACGAGTTTGCAATGAGCATTAATACCCCATTGCTTTTGTCTCCCTACTATCACCTTGAAACAAACGAAGGTGACCTGACATTGTATCGCCAGTTACCGAGAGCCTAGACATAATAGGCACGCAATTTGTGAGGATCTAACGTCAGCGATAACAACAACCGGTGAGACCGGGAGTAGACGGAGGGTGCCCGTCCCGTTCCCAAACGCAGTAAGTGCTCCGTGAATGAATCCGGAGCGTCGCGTACCGCGTCGAAACAAAATAAGGAGACTGCAGAAGGCACGCTTCATACAATCGCGCTCGACCAACGCACACATAGACAACCTCTTCTCACGCACACGGAATCTCGCTACAGGTGCGCTCTCGGACTGTTCCGATCCGTCCGAGTCCCGAGATACGTGTCCGTGCAACGGGTCTATGTGTGTGTTGCTCGAGCGCGGTAGGTGTTAAGTTTACTTTTCTTTTTTTTTGGTGACCCAGGGGAAAAAATCTGCACACAGATTCAACTTTTCGGCAGACCTGGTGCTGGCCTTGTCCCTTTCTAAAAGGGAGTAAGACCGACCCAGTAAACCGTACCCCTGGAGTTTGCCTTTGGCCTTAATAAGGGCCTCGAAGGCTGACGGAACGTACGCCCTCCGAAGGTCGGGGGGCGCAGTTGGCGTTACTCAGTAGAGTCGCCTACGTATCCCAAGTGGGACACGTTGCAAAACGGACTGACTCCAGTGAAGCTGGTTGTGTCGGCTGACTTAACTAACGATCGAACGGACTGAATGCAGTGAAGCTGCCTTTGTCTGCTGACTAAACTGACTAAGTCGTGGGCTAACAACGGGCGGTGAAGCTTCTGATCAGACCCGCGATTGGACTGATCCGAGCGGCTTCAAAGAGAGAGCAACGGGCAGCGGATTTGAATAAATCGAACGGATAGAATTTGAATAAATCAAACGGATAGAAAAGAGAGAAAGGATTGTGCTACGGAGCTGAAAAGCTACGGACTAACCTTAGCCGATAGGGATCTACGACGCATTGCACCAATGCGTGCTGAGTGCCTACGGATACACTAGCATGGCTTACAGTGGGCGTGATCGCACGAGTCAAGAACGACGGGATTCGCGGTTCCGGCGCGTGTAGCGCGCGCGGGCGTGTAATCGGTTAGGGCGCGCGACGGCGGCATCGGTAGCCCAGAATACCAAACGCGACGTGGCGCGAGGGCAACGGACGGCGAGCGTGGGTGCCGGAGTGCGGCAAAAGCCGCCGCGCGGCAAAGCACGGAGAAAAGAACGGAAGAGAAAAACGCGACAGGGCGCGCTAAACGGACGTGCCAGCGACGGATCGCGACGAACGTATCACCCCACAGCGGGCCGAGCCCCCACCCGGCGGCGTATGGGGCGGAGAACGTGTGCGATCAAAAACGCGGCGATAACGCGGGCGCAACAGGGCGCGCGGGCGCCTAAACGAGAAGGGCATGGGCGCGAGCGTGGCTCAACGGAGCGCGCGGAAAGGAAAAACGAAAAATAGCGCGAAACGCGATATAACCGAACAAGCGAGAGGGGCCTCACCCCCGGGAGGGGGAAGGCAGCCACACGACGACTCGACGCGACGGACCGGATGCCAATGTGTGTGAGTTAAGTTTACTTTTTTTTTTGTTTTGCCCAGGGAAAAATCTGCACGCAGATTCCGTAGATCCGGGGATTGCCTTGTCCTTTTTCTAAAAAAGGATTAAGACAGACCCGGTAAAAAACCCTGGGGTTCGCTTTTAGCCTTTAAAAGGGCTGCGAAGGCTACCGGAATTTGTTTTTTTTTTTTTTGTTGAGAGAGCTTGCTGATTGCCGCTGCGGCATTTTCAGCTTCATCGGGCTTCGAATTTAAGTTTACCTTCTGTGTCTCCTTATATTGTGGCGGCGTTGTGGCGACGAGCGTGGCTCCCACCACGCGACGCAGCCGCGGGGAGATGCGCGCGCATATAACCAACAGCGCACCGCGCGAACACCAGTCAATCTCGAGAGCTCCTACGGTTGCGATCGAATCGTTGCGACCGGCACAAACACGATATTAGCGCGCGAACTGGTACGCGCGTCCGAGTTTCAGCCGCACAAGGTACTGTAAACAATAACAAATTGAAATTTTGTTAGGGTTGTTAGTATAGTTAGGTGCGGGTGTGTAGGTTGGTGTTCGCGGTGGAAACTGCCGCCACGACCACGACACGTGCGCGAGCTCACCTTCCGCTGCAGCGAATTGCATCATTGCCGGCCAAACTATGTGCTAGCTCGCGATCTACCGTGCCACAGCTTTGCGAACTTTATGTATGGTTATACCGGCCTCCCTTCACCGTACCCAAACTTTTTGTAAATTGCCATTGAATATTTCATTCCTCTCCTCCTCGATTGTAGCAATCACTCTCGTGGTTTGTGCACCGGAAAAGTTCTAACAGTTCGAATAACAACTTCGGAGATTGTATTTTTAAAGTGTATTTATGTTTGAAATTTATTTTAGTTAAATCTAAGTGTTGAAGAGGAAGATGGAAAAACGTGGAAACGTGGAAAACAACTAGCCGTTTGGCTTTTAGATTATTTAAAAAAAATACCAACGTTCAAAGTTTTAAAAATATTCAATTAAATAAAGAATATAAAAAGGTTGGCTTTGACGGTCACCAACGCTAAGTTTTAGATAATATTTATACCTAGTAGGTAACTTAAAAGTAACCAAAAAAGTTATGACTTAATTTAAAATCGATTAAAACTAAAGCAAAGATGGTTAATTGAACGTTATAAGTAGAATGTTCTTTTAAATGATACTAAAGTTTCGTAAAAATAAAGTTTTTATGATACCATTAAAGTAACATCATTAATTTTTTTAATAAAACAAAATAAGTTTAAGACATATTTACTCGTTACTTTCGAAACAGTTACGTCTTTTAAAGTAGGTACGTTGATAATGATCCCACCAACAGTGCAATCAGCTCGCTTACTTACTCAAACTTGTTCACAAAGTGAGAATTAACTACCTGGTACCTAGAACATACATAATTGGCCTGTTATTGAGTCTGGTATTGTGAGTGTTGTGTGTTGGTGGCTATTTATCAGGTATTCACCGTGATTCCGTGATTTTAATAATAGACGCAGAGTAAATACCTAGCTACATCCGCAGTGCGTCCGAATTGAGTGCAATATAGATACCTACTGGTTTATCTCTGTAACAAACAATCGCCGGTGATAGCACACTACACCATTATCATTGTAAAGAAGTGTTGTAACTACCTAGATAATTATAGTTCTCTTAAGTTCCCTTTAACGAAAATAATCCACGAAAAGTATATTGAAATAACCAAAAATAGTTGATATTATTGTCTGGTTAGGTAGACTGTATCTTTGTTAATAAAAATGTTTGTGTTCAGCATTATTTAGCAGCGTCATGGGCTAATATGGCACCGTACACTTTTGACTAGTTTTGACTCTTATTCCATTGTATTAAGAGTTACATTGTTTAAATGTTAATGCTCGTGACTGTACGTAAGTTTCCCGTCAGTTAAGCGCAAAGTAGGCAGGTATCGAAATTGTGTATGACCCTAAATTGCGTTACGTAACGAATCTGAGACCGGTTGGTTACCATCAAGGGTCGTACCTAGTTACTTTATATCGGATCTCTCCAATGACGAGCTCACTGTGTTCGTTCCTACAATTTTTTTTATAGGGATTGATCTTTACTCCCTTTTGCCTTTACAGCGTAACTGGATGTTTTGTGGGCGAGAACCTTAAAGGGTTCCTCAAGCCGTGTGGTCAAAACATCCTCAGAAGGTTTCTAAAGGAAATGGCATCACGCAAGCGTGTCGCCCCATTTCCTACTAGATTCTCCGAGGAGTTCGGATCGGATCGCGTCCTTCTTACATTCCATTCCCTACTAGATTCTTCGAGGAGTTACTCTCTATGAACGTTCGTAACTTCATATAAAACTATTAATCTAAAAATAAACAGGATAGTGAAACCAACTCTGTACTCACCAATACTCTACTCTGAAACATTGAAGACTACTTAAATATAGATTTTAGTACCGTTTCCACTAACTTATGTCAGTATCTATCCACATATTGAGTTCCTCTTTATTATAAAAAAACAAAACAAAGCTCGACTTTAAAGTTGTATCTTTAAAAAGTTGATCATACAATCTATAATGTCGCATTACTGTTTGTTCCAATAATAATTCACAGAGTACTTACGTATTGTTATGTTATACTAGCTAGCACATTGCCCGCGACTTCGTCTGCGTCGATTTTGTATTTTTTCGGATTAAAAATACTGCGTTTCCCAAATAAAAAAAAAATTTAAACTTTATGGAAACACTGTCCCTTTCTTTACAGCCAAATAGTAACTATCTAGAGATTTAAAAAAGAAACCTATATTAACAAGATAAAGAAATATAGTCTACGTTATTCGCAAAGATTGTATTAATACTATCACTATCACCACAGAATAAATACTATCAGTGAAAAAATTTTTGGATTTGAACCAGTACCTATTTACAAAGATTACCCTCCTCAAACCAACAAACAAAGTCACAAACACCTATCAATAACACCTAAATGGTCTTTTGTTACTTGCCACATTAAGTGCTCTTACATATAAGTATAATTATGGCAGAACAAAAGTAATATCAGTTTAATTGGTCCATGATAAACACGACTATAAGTATATACAGTGCAGCGACGAGGCAACGAACTGCCGAGTTATTGCGGAAAACAACGCTGGGTGCGAGTTTTATTTGTCATTCGATTACGTTAACGAAAACGTGAATGTGTGCCTCGTTTGTCACCAGAGTGCCTAATTTATTTATTTATTTATTTATTTATTTATTTATTATAAATAAATAAATAATATCAGTTTAATTAGTGCACCTCGTTTATCACCAGAGTGCCTAATGTAAGTTTTGTTTACTTTGGTAGCTAGCTAGGCGGACAAACAAGCCCTACTATCAACCAAACCGAGTACACAAACATGTACCCTCTGCTGGGAATCGAACCCGGGACCTCTGGGTCTAAGCCGGTGGTCTTAACCACTAGACCACAGAGGTGTTAAATCCGTATCAGTACCTATTATTCGATTACGATTACAAAAACGAAAATTAGTATGGCATTGAAACAGCGGCCTGGCAACATATGAGAACCAGGCTACTAGTAATTATTCAGTAAATACCAATTTTCCTACAACGTTTTAAAAATCCATAAGACTGCAGACAATCAAAGAATACAGAAATAGTAAGAGAACGTCGTGGTTCAAATGAAATTCTTTCACATTCGTATCGGAATAGGAAACCAGACAGTTTGTTTGTGGCAACAACGGGTCAAGCGATCAAAAATTCAGAGGGTGGACTAAGTGTATTCTCCAATTCGACAACTTCTTAATTAACGAAAATAGATTTTAAAGAAAGATTTCATATTATTTACTAAAGTTTATGGGAACACTTTTACACATTGAAAGAAAGGTAGTAATATTTTTAGAGAAAGATTTATAAAGATGTTTTATTAGAGACTTACCGTAGTGCGAGTTTCATTCACATTCAAGTTAACAAAAAAGAAATGTTTGTATGATATTGTATCACCGCCTCCTGGGTCCCGACCGCCTAACCGATTGCTTTGATTCGAAAGCTATAGCCTATAGCTATAGATATTGCTTTCATAGGCGGTACGAAATGACAAGATGACGTCATAAACTAAACACGTAGCCAAAGCGATCGATTAGGCGGTCGGGGGGCTGGTGGGAAACTAGATCAGTAAAATATTTACAATACAAATTTTCGTTTTCGTTAACGTGATAGAATGGCAAATCACGGCAAATGAAAGGCGCTCTAGGGTGGTGGCTGTGTTCTACAGAAACCAGTTATCGATTTTCCTTTATTAATTCAACAACTAGTTTTGATTTTAGCCACTACCTTTTTCCTAGCTGTCACCCCGTAAAATTTCAATGAAAATCTATGTTATTTTTTGACGACGAAAGCTGTGTCGAACGCCGTCTGCGGTGCTACTACGTTATGTACCCAGGTTGACAAACGAACTTAAACGAATGTGCATTGAGTTGAAAACGTACGTGAGTAGGTACTTAACGTTTGTACATTTAAATATTTCAATGTTAAAAAAAATATATAACAATACGCCGCCGTACGCCTAATGATCTGTAAATCTAATGAACCCCGTAATTGACAATTTATTGCCGGTCTATTGAACGTTAAATAGGGACGTTATATAGGTGTCATGAGCTAGTGGATTAATGGCCGTTTTCACTGACGACCTTTGAAGTCTTAGGTGACTCTTAGGCAATTTATTCTAGGTAAAACAGTGAGTACCTTATTCAGTTGCCGGAGCAAAACCGTCACTTAAAATAGAATACCTTGGCTAGCTTACATATAAAAAGGGTTGTTTATGAAAATTTGTATAATTCACGGAGACATATTTCCATAAACATTGTTCTAGTACATGTGATGACTAGTAATTGACTTTGTATTGCTAGTTTTAAGTTTCTATTGTGCTTATTAGCTGTTGGTCTTTCAAATAACTAAGTAAATAAATAATAGTTATAGTTAGTAATCTCCACTAAGGCGGACCGACGATCTGTAAGGTCGCGGGTAGCCGCGTGTGTAGAGATCCTTGGGGGAGAAGGCTTTTGTCCAGCAATGGACGTCTTTTGGCTGAGATGATGGTTATGATGATGATAAAAATAAATTGTGCCTATACCTTCACAATTTAAGAGCATTTACTCTTTGTCAGAAGTTATAAAATCTTTGACGATATATAAATATTGTTGCATGATAACAAACGATATAGGCAAAGCGGCAAGGTAGGTATTTAATTGTTGAGATAATACAGAAGTCGACTAACTTACCTACTACGTCAAGTCTTTGTCCGTGCGGCACAATGCATAGTCAGTGTATTCTGTTTCAAATGCATTCACTGACCTCAAAAGAACGCAACGCTGCTGTCTCGTAACATGAGCTCGAAACCGGTCTTTGTTATGATGACAAAAAAACTTATTTACATATTATATTTACCGTATTTGTAGGAAACACCTAAAATAAAAAACGTAAGGTAACATAGATAATTGTAACAAATTTAAATCGGTGTGTAACAGATACAAAACTCGAACAGGAAGTAAATGTTCAATCGAAATTCAAATTGCTTTCGGAAGGCAATTTGAATGGTTGGTCCTGTTTTTTATCGTAGGTATCGCATTGGGCCATTGAGGGTTATGGCCTTACCCCCCTGTATACGACTGTGCTCGTGGAAAAGTTTGATTTAGTATTGGGATTTTTATAGGCTGATAATGGTGATGCAACTATAAAATACGTCAAATGTCATCTATACTATTAATAAAGAGGTAACGTTTGTGACTTTGTTTGTTTGTTTGTTTGTTTGTTGGGGCTAATCTCTGGAACTACTGGTCCAATTCCACATAAATTCTTTCACTGATATAATGCTACATTCCCTGCAGGTAAATAGGCTATTTTATAATTTTATTTAAAAAGAGTTTCTTTTTAAATCGCAAATCCACGCGGAGGTAAAGTGCTTAGTGTGTTATAATTATAAAACATTCATATATGATCCAAACAATAACCACCACAGCTTTAATGGAAGAGAAATGCGGAATGTGACAATTTCATTCACTAATAAAATTAATAAAACATGACAAACATGGTACCTTGACACCGTGACACGATAAGCTCGCGTGGAAAGGTCGGCGCGAGCGCTTTGTCGGCCGCCGGTTCAACGGCATCGCTCCTGGTGCCCTCCATAGTTTCTAAAATAAAAACAAATGAAACGTGATCGTGAGTCAACCGTCCGTCGCGTCACGGACGTTCAGAGGCGATCAACCCAAGGTCGATACTTTACGCCCGATGTTTCTCGACTCGGTGGCGGTGTGGCAAAACGCTCGGCCTAATATCTGAAGGTTTTGGGTTCAAATCCCAGGTCGGCAATGTGTGTTTCAGATTTTCCGATGCTTAGCCCGAGTTCGCGATCACTAACACTAACCAAACACCCGATTTAACCAATACCCATTAATTTTAGGGACGATGCCTTGATTTCAGTGGGACAGTATTTTATTGCAACTCACTTCGTTTGTCTGTTAACTCTCGTTTTCTTCAACGTGAACAACTCACATTAGTTACTCTGTTATTGTACCTAGTCCCTTACGAGTTGCACCCTATTGGTAACGCACGTCAAAAGCTTACGAGTTTTTACGAGGTAAAAAATGGTTCAGCTACGGGACTGTGAACCAGTTAATCGAAAACAGGAAAAAAAACTCAGTGTCTGACAACATATATAACAATAATAACGTCCGCCGATTCAGTTTTCATTACAATTTGATTACAAACGATCAATTTTGTATATCATCGTCATCATCATCTCGGCCAAAACGGCTGGAAGGCCTCCATAAAGAATCTTCACAGCGACCAGGGGCCCGACCGCCTAACCGATCGCTTTGGCTACGTGTATAGTTTATGACGTCATCTTGTCATTTCGTACCCCCTATGAAATCAATATCGAAAGCTATAGGCTATAGCTTTCGATATATGCCTATACGTATTAGCTAGATGACAAGATGACATCATAAACTATACACGTAGCCAAACCGATCGGTTAGGCGGTCGGGGGGCAGGGGCCCGACCGCCTAACCGATCGCTTTGGCTACGTGTATAGCTTATGACGTCATCTTGTCATTTCGTACCGCCTATGCAAGCAATATATATAGCTATAGGCTATAGCTTTCGATATTGCTTTCATAGGCGGTACGAAATAACAAGATGACGTCACAAACTATACACGTAGCCAAAGCGATCGGTTAAGCGGTCGGGGGGCAGTTTTATGCTATTCGCTGGATGTAGTTATTCCCATGCTGGTCAGGTACGTGAAAAAAAGTATCATATGCCTAACTTCCCGTACAAAGGGACAAGGATTTCAAGATGCTGTCACACCATGCGTTCGGCTAGCAACTTATCACTGATGTTATTTATTGACATGAGAGTATGTATGTATTGTATATATGTTATTTGAACGTGGCTTTTAATTTTATACGGAACCGCAGTTAGCTATAGGCATGCACTTTAATTAATTTCTTTATTTGAACAGTCTATAGGTACTTACTGTCTCAACGTACCTATTTGGCTTCACAAACAAGTTCTACAGCCTTATTAGTTACCAAAGAATACTAACCATTACTAAAGTAAATTGTAGCAATTATTCATAATGGTCAGAACATATTTGTTTTGTTGATTGCTGTCTCGCTAATAAGTACGTACAAATGTTTGTTGCTAGCGGGCGCCACTAATTACCAACCTGTATGAGATATATCAGGCCTTCTTTTAAGCTTTGTTGTAGCTGATATACTTACCTAACTGATAACAAACCACAATCATATACATACAAGAAGTATCGCCGCGCTTTGTGAATTGTATAATTGGTTTATGCATTAAATTTAACTTGAAATGACTGTTAATTAAACTTGTTGGAACATTCCAGAAGTTTCTTGGGTTCGGGGAATAACTGCAATTCATTATAAAAACATGTTACCCTAGTTGACTTGCGGACGGACCACTCAGGTCAGGACACAGATGTGCACAGTGCAAGCAATTCAGTACTTTGTCTATATTGGATAAGGTTCGATTTAAATGATTCACCTAATTCGGATACCCGTACGAAAAAGTGAAAAAAATTTAGGGACTTAAGATTATTCGAATTAATAACGCTGCTGAATATTTCTCGTACAGTGGTTTAACCTTTTTTTATTTATTTATCTATATCATGACGAATTAGTGATCGATGAGAGAAGTCATTACTAAAGCCAGTAAAATATTACTACTGACCTCTGAATCTTACGTCTGACCATTGTGGTTTAATTAAAGGTGACCTATGATTTTGATATTAAGGATGAGCCAAAAATAGTAAAATGTAAACCAGTAACATAGAAACGAATGGAGTGTTTCAAAAACTGATGCTACTCTTTGTACATGATGATTTAGATTCATCGCCAGGCTGCACAATCTTTACTCAAAACTCATGTACCAAAATCTAATCTATCTTTTAAATTTGAATACATTGATTCTATGTATATTATAAAAACATTCAAATCACTTAAAACGAAAAACACTAGTGATTTGTGGGGCATAAGTATTAAGGTAATTAAGAATATTATATTTTCTATTGCGCCTTATCTTGCAGACATTTTTAATTATTGTATCAATAAAAGTATCTTTCCAGTTCTTATGAAATTTTGTAAGGTTATACCTTTATTTAAATAAGGAAATAAAGAAGACCCTAGTAACTATAGGCCAATTTCAATATTACCAGTACTATGTAAAATTCATGATAAACTTATACTCGAACAATTAATGACATACTTTAACTCAAACAAGCTTTTACATAAGAAACAATATGGTTTTACTAAGGGTCGTTCCACTACTGACGCAGGTGTTGCTTTAATAAAACATATATTCGATGCCTGGGAGAAGTCTCAGAACGCTCTTGGAGTTTTTTGCGACTTATCCAAGGCTTTCGATTGCGTTGAGCACCGGACTCTAGTAATGAAGTTACACTACTATGGTCTTCATGATTTTGCACTTAAATTTATAGAGTCGTATCTCAGTTCTAGAACACAAACTGTCGATATAAATGGAACTAAATCATCTGGATCTCATGTAAAAATGGGAGTTCCACAAAGGTAAATTCTTTGCCCCTTCCTATTTTTAATTTATATTAACGACATGCCATTCTTTGTGGATAACTTCTGTGAAATTGTTTTATTTGCAGATGATACTTCACTCATTCTTCATGTTACTAGGTTTAAGAATAATTATAATGATGTGAACAATGCTCTCGCAAAAGTACTCAGTTGGTTTATTGTTAATAATCTTTTACACTACCTAATTTTAAAACTGAACCAACTGATATTAGAATAAACGGTGATAAATTAGATTTGGTCTTCTTATAACACACTTGACTCAAAACTTTAGAATCCTTATATCAAAAAAATACTCAGTTCTGCTGCTTATGCTATCAAAAAAATTTGACAATTAACAGACGTTGAAACTGCTGGAACAGTTTATTTTAGCTTTTTTCATAGTGTCATGTCGTATGGTGTCTTACTGTGGGCTACAGCAGCTGATATTGAATCTATATTTATTTTACAGAAACGAGCAATAAGAATCATCTAAAGACTAGGTTTCCGAACTACTTTGAGAAATATTTTTAAAGAAATTGGTGTTCTTACAGTTGCATTTCAGTTTATTTATAATTGCATAGTTTTTGTGCATTGCAATATCAACTTATTTATCAAACACGGTGACGTACACAATTTCAATACTAGAAATAAGAAAACACTAGTAATGCCACTGTTCAGATTGCAAAAGTTTCTTGGCTCTTTCTTGGGGCAAGGTATACACTACTAATAATAAAATACCTAGTACTGTTCAATATTTACCTTCAGATAAGTTTAAAAACGATGTACAATCTTCTTTACTTAAGAAAGGTTATTTATTATACAGGCAAAGATTATGATTGATTATTTACAAACAATATTTATGTTGCGTTAAACATTTCATTAAGTTTTTATTTAGAGTAGCTTGAGTGTGGCATGCTCTCTTTATTGTCTCTGCGGTGGTGGCATGTGCGTCGGGTAAGATTATAATTAATAAGATAAATTAATTAATATATTAATTATTTTAAATTATATATATTCCCTAAGATATGGTTGAGTGAAGCGATGGCTGATTCATATGTCATACTCGTGAATGAGTGCCGCCTGTGGAGGCTGGTCTGCTCTGCTCTTGCATACAATTGTTTTTATTATTATTTAACATTAGTTTAATATTGTTTTTTTTTCTTAGACAATTTTTGACCTTTATTATTACTGTATGACATTGTGGAAATTTTAACTGGTAACTGATGTAAATTTGCAAACTTAGATATTATTTTTTTAACATTTTGTTGTTGTCCTTAATATTTTGTGTTTTTATTTGTGATGGAAAGTGTCCTTTTATGATAGGGCATTTTCCCTATTCCCTATTTTCACTATTTTTGACGCTGTAAGGGAGAAAAGAGCTTGACACTTTCTGAGTTTCTTGAAAGAGCTTGACACTTGCTGAGTTTCTAGCCGGTTCTTCTCAGTACAAGGTCTCCTGCCCAGAGTAGACTTACGAACCGATGGAATAATGACATTCATAAGAGCTATTTGTAGCCTAAACTGAATAAATGATTTTGAATTTAGAATTTAGAATACTAATTAGCTTGTACCGTCTGGGGTCTGGGTTTATTCCATAATCGCTTTTAGTTTTTGTAAACAACAACGGGGAAACGCTTGGCCTTCATCTTACTTGATGATTTGTCATTGAATGAAAGAAATTACGTTTCTTTAAATTCAATTCATAAAAGGTAAATAAACCTTATATGTGTTTTAAAAAAATTAAACAAGCAATACAATGCAACAAAATTACATTTATTATTTTATGAATAGGTACTAAGATGTAATCGAATTTAACATTTAAGGATGCTACATTATACGGTTAGCAAACTACAAAACTAATAGCACATACATTATTAAGAAAAAGCTTTTAAACAACTGAAAGCGCATTCGCTGCCCAACGCTATCCAGCTCACGAATGCTAAACTGAATTTGCTTCATTATGCAAGACGAGAGGACCTAACAAAGTGATCAGCCTAACTGCCACAACATAGATAGCTATAGAAGGCTGGCTATTGGCTATTATGAGCACTAGACTAGGGTTCGCACCGGGGAAAATGTATATTACCGAATATATATTTTTTGTAATTAGCACGGCAAATTACTCCATTTCACCTGATGTTAAGTGGAAATGAAGTCCAGACGCGAAGACAACCGGTGCAGCGTGAAAACAGCGCAGCATCAGTTTATGAAGTAAGCTCTGCCGGCCCAAAAAGACAAACTTATTGATGAATATATTAAAACTGGTTACGGTATTATACCCTCTAATTAACTCCTTGTAAATGAAGAACATGTACTTTTGTTGGTTTATTATTCAACAACAGTGGAGCTTTTGTCGTCTTGTCTGGCATTCGACTCTTACCGAGATCGCCCATACGCACGCGTCGTCGACGGTGCGTCAGCGTGCCTGTAGTTTACGCGCATTTTATGGAGCCGTAACCTTCTATATATATATCTATCTATTCTGTGTCACATCACAGCTGATTTACAAATGTTAGGTGGTTAGGCAGGCACGCACAGGCGAACAAAAACATCGCGAACACACACATTATATACGACACGAACATTTAGTTCTTACGTATATCTAACCACTATATAACACTGTTTAACACTATACAACATTATGTAAACCACCATATACCATCAGATACTTTAACATAATATGTATTACAAGTTGAAGCACTTTTAGGTCGACGGTGCAAGTAGAAAACAATGAAACAATTACCAAAAAAATGTAACGAAATTTATCGAAATCGGGGTCCTACGCCACCGGGTGACTGGGAGATCGGGGTCCCCGGGGCATAACCCTAAACAAATGTTCAATGTTCGTGTTTGTATAGTAAACAGCCTATAATTGTCCCACTGCTGGACAAAGGCCTCCATCATTGAAATCAAGTCTTCGCTACAATTGATGGGTAATGGCTTAATCACCACCATACTTGCCAAATGCGGGTTGGTGAGCACAAATCCGGTCTATGCATCGAAAAATCCGAAATACATTTTGCCCGACCTGGGCATTTGAATCCGGGACCTTTCGGATATCGGGCCGGGCGCTCGGCCACCGAGGCGAGTTCGTTCGTATACGCACATGCAAACAAACTTGTTCGTTGAATGTTACATAACAAAATTGCACGTCTGTGCGTGCCCATTCATAGTGCCTTTACACATGCAAATAATTGAAACGCGAAAGTAATAGGTTTCCTAATGTCCATGTTTTTACAACTACCGAGACATCGGTCAATGATCGTTTTACATTTTATTTTATCGCTCAAACAGCTACCGAACAAAGGAGCACCGACAGACCGAAATAATCTTGGTATCCACTAAGTATTTATGTGCTTTAACAAAATTTTCCGTCAACTCATGCATTGTTATTGAAATGTCTCCAAGTCTCTACATAAAAACACATTTATTTATTACGCTAATGAGTTGTACAAAAAATCATTGTTGTAAATAAAAGTAGACAAGGGGTACAGCCTTACATAACTTACTTTAGAATATGCTTCTGCTGACTGGTATCTACGTGTACAATGTTTATTGGCAGATACCACGCGTTGAGACCATGTTTTCACGGTTCATTCAAGGGCATACAATACATAGATGCACTTGGAACACTATTTAGTCATAGTTTATCGGCCGTTTGGTGTTCAGCAACCTTGTCTGCTATTCCCGGGTTTGAAATTCCGGCATCGGCAAGGCTTAATAATAGGGATGTTGACAACAACACAAATTCCAGAACAATAAGTGCCTTACAAATAAACAAAGAATAAGCTCCAAATAGTCATTCCGTGTCTTGTTTCTGTCATGTAAAATTAGAGCAAAAGAGACAGAACACGGAATTGTAATTTAATTAATTAATAGTAATAAAACCAGACACAATAGAAATTCAATTGTTCTATCGCTCCTGGAGTCACGGGAGATAATTAAGATTAATAAACACTCAATTGATGAAACAAAATAGTGACGTCATTCATTCCAATAAAATAAAACTTCTTTATGAAAAAGGTTTTGGTAGTTGCTAAATAGTTTTTCTATGGACTAACCAGCCAACTTACCAATTGTGTGAATAATACGAGAATTTGTGCTCAAGGGGGTAACCACGAGCTCTTATAGTATTATTGCCGTTCTAAAAACGAGACGCGTGTAGCGGCGGATATACTCGCGTCTCTTTTCCACAACTGCAATAATACTGCTATAAGAGCTCATAGTCCCTGACTATCTGGCAAGTCCTGACTGACTGTTTACATGAATGTGTAGGTATGCTCCGTTATCTGTGTCCATAGTGTAAGTTCCGCTCGGTTTTGGCATAAGAATAAACAACATTCTTATGGTTCTGGCTAGATAATTTTGTGCGAGTTAATGTCAGTATTTACTTTGTAGGCTGTTAAAGAGCAATTTTAAAACGTTGTTTCAGAATTCGTACTGGTTTCTTCCATATCGTTTAAACTAACTTTTGCGTATTGGAAATGTGTTGTTTCTACGAGAACTATGCCCACTAACTGTTGCAATTGTTATATTTACTTTTAATATATACATTTCTCACTATCTATTTTGCGAAAATAACTATCGTATTTTTACATTTTTTCTGCAGCCCTGATATAAAGTTTTCATAGACAGCCGTCGCTAACGAGAGCGTTTAACTCTCGTTTAACTAGAGCCCAAGGTTTATATTACCATATGGCACGTGACGGAGTAAAATTCAGTTTACGGGAAAATTAATAGTGCCCTATGATCGTCCCTTGAGTGCACGGTTCAATTTCCTGTGCAACATGTATAGTACGCTGTATGCTGTTGCTAGCGAGATGCGTGTTTGTAAATTCATGCTAGCTCGCTGAGCCTATTCTGTTTGTCATTACAGAACTGCACGTTAAGAATATCAACTACAATATAAAAAAAACTGTTTCTATTTTTACTGCTAATAGTTGCACTAGTTACATAAATCTGAATAGATTTTTCGAAAAATAAGGATTTATTTATAGTGGAAACGTGGAAACGTGAAACGCAAGCCACAACCGTTTACACCCACCATCTAATCGATGTTGTGTAGAAAAGTTTTTGTTTTCGGCTTTATCGCCATTTACCAATATTTCAAATTGTACTTATTAAAGGTCTAGTGTCTGATTCTGCCCGATTCTGTCTCGCCATAGTCAGAACGTCAAAATCAGGCTACCGCCACACTATTGAGTCATTAATGAATTATCTGACTCGAATCCCTGGTAAGGTAAACTTCGTCAGTTAAATAATTGTTGATCATAATGAAAAACATGTATTTACAAGATTATGGCTGTTGTTATCTTGAATAAAATAGTAAGCAAAGTAACCAGCTGGACAAAGGCCTCCATCATAAAAATCAAGTCATCACCACAATTGATGAGGCTTATCACCACGCTTGTCAAATGCGGGTTGATGATCAGAAATCTTGGCTTTGCATCGAAAAATCCGAAATACATTTTGCCCGACCTGCCCCCCGACCGCCTAACCGATCGCTTTGGCTACGTGTATAGTTTATGACGTCATCTTGTCATTTCGTACTGCCTATGAAAGCAATATCGAAAGCTATAGCCTATAGCTATAGATATATGCCTATACCTATTAGCTAGATGACAAGATGACGACATAAACTATACACGTAGCCAAAGCAATCGGTTAGGCGGTCGGGCCCCTGGGAATTGAACCCGGGATCTTCGGGTATCGGGCCGAGCGCTCTGCCACTCGGCCACCGAGGCGTTCCTCGTAATAAATAAATAATGAAATGGCTCAGCGACCGAAGGAGGTGAATAAAATAATATTTAACATAAATATATATAACAAAACTGTCACTGGAAGGACGTATGGGTGGATCCTTAGTCAACTGACGGCAAATTTAGCCAAGCACTAATTTAAAATACATTCGTTCTTTCAAGTTGACCGTGAAAAATATGCATAAGTACTTAGGTAGCTGCTGCTAGCTATAGAAATATTTTAAGTGACGAACATGACATGTAGCAAGTCATCCGTGGTTCGCCGGCCATTAGTCTTTCTTTGTAGTCGCATGTAAGCTATTATGGCTTATGAGGATGTCGGCTATTTACGGTTGAAATAAATATTTAAATCTATCTACCAATATTACCAACCCGCACTGGGCCCGCGTAGTAGTTTATGGCCCGTTCTCCCTATCCATCCATAGGGAAAGCTCGTGCCTCAGCAATGGGGACATAAAATGAGCTGATGATGATGATGATGACGACCAATATTAGTCCAAGAAATTAGGTTAGTACGGCACTATTGTTCGACATATACCTAGAGCTTGACATCAGTTTTCGTCGCCCAAATGTAACAAAGAATTTCATTAAAATTTTACTGAATGATAGCTATGAAACTGGCAAGCTGGTGTTCGGTAGACCTAGCACGAACTTCTATCGATATTTAATTGTTGCTATTGTCAAAAATCAGTTTCTGACCACTATTTTAAAGATTTAAGGAAAAAGTGTCGATCATTGGTTCTTGCCGAGCAGAGGAGCCACTCACAACCCCAGCTAGCATCATTAGCTTTGACGTGCGCCACTAACTAATCGCAAAACACTTGAAAGATAAAAATCTGTTGCAACCAAACCGAATGATACTATGTTTTGATAATATCCAGCGCCGTTGGACTTTGTTATTAGGCTATTAACCTACTTTGATAATAAGTAAGTGAGGCGTATGTAATTAACAATGAAAACACATTACAAATGCGTTGACAAACAAAAGCGATAAATAGAAATATAGGATAGTGGTCGTCGAGAATAGCGCTCGATTGCTCGCGCTTACAATTCGAATAGGGTAGTGGTACCAACCAGTATTCGACAGCTGGAACCAGTGGTCGACCTTACTTTCATTAAAAATTGGGGTCAGCAACTGAATTTAGTCTTTAGCGATAATTGCCTGCTTCCTAGCTTCCCGTAAAATTTTAATGATATTATGTTATTTTTTGGCGACGAAATATGTGTCAAAAATTAGGCTTAAAGTGTTGATTACTGGCGCAATTACCCTATAATCATAAAAAAATACATATCACCTCCAGCGTCGAACGTCGATCGAATTAAATTGATTTAACGATTGTTATACGTTATTGACAGTTGAGCTATTAGATAGGCGGGTCACCGGTTGGTTAAAAAATATGTATGTCTCGAGTTTCCCTGTGCTTGAAAGGCATGCTTGATTAGCCGTTGGTCCTGGTTGTTGTAGCATGACAGCTGTCGTTTAACCCTCCAAACCAATTTGGGTCAGTGTATACCTATACAAGTTATGACTCGATCTCCACATTTGACGACCTGTGTACTTAGAGCATTAAACCAACCCCGCGTACAACAAATGGACGTTTATAGGGTGATGTTGATAAATCATTTTGATGATCTATATAGATATGAAAACAAAAGCATTGTTATTTTTTGCGTATCAGCTTTATAGTGCGTGAAGGTTGCTCACTAGCAATGACAACAAATCGGAAATGGATAACGATCAACACGTGGACCTTGTTTTCCGTCATTTATGGTTTCTACGCAGAATAATTGTGTTATTTATATTGCCTTTGCGAAACTTGTGATAAGCGTAATTCTTTTATAAAATATGTAGTTGCGCCTTTTGAAGTTCAAGCGCCTGTTGTTCCCTTTGATTGAGCGGTCAAAACACGAATTCATTGCCAAAAAATAAAAAAATATTTTACATGACTTTAGTTTTACGGAGACTCAGTTTCCAGGTGGTCACGGACCAAAACGTCAGGATAACAATAGGTACCTATAATTAAGTAAAATGAAACACGACATAGATTCGTGAAAAGTATTTTTTTTTCAATGATGTTGTTAACGCGAACTGTAGAGAAAAAATTATTGCAGAACTTTTTTTCGTTTTTTCACTATTGAGTAATTACATTGGTATCTTACAAGGTTAGTGCATTAGTAGGGTTAGTCAATATGTTAAAAAAAATATATAAATTACTCGACCCGTCCCGGCTTAGCACGAGTGGACATTTCTTTTTTATATAGCTTAAGCTACTCTGCGCTAGCCGCTAATAGTGAAAGATTTTTTTAAATCGATCCAGTACTTTTTGAGTTTATTCGTTGAAAACATATAAAGATACAAAGCTTTCATCTTTACAATATTAATTAATATTTCTTAATTACTACATGCAGTACATTTATGCAAAGCACTACAGTTTATTCTTGAACCGATAAACGGATGATCCTAACGTTGTCATCAGTTGTCTTTATCAGCCTGTAAACGTGCCACTGCTGGACTCAGGCCTTCCCGCATAAACTTGGGCAAATCAGGTAGCAAGCCCACCACGGTATGGCCCCTGACCCTGAGCTCCTAAAGCAGTATTAGGTATTGCAGTTGTGGAAACAAGACGCGATTATATATGCCGTTACACGCGTCTCGTTTTCACAACTGCAATAATAGTGCTATAAGAGCAGATCGTAACGGCCCCAGTGTTCGACAGGAACCACACATCAGCATTTTATTACTTTATTTTTTAAATATAAAGATAACGGTCATCAACAGTCAACGGTTAGTTGTAAAATGTTTCATACCTTCTTTATATCCGACGTTTCGACGACCAAGTTACACCGGCCGTGGTCACGGGCTGACTGCGCCTGCGCTGTCGCGATTTAAATCCTTTGTTAAGTATGGGACGCGAAAGTTTAAAAGTGTACATGACGAAAATTGTGTCGAAGACTGGGCTTAGGTATTGGGTACCATAGTTAAAATTGTATTATTAATAATAAGTTTACTTACTTCAAAACCATTATTTTAATCATAAAAAAAATAATTTCTTAATAAAAATATTTTCTTTGTTTACTTAAGTAACAACTCGAGTAAACCAACAATAACTTCATAAGTACTAAATTGATTCTAAATTACTCATTTAGAATCAGAACTAAGGCAAAAATGCTACTCTTGATTACATTACTCTATCGCCCAGCCAATTGTCGATGCACAATTACCAAATGCAAAACGCACAGTCACTTATGTACAATTAATTACACTCACACCTTGTTCTATGTTCTGACATAATCAAAGCTTCGGAATTATAGGAAAGGTAGAAATTATAGGGATACTATTATTACGTGTTCTGTTATTCAATCACTTTCGTAGAAATTAGTGACACTAATAACATGGTGGTTGGTTTCATAATCGTTAGGACGACTTACAAGTTATATTGGAAAAGTAAAAATAAAAACAGGTGTTTGAACCCGAGTTTCCTTCTGGTCATCCTCTTCAGGTGCTGTTAAAGACGCATAATATATGCCATGTCATTTGTCAATTAAGTTGTTATCTGTTCAGAACAAGGATACTACTAGTGGTTTCATTTTCAACCCTATTGGTATTCCCATACAGTACAAATATACCATACAGGTCCCTTTACCATTTTTCAGGTACCTTACCAGTACAACATACCAATAAACCCTATCCAGAATGTTTCAACACTTTTAGTAAATATTGTATTTAATGCTATTTATTACATAAAAGTTATTTACAAGTATACATATTTTAAGTAAAAAAATATTGTTTTTTAAATAGAGGTGTAAACAATAATCACGTATTATGGCATAAAAGATTAGGTCACATTGGCAAATCTAAGTTTATGCAAATTAAAACAAAGCAATTGTTTTCTGATATTGAAAAATTAAATCACATATCACCGAGTGATGAATTATGTGAAGATTGCATAAATGGAAAGCAAGCATGTTTGCCATTTAATCAATCAAAGTCAAAAATATTAAAACGACCTCTATTTAATGTCCATTCAGATGTTTCCGGACCCGTCACGCCTTCGACCCTCGACGTCAAAAACTATTTTGTAGTTTTTATTGACGAGTTACTGTGCGACGTATTTAATAGTTCATAAATCAGATGTTTTTGCAACAGTTCGGGACTTTGTTGCAAAAAGTGAAGGTTGTTTTGGTTTGGGACTGGTCAATTTGTACTGTGACAATGGTGGTGAATATTTATCGAATGATATGAAAGAGTACTGTTTGCAAAAGGGTATATCCTACCACATGACAGTGCCTCATAGTCCTTCCCTAAATGGAATCTCTAAGAGAATGATAAGAACAATTACAGAATGTAGTCGCGCCATGATATCGGGTGCTAATTTAGATAAAGCGTTCTGGGGTGAGGCTGTTATAACTGCTACATTTTTAATCAACATAAGCCCCACCAAGGCACTGAAAATAGATATCCCACCATTTGAATTGTGGCATGAAAAGAAGCCTCAATTAAAGTATTTGAGGGTTTTCGGGTCTACGGTTTATAATCATAATAAAGTGAGGAAAGCCAAGTTTGATAATAAGTCCTTAAAAGGGATATTTGTTGGCTATGAACCGAATGGCTACAAGGTGTGGAATGTGGTAGATGAGAAATTTGTGAGAGTCAGAGATGTAACAGTTGACGAGATTAATTTCTTATCGAGCAGACCTTAAAAGTCTGGTGGAATAACATCAGTTAATTCCTGCAAGCATACCGAAAGAATTATGTCTGAAAGTTCCAGTACGCTTGGTAACTCTGACGTGTGTGATTTCAGAAAGTCATACAACTCTGATACAGATAAATCAGATAGTAATAAAGTGTCACAAACTGAACCGTTAGGTCCACCACCTAAAAACCTGTTCGCGAAACAGATGTGCAACCAGTTTCAGACTACTCTTCATTGCAGGACAAGTAGATCACGTCCCCAACTGATATGAATTCACAAGACCTTAAACGGAGTGAAAGGATTAAAAACATGCCTACTATTTCTTATGATGAAAACGATGATATTTCTCAAAGCTACTTATTGTCCACAAATTCTTTAGTATGCAAAATACCTAAGTCATATGAAGAAATTGAATTTAGAAATGACAGACATTTATGGCAAAATGCTTTCGCTGATGATATTAATTCGCTAAATGAAAATAATACGTGGACAATTGTGCCTAAACCAGCAAACAGTAATATCGTCGGTTGTAAATGGTTATTTAATATTAAAAATGATGAATTTGGGAAACCTGTAAAATATAAAGCTCGTTTAGTTGCTCGCGGTTTTAGTCAAGAGTATTTGACTGACTATAATGAAACATTTGCACCTGTTGCGAGAATTGCAAGTTTCAGGTTAATGATTGCTTTTGCAAATCAATTTAATTTATTTGTCCACCATATGGACGTGAAAACAGCATTTTGAAATGGGGATCTTAACGAAGAATTATACATGGAAATTCCTGAAGATCTTCCTAAGGCAGATAATAAAAACAATCCGCTCGTTGTTGGTTTCAAATGTTTGAACAAGCGCTAATTGAAAAAGGTTTTCGATAATCATCTGCAGATCGATGTATTTATGTCCTAGACACGGGTGATATCTATAAAAACATTTATGTTGTTCTTTATGTTGACGATGTAATAATAGCAACGGGACTATTGTCTACCATGAATAGCTTTACAAGTTATTTAATGCAAAAGTTTGAAATGGTTGACTTGAAAGACATAAATTGTATCTTGGGAATAAAAGTTACAAGACAAGACCACAAAAAGGTTACTTTGGATCAAAGTAGTTACATAATAACAGTCTTAGAAAAGTTTAACATGAGTGACTGTAAACCTGCCAGTACGCCATTAGAAACTAAAGTTGATCTTGAAGCTTTGAATTCGTGTGAAACGACAAATGCCCCTTGTAAACACCTTATCGGATGTTTGATGTATATTATGTTGTGTACCCGACCTGACTTAAGTTTTTCTGTGAACATTCTCAGTAGGTTCGCTAACAAAAACAATCAGGCACTCTGGTCACACTTGAAAAGAGTGTTGCGGTATTTGAAAGGATCCATAAATTTAAAGTTAAATTACACCCGCAATGAATTATGAGAACTATATTGAATTATATTGAATGGTTTTGTTGATTCCGATTGGGGTAGTGACGAACTGTTTAGAAAAAGCACCACGGGTTATTTGTTTCATTTGTTTGAACAATGCACAATATGTTGGCAAACAGAACGGCAGTGTTCAGTAGCTGCTTCGTCTACTGAAGCGGAGTATATGGCTTTGTTTGAAGCAGTTAGAGAAGCTTTGTGATAATGGTGCACCTTCTATGGTCGGCTTACGTAAAAGTTTCATCGTTTAACGACGTAACATATTATTATTGTGAAGTCAGATGGCTGAGCAAAGGAAAAATGTTGAAACGGTTTTACGAGCTTAGAAATGAGATAGCAGACTTTATGAAAATAAAAGATAAACCACTATCTGAATTAAGTGACCCAAAATGGATATGTGACTTAGCATTTTTGGTCGATCTTACATGCTATTTGGATGATTTAAATTTGAAACTTCAAAAACAAGGACAGTTAGTAAATGATTTGTACAGCCATTTAAAAGTGTTTCAGAACAAACTACGCTTGTGGGAGTCACAGATGCCGTCTGGTAACAGTTACCATTTCAACACGCTCTCTGCGTATGAAAATATTGCTTATGCTCAATATGCTGAAGAACTCAAGTTACTGTCGGAACAATTTTCGAACAGATTAAGCGACTTCAAAAACATAGAAGACTGTTTCAGTTTATTTGCTACTCCTACAAAATGTAATGTACAAAATGCTCCAATACACTTACAAATGGAGTTGATTGAGATTCAAGAAAACTCACTCCTAAAATCCAAATTTGAAGACGTAGAGTTGTGCGATTTCTACAAAAAATACTTAGAAAAAGACAATTTTCCGCAGCTTAGAAAATTCGCAAGAAGATTGATTTGTGCGTTTGGCAGTACTTATAAATGCTAACAGTTCTTTTAATTGATGAAAGTTAATAAATCAACACATCGTACAAGACTTTGACTGACGATAATTTGGAAAATTCTTTACGTCTTTGTATCAGTGGAATTAATCCAAATATCGATGGATTAGTTTCCCAAATTCAAGCTCAAGTGTCTCATTGATTTCGGTGTATTTAACTTTCGTAGTTTGTAACAATTGCAATATTAACGATTTAATTATAATGTACCATTTTTTTAAATTTCATTTTGTTATTTTAATAAATTGTACTATAATAACATTGTCGTATTATTTCATGTCTAATATCTATCGCAAAAAATATTATCATTACTTTAAAATGCACTAAGTACTTTTAACCGCAGCCCGCGAACGTATTTGCACGCTAAAGTTTGGCCCTCAACATGTCAAAGGTTGCCCATACCTGATATAAAGTATCATTTTTCTAGGGAACAGGTTGAGAAAAACGTTATTAAAATGGTTTATGTTGCCACAGGTAATCAACTGGCTGATGTGCTGACAAAGTCAATGGCGACCTCACGCTTCTCAGAATTGAGAATAAGATTAGGTGTATTGTAATTTTATTTTATTGACAGTTGGCCTGATTAGGTTTTGACTGGTTTCTCTAATCCTCGTTGCAACGAATGTTGGGCCAATAGAAATGTTTCCAGTCAAAAGGAGAGTACATCATAATGTAATTGTAATTATAATGTTCTTATATATAATTAAATTAAGTAACTTAGATAAAGAGAATTTGTTTTTGAGGGGGCGTGTTGGATAACACCAAAAATAACTCAAACTCGTCCCATGCTAATATGTCCTTAATTGTTTAGTAATAGAGTCCATCTTATTAATTTGTTTGTTACTAAGGTTCATTATACTTATGTTTTCCACTTGAATCCCGGGGGAACACCCATAGTTAGTCTTGAGCAGACCGTGCTCGATTAGACACGTACTCTCCTGTTAAATAAATAATAATCTTATTTATAATGCTTGCCTACAATATGGGTATCAAATGAAGGGAATCAGATGTACAGATTGAGAAACGTGTCCAGCGATAACTAAAAAGTAAAAAAGAAATTAAAAGAAAAAAATCTTTTTAAAAAACAAGATTTAAATGCGCTAAAAAGAAAAAAGAAACTTTTACTTTAAAAGTTTAGGTACTATCAACTTATAACGTCGTTCTACACAATTTATATGATATAAAAGCTGGTTGCGAGATTTACTTGTGTAGACAAACAAGTAAATTAAATAACTTGATGTGATTGATAAAACTATTAAAATTTTCAATCTAAGTAAATACGAGTAGGTACTTAAATCTCGCGACAAGCTTTTATATTATATAAATTGTGTTAGAAGTTGATAGTAAAAGTTTTAAAGTAAAAGTTATTTTTTCTTTTTAGCTCATTTAAATAAAAGCTTGTTTTTATTTAAAAAGGTTTTTTTGTAAACCTTAAACCCGTATTAGGTATACACAAATATTTACCTGTTTTAGCCACCAAAGTTAGAATATGAAGTTCTGCATACTGTTTCAATATTCGGAAACCTTCGTTCGGAAGCGAAGTCAAGGTAGGTGACTATTTGTACACAAACCAGTCGTTGCCCTTGACCAAAACGACGAATATCTGGGAGAAGGTAGGGTGGATGGGTGGCTGGAGCTGACAGTTCCAATTTGGTGCAATGCTCACGATCGTGTCGATGTTTTGTACATCTAAAAGGCCACTTTGTCGATTCAAACGGTTTTCACTTTAAGACTCGAGTTACTGTCGTGAAGCAAAATTTCTACGAAATTTTAATCAATGAAATGGAATCAAATACGACTCACAATAAATGATTAATGAATGACTATTTTATGAAAATTGTTTTAATTAGCTCAGTTAAACTTTCGATCAGTTGATTTTCTCGCTATTGTTCATTACCTATTATTATATTACACATATATATATATATTGCACATAGAAAAATAGGCTCCACGATTGTTTAACAATAAAAAAAACAATAAATTAAAATCAGGATTGTCTCGTTTTCCCAAGGAAAATGATAATCGTTCATAATTATAAACAGCTTCACATCCAAGATGTTCTATGTCAATATTTTAATTGGACGAGCCACGGTGCCGTATGCGAAGTATGACATAGATTGCCAGCTCCGAATACTCGCGCGTGCACGCGTAGCCGTAACCTTAGATCTTCATAAATATTCTAGTTATTTTAGTACCTACTCGGAACGTAAATTAATACCTACTGCGGTCGGCTCTTAGCAACATGTTATTGCCATTAGAATACTTTTTGTCTTGGAGTGCTGCAACCGCCTGCGGGATAAGGAATTGATTTTGTCGCGTGTGCGTGTGGTAGCAACGTAGCTCACATAGCGACGGTCGCTTGGTTGGACGCCTAGTTTTTGGGCAACGTGCCAATCGATTTTACGAAATAAAGTGACGTTTTGTGTCAAGGGTTCGTATTTTATTCGGGCGTCACACTCCGACGCCGTGTGATATTTACGGCTATAAACAAGAGACGCTGCAATTTTGAGACTTAGCTTTCAACGATATAAAATTAAATAATCAAATCTTTGCTCAGTTTTTATGACTGCAGACGGTGGGGAAACCAAAGACTGCATGCTCATGTTTATTACAAGAGCTTTGTTCTACTGCATAGGAACTTGGTAGGTACTTCAAAATGAAAATGCCAAGAAATATTTTATTGTAACTGGTGTACTTTCTGGTATTGGTTCGTCTTGTGTACGTCTGTTGGACCGTCTGTATAACCAATAGTTTACAAACTATTAAATATCATTGTTAGTGACAACAAAGTAATAAAATATTTTTTACCAAAATAATAATAATTTTTCTATTAATATAATCCCTTGGCGTTCATATTATTTATTACCTAACACTTAAAAGAGCTTGTGTTAATGATTCAGATATAGTATTTTAGAATATTTATACAATCTCATTACTTTCTAATCTAACCTATACGAGCGAGAACCTAGCCGATAGAGAACCTAGCCGAGTAGGCAACTACATTTTTACAATATGTGGTTTAACTTTCCTTTTTTATTGTTGCAGGTTAATACAGAAACAAAATCATGGCGGAGGGGAAGATAGAAGGTAAGATTAATTACGCATTGACCTAGAACTTTTTACTATAAGGAAAATGAACCTTACGATTCAGGTGGAACGGTGAATTTTGTGTAACTTGCTTTAAGACAATTCGAAATTCCCCTGTGCATTAAATTACCTCGAATTTATAAATTATCATCTTTATACTGCAAAAGCGTACTAATCGATCATGCCTTGAGGGTTAAATTGCAGATTTTTTTATAATAAATTAGTAAGGGGAAATGGGTATTTAGTAAAAAGTTTTATCTTATTAATCTACGAGTACCTATATAAAACTCGAGATCCATGACAGTCCTTTTTAATTTTAGAAAGTTATTATTAGTCCATGGAAATCAATAAAAAGAGGATCTATCTATTCATTACAAACAGACGATAAATATATATATTTTTAATAAATAAATCGCAACTCAATCACTTACATCGGTCAAACACGCGTCTGTCAACGCATTGAACAAATTAAAAACAATACGTCAATTAGTGTCATGTTGGGGCACATTAAAAATTATTGTGATACCTATCTGTTTAATGGATACGTTTTTAACGAAATCTTTTGTTTACATTACGTCTGAAAAGTTTGAGATGCGCGCTCAACAACCGATACCGCGTGCCGATTATTGAAACTGTGTTACATTGGCGCGTCACAACTTAGTTTCATTGCGTTTCTATGCGAAATGTCAGAGGACAATACGGAGTGACTGATTGAGAGCATGTCGCATTCCGTTATCGATCGTCGGCGAGGTTAGTCTTCGAGCATTTTATTTTTTTTAATGGACCCACCACAATGCATTTTTGCGGAAAAGGACGAGCCGTATAATATTCTAAAGCGTAACCTTGGCCGTATTGAGACGCTGCGGTATAATAATAATTTAAATGGAACTTTTATAATATTTGTAAAGAACTTGGAGTTTTTCTCAAACTTATCCTTAAACAAGCATGTTTTGAATTTTTTTAATTAGAGTTTTGAATTTTCAATAAAAGCGGGTGTTTTGCTTTTGCCAGCACCCCAGCAGATGTGTGTAGGTACTCACGCTCGTACAGCCAGCGTCATAATTATAATCGCTGCCACATAAATTGAACAAATATTGCTCAGCACTCGAGAAAAAAAAATGGTTAAACTAATGAAGCAAAAATTTGTTAAAAAGTAATTTTTTGGATATGTGAAGATTTCAAGCACTATAAACCCTAAAAACTTTAATTTTTAGCTGTAGTAATAGGTAGGTCAAGACGGGTTTAAAAAAAATATCTCTTTTTCGGAATTACGGGTTACGTCTGTTTGCGCGGATGAAGTCGCGAGTGGATCGCGAATTTCGATCCGATTCGAACCCCTTGGAGAATCTAGCAGGGAAAGTTCGGCGGCGCTGGAAAGGCCGTCTTAGGCCACCAAGCAAACTACCCAAATACACAAAAACGATAGCAAATTACCTCCACCACCCACTTTTATACTAATTTAGGGACGTATCTACGTTAGGAAAACCTTGCTACACCGCAATTTGGCTCATAAAAACGATCTTTTTTGTAAATACTAATACGGATGTTGAGTTGTTAAAATGTTTGATAAAAACCTCTCACCAATCACAGCGGCAAACAAAAAAATTGTTCAATTAATTTACATTACTGTTTAGATGTTGCTTAAAGGAAAACATACCTACCGGCCCGTATAATGTTAACTTGAGCTAACCAGGATATTTTGAAAAGATTAGGTACGCGAAGGATCAATAGAAAAACTTATTCTTATTTTTATGTATCAATAAAAGTTATCACATCACAATGTGTCAAATCGTATATATTTTACATAGTCACGAAGCCATTTTGTATTAAAGTAAAAGCGGCACTTGAAGACCACCTTATCTAAGGCAAAAGGTATTTTTAAAGTGCTTTTGCATTATGTTTGTCCTGAATGTTATATGATATTAGCTTTTTAAATATTCCATTACGGGGCAGCGCTGCGCCTTCCTCTCATCTGATAGTTTAAGACGATAAGGCTGAAATAGAGCGCACTTCACCAGGAATCCTCAACTACTGAGTAATATTTAACTCTAGCTTATTTCTAACTCAGTGTTCCGCAGAGTGTGCGCCGCGGCACGCTGGTGTACCAAAATTCAAAATAATTTATTCAGTTTAGGCTACAAGTAGCTCTTGTGAATGTCACTTTGCCATCGGTTCGTAAATCTACTCTGGGCGGGAGATCTTGTAGGTACTGAGAATAACCGGCAGGAAACCCAGCAAATGTCCAGCTCTTTTCTCCCTTACAGCGTCTAAAATATTGGAAAATGCCCTATCATAACATACTGTGGTCACTAGTTGGTGTGCCTCGAAAAAATAGGTCTTTCTCATTTATATCTTTCTATACTACATATAAATCTGTGGGCTCTGTCTGTACATGCAATTTTTCTGACACATTTTGGGATAAATATTCGTTACTAAAAGTTTGCGGAACACTGTTCTAACTGACAAAATCCATTAATTAATTGTCTTAATAGCGTCAGACTAAGACAGGATGATGGGAAGCCAGCTCATAGGTATACTTGGTATTGTCCGAAGGTGTGGATAGCTAACTAACTTGAATATATTTCATTTCAAATAATAGTAAATAAGTAGACTGTACCCACTGCCAGAAAAAGGCTTCCCTCAATATCTTAGAAATAGAATTATCTTTCTTTGATACATCACACATTCAGGTCATCGTTACAATTATTTGACGGGTTATTCACCATGCTTGCCAAACGCGTGTTGGTGATTGATCACAAACCCAGGGTGTATCGGAAAATCTACCACAACTTACTTTGTCTGACCTGTGCATTGTAACCATGATCTGTGGGTTCCAACGAATGAGCGCTTTGCCGAGTCCACCGATGCGTTCAATGTAATGAATGAGTCAATGATAATAAATTGTTGTTTTTCTTTCGACAGATAACCCTAAAATATTGTCGGGCCCCGTGCTGACCAACTCGCCGAACGCTGTGCTGTCCAAGACCTTGCTCAGCAGATACAATGACCTGCCACTGCCGGCCGATAAGATCCTCGCCACTTACATCTGGATCGACGGCACGGGGGAGCATCTACGGTGCAAGGACCGCACCCTCAACTTCATACCTAAAGTTCCCAAAGGTGAGCATTGCGAATCTTCGAACTATAACCACATTGTCATTCATCATCATCAGCTCATTTTATGTCCCAACTGCAGGAGCACGAGCCTTTCCTATGGATGGATCTCCAAGCAGGCCTTACACTTACACTGATTACATTAAGCAATCAGTGTAAGTGAAGGCCTGTTTTTATTTTTATTTATTGTTTGTACAATACAACAAAATGTTTGTTGTTATCTGCAAAACCTACCATGCTATTTCTAAATTGTGGACGATAGTTGAACCTTGACCGTGTCTCTCTAAATTTTATTAATAGAGTCAGATACGGGCGCAGCATCAGTTTTAAACCAGGTTTATTTAAAGGTGTTGTTTTAAAAAAATTACTCGACAAACGACTGCATCACTAACAGTATAAGTCAGCCTAATTAAACGTTTGAGTACGTTCTGCCGGAATCGAACCTGCCATTACTTAAGTACCTAAAATGTAGCATGAAGTGAACTGCTAGTATTTTAAGTATTTTATAGTCAGTTATACAATTGTAATACGAACGAACGCTCCAGATGTTGTTATGTGATAATAAGTGTAACGAAACTATTAATTCCAGCATACTTTATTATTAAGGGTACGGAATAAGCAGTAAATTACTACAATCAAAAAAACATTCATAGCTGTAAAATAATGCTATACCTACATGATGGTAATATGTTTTTAGTTTCTCTTGCTGAATTAATTAATATTAAGTTTTGATTGTACATGTTATAAAGTAACTTTTTCTAAAGTTGCAGAGTTAAAAAAAATCATTAAAAGTAAATGTCACTGTTGTTACACTTTTTATTGGTTAACCTAACCGCTGGTTGGTTATGCTAACAAGGAATAAATAAATAAATAAATAAAATATTTATTTCAGTTTCTCTCAATCAATCAACATTTGGGTACATTCATTATAGGATCACTCTTATTACTATTAAAAAATTGTGTCGGGAGTGTCCGCTCTTCCTAAATTACATTCCAGATTTAGTTTATATAAGATCCCTAATATAACTGTCCTCTAAAATTAATTACAGTAAACAAACACGTTTTAGTTCTACACGTATACCTATGTACCTACCTACTAATCTAATTTTCATAAAGTGCCATAGTCGTAAACTGCTCTACCAATCTATCTGATGACGCGATCCTGGCTTTAATATATTCTCATTAACATTTGTAATTAACGTAGTTACGTATATGGTTTGGCCTTCGACGAACGAGATATTGGTAAACATTGGTTCCGTATGTTACTAAAATAAACATGCTGAATTAGGTACGCCATTGTACCACACCATGTTGCAACGACTTAATGATACCTTTTTATTTCTTATAGATATACTAGCACGGCTAATAGAGGACTTGAATGAAAAATTATTGTTTGACACGAAAAGAAACTTAACATGGAGTCACGCCCTTGAATACTTACCGCCGTTCTTTTGCCCGAAGGACCTAGAAAGCGTATTCACTGTCCGCTGCAAGCTGAGAGAAATAGAAAATAGGGATAGCTTTGATGAGAATTTAAAAGGTTTCCCAGTAATATTGTCACTTGCAGTCGTATAAATGTCAGATGTTGCTACCGTTCTTTAGATTGTGTTACGCCTGTTTAGGTTGACTGTATGCCGTATTGAATGGTTTAATAATTTATTATGTAAGTAGTGGCGGTGACTAGTCACAATGTTGTATGCCAAGTGCGTAATGTGTTAATGTAATGTTGTTTTCCTAGACACGATTCTGGCATTTTGAGAATCCAGGTTAATAGACTGTTGAGTTTCAAGTTTCTGTGCTTGCTTAAACTTTGCTTTTTTGTCAGTAGGTACTTTTGGTATGTTGACTTTGGTTTAAAATGTCTATTATTTTGAAGTAGAATTGAATTTAGTATCGTATTTTAATTAGTTTAAGTTATTATTGTAGGTTTGTTGTAATAAGACTATAGGCTAAAGTATCTTTTCTGAATTCTTGATGTATTTCTGATTGTATTTTGATTTGTATTTTTGTAGTTGAAATTGTTGAATGTCAATGATGAGTTGGGGATAGTTTGTTGATGAGTGTTTACATGACTGTTTCTCTCGCAGAATTGCCGATATGGAACTTCGATGGCAGCTCGACCGGGCAGGCCGAGGGCCACAATTCAGACACATTCCTTATCCCAAGGACCATCTACAAGGACCCGTTCCGCCGCGGCAACCACATCCTGGTGATGTGTGATACCTACAAGTACAACATGGAACAAACAGGTGCATTATTTTACCATTTATTGTTATCTTCAGTATATGGTTTCTGACATGTAGGAACCTGGGCGCTCGAAATGGAATCTTGTCACCCCTCACATAACAACCCGGGTAACCCGAGCCAAGCCTAGCCTTGAGAGGCGGGAAAGAGTTCAGATCTGAACCCCTCGGAGAATCTAGATCCTCTACTAGTAGCGAAAGGAACCTTACGCTTGCGTGATGCCACTCCCTCTACAAACCCTCTGCCGGTGCTCTGATCGGACGGCTTGAAGAACCCTTCAATTTTCTCCCCATCCCCAAAAAAGTCCGGTGACGCTAAAGATTACTCTCTCTCTCTCCGAAAAAAAATCAGTATATGTACTACTTACTGCGGCTCAGGTACAATACAGGCACGGTATCTGTACTGTGGCACAGGGGGAGATAGAACTTGCGCTAAACTTCGAAAACTTCTAAAACTTTGCTTGCCATCTCACTTAAAATCACCTTCAGAAGTGAAGTTATTAGATGTCCAGTGGAAAGTGCGCTGCACTTTGAATGTGAATCCTATTTAATCTTACCTACAATAATAAATTAGCCAGAACGTATTTGTAATAAAACCCTGCTACTGTACTCGTATAACGAGTACCTACTAGATCCGTCTGCGATTGGAATCTGCCACAATATCTTCATCTATTATTAGAGATATATCTAATCGCTAGACCACACAAGCACCACACTGCTTGCACTGGTGCATATCTTTATACACCGCAGTGTTAGTGATTAATTAGATATTAAAGATTTAGGATAATGGCAACACTGATCGACACTTTAAGCCTAGACTTCGACGCAACTTTCCTCACCAAAAAATAACATAGATTTATCATTGAAATTTTACGGGATGTATTCAATTATTGCTAAAGACTAAAATGAATTGCCAACTCCTATTTTTAATACTTAATTAAAGGAAAAAACTAAACTCAATTCTTCTTCTTATGGTGCCGTCCCCTGCCGGAGATTGGCGATCATCAAGGCAATCCTGACCGTATCAGTTGCCGCTCGGAACAAGGCTCTTGTAGGTACTCAGTCCGTACCACTGTCTGAGATTTTTGAGCCATGAGATTTTACGTTTGCCTGGTCTGCGGCGTGCTATATTATTATATTACCTGAAGGCTTAGTGCTCGTGTGGTTGGCAGCAGTAGAGTAGTAGGGGGAGCCAGTACAGATTCTAACGTTGACTCTCGAGGGAAGAGTCATGAACAGTTGAACACCCTCGTGTGACGTTTTTCTTATATTTTGATTGAACGCTCCACAGATAGCAACAACCGCGTGAAGTGCCAGGAGGCGTACGACCGGTGCCGGGACGAGGAGCCCTGGTTCGGCATCGAGCAGGAGTACATCCTGCTCGACTCGGACCTGCGCCCCTTCGGCTGGCCCCCCGGCGGCTTCCCCCCACCGCAGGGGCCCTATTACTGCGGCGTCGGTGCCAACAAGGTGTTCGCTAGAGATCTCGTCGAGGCGCACTACAGGTGACAGTCAATGGCACTTTTGTACAGTTTTGCGTGCCGCAGCAGAGCGGTGCGGAGCTGGGTGAAAATTAACCAATAATGTTCCCAACTCTCCTCCTCCTTAATAGGGCTCCTTTGGCTTACAGAGTTAGTAGATAGTGTTGTTTTTGTTTTGTTTATATAATTTTAACGCAAATTTTGTTGCGAAACAAATTACAAAAACACAAATGTTCATACCGACCTTCTGACATACCGGGTCAGGTACTCTACCAATTGAGCTATCGTGGTTCTAACCAGCCCGCCGAAATTATTCAACACTATTTACTTTTTTACAATTCAATGTCAACAACTACCGTCATTAACATTACCGTCATTAGATAGTGTTGATTAATTTCGGCGAGTTGTATTAAGCCACGATAGCATAGTTGGTAGTGCACCTGACCCGGCATGTCATGGGGTGCGGGTTCGAATCCCGCTCTTGGATTTTTTTCAACACTTTGTCCTTTTTTCAATAGTGTTCCTTTATTTTTAAGACCTATCTCCACTAAGGAATAAGAACACTAAGACAAGAACTCCCTATTCCAGGTGTTGCCTATTCGCTGGCGTTCCCATCGCGGGCACTAACGCGGAAGTCATGCCTTCGCAATGGGAGTTCCAAGTGGGGCCATCGGTCGGCGTGACGGCCGCCGACGACCTGTGGATGGCGCGCTACATCCTGCACCGGCTGGCCGAGGAGTACGGCGTCATCGTCTCCTTCGACCCCAAGCCGGTGCAGGACTGGAACGGCTCCGGCGCACACACTAACTTCTCCACCAAGAAGATGAGGGAAGACAACGGTATTATGTGAGTACCTACTAGTAAAACTACTGTTTTAGCTTTTATCATCATCTCGGCCAAAAGATCTCCAAATCCCCAACGATCTCCACAACAACCGGTTTCGGGCTGCTCGCATCCAAGATAAGCTAGTTATAGTTTTGGAGTAAACAAATCGTATTTAATTCGCCTCAGTTGGTACTGCATCGTTATTTTTACAAATCTTTATTTTTGTTAAACAGTAGGTTCAGCACCTAATTGCGACCTTGCCTAGCTCGCTCTGTCATTTTAGTTTATTGTAATTATAACGGTACGGTACACCGATTGTATTGATTAAACCCAAGTTACTTTCATATCGTCAGTAATGAGTTCTCATATCCTAGGCATTCTGATGCCGGTTGTGCACTTTTGAACGTGACAGGACGAGACAGTACATTAGTCGACTTGAGCCCTAGCGTCGTCGGGGTTAATCCCACTCCCGATCTCCCCATGTGCCCTCTGCATAGATTTTCCTAAAAGGTGTGAAATAGATTTTTTATATGGTTTCGTTGTTGCAGTGAAATCGAGAAGGCGATAGACAAGCTCTCGAAGGTGCACATGAAACACATCAGGGTGTACGACCCCCGCGGAGGCAAGGACAACGAGAGGAGGCTCACGGGGCTCCACGAAACCGCCAGTATTAACGACTTCAGCGCGGGTAATTACCACACTATTATCCATATATTTTTAATCAGTTTCATCCAGGACGAAACGTATCTGTGTGGAGCTCGATGGCGCAATGGTTAACGCACTCCGTCACTAGTTTTCGCAAAGACTGGTCATCGGATAAGTGTATGTGAATTTATCATCTCGAGCTCCCCCGTGCTTCAGAAGACACGTAAAGTGGTCCTGGCCGCATGAGCAGTGGTTAACAACTATCAATCCGTACTGGTCCCGCGTGGTGCTTCCATTCGTAGGAAATTTGCTGGTGATAATGAAACGTGCCCGTGTATGCGTATTGGTGCCATGTGATGTTGCTATTACGGACTCAGCTCGAAATATAGTGATTTGAATCGCCACCAAACGTAACATCCGTTCTTCATTTTTGTTTTTGTTTTAAAAATAGCTTTTACTAGTTCGTGTACCAGAACTGACCCGATATGTAGTTACAGTCGCGAGCAGAGTTATGTTAACATTATTTTTAGATTGAAAATTGTATTGCATTGATTGCATTGAAAACACTAACGTTAGTTATAATGTGTTTACGTTACAAGAGCGTATGATCGTATGTTTTTTTAATTATTCCTCACAGTCCTAGGATCAGTGTCACTAACACACAATTGTGAAATTTAAAATAGCAGAATCAAGGCTTTGTGGTCATGCACAGTCATTCAGTACATTAATTAAGTACAGACGTACTCACATCAAAATGAGGGACTTCCTTAAGCATTTGCAATGATACAAAAACTCCCAGCGTAAATTAATGAGTTAATTTTTTACCAACCTGTCTGAATCAAAAACCAATTTGTACAACAGACAACTTCCTCGAACGAAAGAGATTTGATATATTTCAATTGAATTGTCCGTTTCCGCTCTCCATTGACCCAATAGGCGAGTGAGATAGAAAATCGTTCCTATTTATTCTTATCAATAGTAGGTCTGTACCTACATATACAACCTTATTATTTTTATTATTTATTGTCAAGTTGGGTTATTAGAACGCCGACGATAGAAGTTAGATAACAACATATATTTCGAATTGCGTCTTATAAAATAACTTTATGAATTATGATATCAATTAATCACAGCGTCGTCGTCGCCTTACAATATTTAATCCGTATATTCAGTGTACAGTTACAACTGGTATTAACCGCATATTGGTCAAGGTTAGCAATTCGCACATGTTTAGGCTCGAACTGAAGCATTATCAGAAATGCTTACGCAAATTAGAACTAATCTAATTGATAGGTACCTACTAATTGTTGATAATGATTAGGTAGGTGCCTATTATCACGGCTTCCTTACATTATATGAATATATAATAACTAGATTTTTAGAAATTTATTAAAAACTTAGTATACGCTATTAGTGATTTTGGGAGGAAGATGGTAGAGTTCACTATGTATACGGCTTTTTGAATACTATACTTGTAGGTATACATAAATCGTGAACTAGTTATACCTACCGCATACCGGTGGTGTACCACAGGACCACTGAGACGAGTGGACAGCATATTCATACAAAACATGTATGTATTTGCATAATATGCTTATGATGGATCGTGTCCCGACTCAACCTTAAGCGACTTGAGATTACTATAGTAAAAAAACTTAGGCCAGTTTCCTACAGAAACAATAGTGATCGACATTTTTTCCTTTAATCATAAAAAATGGGGTCAGCTACCCCACCTGATTTTTGAATTGAGCAACAATTGAATAAGTGCCACCTGCTTCCTAACTGTCATCCAGTAAAATTTCAATGAAACTTTACTATTTTTTGGCGACAAAACTTGTGTCGGACTTCTTGGCGGGAAAGTGAAGAGTCATGTCTGCGGTTTTGTTTTATTCTCTAAAATTTGTGTTATGTCGAATATTAATGTGAAATAATGGTGGATTATTTACCGTTAAGTGTTCGTGCGTGTGCATGAGTGTTGGCAAATGAAACAAAACAGTGCAACGTCACTTTTCAAATTCTCTCAAGAAGTCCGCGTGAGGACTTAGTAAAGCCCCATTTCTTTACTGAGATACTCGAGGGGTTGGGGGTATACCATTTCTCAATTCTCATTTCTATTATCATTCATCATCATCATACTGGAAGGAAATATTGTTTATTTATGTACTACTTGTAAGAAAAATTACTTTGACACTGGCTAAATCTGCTAATCGCACGAAGCCATCAAGTAAAAGACAAACTTGTGTCGAACACAGTGGGTTATTGTGTCAAACTCTACAATAATTACAAAACATTATTTTGACAACAGGCGTCGCAAACCGCGCCAGCAGCATTAGGATACCGCGCGCAGTGGCGGAGGAGAAGAAGGGCTACCTGGAGGACCGGCGGCCGGCATCCAACTGCGACCCGTACGCCGTGGTTGACGCTCTCATGCGCACCTGCATACTGAACGAATAACAGAGAAGCCCCGAGCACACCGCACCCCCAGCACGTGTCAGCTAGCGAGCGCCAAGACGCCACATACGCTCCTCCTTGGTCTGCACTCACACTTAAGACTGGTTACGACATAACGCCAATCATAGAGAGCTGGCATGAAAAAAAAACAAAAGTGCTTTATGGTAATTTGTATACACACTTTTTACAATTTGTATTTGTAACTCACTGCAATGAAAATAGGTGCCAAAGTGTTGTTGCCGTCACAATGAAAATGTAATTGATGTGTTTTGTACTAAGTTAATAAGCAGTTTTGCACCTTGCCCTGTTGAGCTGTCTGCGACTGCGACATTTGTACAGAAGTTGCAGTTTGACTTCCACTTCGGTTGGAGTCGAACGCCACATGAATCACATAGATCTTCCATTCAAGAGCATTTTGACCAAATCAGTCGAGATATTTTACTGCATGCTAAGTGACAACACTGTATAAATTAAAAATGTATAAAATAAGATAATAACATAATAAATGCTATGTTTAAAAATATGTATACATATTTTTACAGTTTGTGACTCTTATTGCTAAGAAATAAAACTTATCAAGTGTCAAATTGTATACATATTGTTAGACATGGTTGTAATAATGGCTGTGTCGAGTTAATTGAAAATCAGTTTCAGTACCTAGTTACAGTAAGCAAAGGAGGAGTTTATTCCATAGCCTTGCACCTTTATGCATGCCATGCATATTTATTTAAAAGTACTTTTATAGTGGTTTAGGGTGTAAAGCAGGACTGTTCGATACTAACTTAGCTTTTTCGTATTAGAACGGCTAGAAAACGCGTCAACTAATCTAATATCGCCCAGAAAATAGAAATATTGCTAAAGAACAATTATTATATTAAAAGGTAAATAGATACATAATTTTATATTACTAGTATAACTCATAGACATACTGCGATAATCACTTGAGTACCATAGCTGACATTAGTACTGGCAGTGCGTTACAAAGGACCACATAAGATATTATGAATTAATATTATTGTCATAGATGTAACTTTTACGAATATTATACTATATTTAAAAATTGTTACTTTGATGTTGAATAGTTTATTTGTATACAAATAACCACATATCATTATTTCTAACACGATCATTTAAACGCCTAGATAAATATTAGTTTAGTGAATTATTAACCCGAATAATGTTCATGAAAAACAGTTATTTGATATTAGTTAATTACAAATTAGTTATTTTGATGGAGCATAATTATATTTACAATTAGAATCAAATTATAGGCTAAATTATAAATCTTATGAATAATAAAATATACCTGTATTGTAATATTAGTGATACTATTGTTTATAATAATGTATGTTACTGCAATGTGAGTAAGCGCCTTGTGAAATTATAGCACTTATGAAATAAATATTATATAACACACCAGAGTATATGTAATCACAAATTATTAGATTCACCTCTAAATATATTGAGATAAATTTTATTGGGAATACTTTATATTTCGTAGCATGTGTCCGAATGTGAAATGAATTATCAAATTTCAATTGTATATGAATATGTTATAATTGTCAACCTAAAGATGTTGTAAGAAAATAAAAGAACACTTTGTTGTAACTGTAGCTGTGGTCTCATTTATTCACGAAGCCCTTGTGGTTTGGTATTTTACAACTTTGAATAAGTTGTATATATCCAATGAAATTCCTTCTTTTTAATGTAATATCATTGGTTATATCCGACGTTTTTCGGAATAAGCCCAAATACACCCCTCCGATGCACATACTGGTATTTGACGCTAATAGCTAAAAGCCTAATGTCATTTCTTTTTTTAACAGAAACACTAAATTCACAAGAAGACACTTAAAGAAAAAGGAAGTGATAAAAGGGTCTTCAATTCCGTTTTCAGTTAACAGGCCGAATGAGCGTGGCTCATCTTGGCATGGCCACCTTCACCAACTCTAAATCTGACTATATGGATAGTAGTCGAAATATGTCGCCAAATATCAGAGTTTGTCGGTCTACCGTTCAAAAGTTATAAGGGGGCATGGCCACCTGTATCTCGAAAACTACAACATTTGATTGAACATATAATACTCGTATGTAGAGAGAATGTAGAAGTATGTCGGAAAAAGTTTCCAGAGTTTGTCGGTGCTTCTAAAAGGAAAAAACAATTTTTAATTTTTCCATAGTAGATGTACAATCGCGTGCATAAAGTTTGTTGATAAAGTGAATTAATAATTTTAATCTGAAAGGTCTTGGTAAAAGAATGCAACTTGATTAATTATATTAAAACATTTTACGGATCTACTCGCGTTTATTTTACACATTAGTTTTAATTAATGTTTATCCTGACGTTTCGTCTCCGTCTCTCAGTGTCCCTGTGACCACGGACCCTGCAAAGGGTTCGAAACGTCAGGATAAAGAATAACTGAAACTAATGTGTAAAATAAACGCGAGTAGATCCGTAAAAAGTTGTTTCATATTCAATGTGTAGTGTTCGCGTAAACTTTAGAAAACAATAATTATAATAAAATAAAAATAAATTTAAATATTTCGAGGCAACAAAGTTTTTACAAACAGGCCCATACCAGACCTTACAAACTAACATATACATACCAATTTAAACAATTATTGTTAGTAAATAAAACTTATAGCTAAGTTAGTATTTAAGCACATCCTTGTGCTGGTCCAGTGGTGTTAGCTAGCAGTCTACCGTGAAAGCGCCGGTACACCACGCCCTTGACTGTCGGGACTCGCACCACAAATGCCTTGAAGCTGACATTGTGTTGCGACTCCAGCGGCTCCACCCTCAGAAGGTTTGTCTTTGTCTTTGTCTTTGTCTTGATGTATTGTATCACGTCCTGCACGGTGATGGTGTAGTGTAGGCGCGACAGGTACGTCGGCGTGGTCGGCGTCGCAGCTCGCAACAGGAACTGAGGCCCTGTCAGTGCAGTACCGCAACGGTTCTGGTTCGGCCGCTGTCGGTGCGCCCTCTTCCTTTGGACTTTCACAAAACCTTCATCATCCTGATCCTTGATGGCGCGCTCTGGCATTCTCTGAGCATCCTTGTTGGATGAAGCAACACAGGCGTATATGAGTGATACGTAATCGGATGATTAGATAAAAACAAAGACAAATAGTTTAATAATGATTGCTCTGACTACAATCGTTCATGGCGATCACATTCTATAAAAATGGCTAACATAGCCGCTTAGTAAACTGGTTTACCATTATTTTTATCAAACGCGCTGGAGATATTAAGGTGCACAAATCCCTAATATAGTAGAACGGAACACTGCTACAGCTAGTACTAGTAGAGGGTTCAAAAGGTGTGGTATGTCAGGCCGAATCTTGCCTGCTTTGCCAGGTATAACAATATATGTTGCATATGTATCTGCCATAGTAGGTAGATACCAGGTGATACGCGGTGACGTGATGTGCAGGGTGATACAGCGGGTAAGACAACCTTTGGGTTGCCTTCCGTGCCGAAGCACCCTTTGTCCCCGATACGACGGGTAGGAGACTCCGTAGCCAGCAGTTCAACATCCCCAAACTATAAACTTTATTGAGAAATTGGATATTTTGTATGGGGTTGATCTGCGGTCGTCTATACCTTAATTGTTACCTATCTGATTCTGTGATATTTGTACCCTTTTTTATATAACCTTTTATAATGTTTGTAACTCTCCACTCGACTAACACAAACGGCCGCGTATAGCTCAGCACTGACGGCCGACAGCGCTGAGCGGTCGGCGCGTCTCAAAAACGCTACCTATAACATTGAGCTATTCGTAGTAATAATAGGCTCAATGACCTATAACTACATACATATTGACCTATCAGCGCCGACTGTCAGCGTGTGGTCAGCGAGAGAGGAAAACCCGCCTTAGAGTTGGTGATGGTGGGCATGCCAAGATGCAACCTGATGCAAGGGCATGACACCTTCTTTACAGCAAAAATAAGTCTTAATAGTATGGGATAGAGCTTAAATTATTTCGACATTAATTCTCGTATTGAAATTCATAATAAAAAAAATATAAAAATTTACTAAATATAAATACCTATTTATAAAATTTATAAAAAACAGTGAAAAAATTAAACGCCCACCCGACCCAGCCAGGAATCGAACCTGGGTCTTCCGCAATCCGGGCGGCTGCACTGACTTTTTATAAATATTTAATTTAGCTTAAGTGCAGCAAGCACTTAAAAAATAAAGAGTAAAAATTTACTAAACATTTTCTGTTGATTTCTCAACCTATTAAAAATTTAGTGATTTAGTGCACCAATGCACTTAAAGGCCAGTCGCTCCTGCCTATCATCCCTTATAACTTTTGAAGGCTTAGACCGACAAACTCTGATATTTGGCGACATATTTTGACATATTATCGACATAGGTACTCTCTATAAAGTCAGATTTAGAGTAGGTGATGGTGGTCATGACAAGATGAGCCACACGCTGAATGAAATAATTGGCAATGTTTGTTTTTAAATTCATTAGTATTTATAAATTTTTATTATATCTTAATTTACACACTTAATAATAATTTAGGTATCAATATTTCAGGTTTATTTATGTGAAATCAAATCAAATTTATTATTGTTACAATTGAAAAAAAAAAGTTAAAACATAGTTGATTAAATAACTACTAAGTTCACATCATTTTCTTTTATACTTAGCACGGCAATGACTCCACACCTCCTGATGTTAAGTGGAAATGAAGTCCAGACGCGAAGACGACTGGTGCAGCGTGAAAACAACGCAGCATTAGTCAACCTCACTCTGCCGGCCCACAAGGTGCTTCTTCATGCCTCGTTTGAAGGACCCCATATCATAGGAAAGAGGGAAAACGTGTGCTAGACTAATCCATCTTTTGGAGGTGCGACAAAAAACGAGTCACCAAATTTCTTTGTGCGCGATGGGATAAGTGTTACAGTGAAGCGATGACTCCGGAGAGCAACACGTGTACTCCTATGGAGTAAGGGAGAAGGTGGGATAAGGTCAAAGAGTTCTTCAGAACACTCGCCGTGGTTTATGCGATAGAAGACGCTGAGTGGCGCTATATCTCTATGTAATTGCAGGGGTTCGAGAGTGTTAGTGACGCGACGCTGCAATCTGTCTAAGGCATCGAGAAGGTACTTTGCGGAACCGTCCCAGATATGCGAGCAATACTCCACGCAAGACCGTTCCTGTGTCTTGTTAGACACAACTGGTCAGGCGTAAAGAATCGCCGCACTCTGTTCAGGACACCGAGTTTTCGTGAGGCTGTTTTGATCACGGCTTCGATGCAGTCCTTTTGATTCAGGTCGCAGCGAATCGTCATACCGAACATGTTGATATTGTTCTGCAGGCTTAGAGATTGATTGATTGATTATGCCAGAACCGATCAAATGTCTTGGCTATGTCAAGGCTAACAGCCACCGACTCAGACCCAGAGATGTGCATTGTACACTAGAAGATCACCTGTTGACCGCTTCGGCCGAAATTGGCGATCGTGAATTAAAGAGTGTTCTTCTAGGTAGTGGACAAGTTGGTTATTTAAAAATGCGCTCCATGACTTTGCATAAAACTGAAGTTACGGCAATGGGGCGGTAATTCAAAGGATCTAACCGATCTCCTTTTTTGGGGACCGGTTGTACATTGGCCTCCCCCAAGATTCTGGCACACAACCTAAAGAGAGCGAGAGACGGTAATGGCGCGTTAACACGGGGGACAACTCCGCCGCACACATTTTTAGGACTATTGCTGGGATGCCATCAGGGCCATTAGCTTTCCGGACATCGATTGACTGCAACTCCGCACGGACATCACACTGCCTGATTTTAAAATCGGTCATTGTGTGGCCACAGTGAGAATTGTAGGTGGCTGTGCATTGCAGTCATCATTTCGGGAGTTAGCCGCAAAGAGTTTGGCCAGATCAACCTTCTCTTGCAGCTTGTGAGCTAAAGTTCCGTCAGGACTTCTCAGTGGTGGCAGCGAGGGTTGGCAGAAGTTTGATTGCACGGCTTTGGCTAAACGCCAGTAGCTACGGCTGCCTGTAGGATGCGTCAGCAGTTCTAGGCCGACCCGTGCAACGCGCTGGGCATCCGCTCTGATGTGGGCTCCTTTGCAGGACTTGGTGGCATTATTAAAGGCAGGTTTCGGATTCCCCTAGAGCTCTACCTCTGATTCGAAGCGCGGTATGCCGCCTGCTTGTTATCAACAGCGTTGGCACACTCGCGGTTGAACCATCGATTGCGCCTGCCTTTGCTGATGAGATAGGAGTGCGGAATATAGTATTCCATCCCTAAAACTATCTCATCAGCAACTGCAGACGCACTAGCTGTTGGGTCCTTCCCACTGAAGCAGCGCTGCCTCCAAGGGACGGATGCTAAATAGTCCCGCATACCATACCAATCTGCCGACGAGTAATGCCAAATCTGGCGTTCAGATACCGCTGTAGGCGGTAACGGGGCCAGAGGCACTTTGCTGGATGCCAAGCAGTGATATGAAGAGCCTAAAGGGGGAAGGCATACCCACTAAAACCACTAATTACTGCCATCTAGTGACGCGCCATGTGGATACACTTACTAAGTTGATGTTTCATGCTTCCTAGATGGCGCTGTCGTTAATTATATTATTGTGATTATTTCGATGTTTAACAAATTCACACCTTTGAAGCTAAGTGTACGGCACAGTTGTCTCTTCAATACATTTAAGGCATATAAAGTTCAAAGTCTATTGAAGTAATTTGACATATTGTGGTAGGTTGACGTGCATGCGTGTATACCAAAATATACGTTACATTGTGAATTTTCCATACGCAACTTACATACAGAATTACGATCACATGAAAAGAAAAACGCATAATTAAGTATATTCTTTATTGATAACATTAATTACTAAAATGTTTAAAAAGAGGTTAGACTTCTAGAATTAATATATAATTATCAACATTTTCCATGAAAATAAAAGAATTAATAACAAAAACACAAACGTACATTTTAAAGACGTAACGTCCCAATATCAAATCATCAATAGTTTCACCGATGAGTTAAATGAACAATGTCACGAATTTAAACGCACGTGATATTGAAGGGGTAGGTACATGTTGTTACTTAGTTACCCTAAGGTGGAATCTAGGTATACGCGTATAAGCCCAGTGTATTTCTCAAGCCATAGTGAGCGAACAACCCTGGATCATGAATGGGTGACAAAATACTTTATGTACAGCCCTGGGCTTAGGAAAGTATGTTAAGCCTTTGGTACCGTGAGATGGGAGTTGTCAGCGCCTGCGAGCACGGGTATAGCTAGCGTGGTGCGTTACGGTCTACTATTTCTGACCTTTAATAAATACTAATAAAATATTGAGTTTCTGTTTAAAATAGTGCATTCAGGTTTGCGCTTAGTGTTTTAACTAATTACTAGACTATTAAAGTGTAAATAAATTAAGTAACATCACATAAATATTTTTATATTATTAAAATATCTAAGTATTCTGTTGTTTCTAACTGTTATTTTTACTTAAAGCAATTATAACGATTGTACTCTTCTGACAGCTTTGTTTATTTATGGTTGCAAAGAGGAATGTTCTAGTTTAAAATAATACCACACTTGTGACAAAGTACATTTCCATTATATCACTTATAGGATAAGGATATGAGAACTACACACCGGCTCTCGCTTTCCAATATTCCACCATTAGCACCGCAACATCGTCCACCACTTTAGTTTATTCGCTGATCGCTTTAAATTCGGCTTTGTATTGACTTTTATTGAATTGACTTAATTCATGAAGGCGTAATTTTAAATGTCGTAAACTCGCGAGTCGTGAACTCGTGACATATTAATTTCAATTAAATATTTTTCAATTTTGTTAAACATCTTTAATTGGCATTAAGTTTAAACAACAACTGTGTTTTCCTTCCAAAATGCTGTTGTTATGTTATTAATAAAAAATATATTTTTTGTCATAGCCCTTGTGTCAAAATCAAGCCACTGACACACATGATTGAGGACGTCTCAAACGAGATAATTCTGGCTGATCGGGCCTGAACCTTTGCCATGAACCTTTAAAAGACAGGCAGCAAACAAAGAATAGAAGCCGAAGCGATAACAATACACATCTTAAAATGAATAACTATGAGCTATACAACGAAATGGATGGACTTAAAATGTAAAGAGTAACTACTATTGTGAATATGGCTAAATGACATGTAACATTCACTGTGTGTATACGTAATGATTATGGTTACATATCTATTATACTTTTAATACATGTAGATTTGATAATTTGAAACTTTTAAATACTTGATAATTATAGAAAACACAGCTATATGACATCGTGAAGCGGCAAAAAGTTAAACATTGATTCTCTACAACATTTATGTAACGAAATGTAATAATTAAGACTATTAGTGCCTTACGACTAAACAAAAAGTGGTTAATTTCGTAACACATACACGCTATTATGGTATACACAATAGGTAATGTTAATACTATAATCATAATATGACATTGACTTGATTGACTAACTGATATAATTATTATGATTATTCCATAAAATAACTAAGCTATGTTTTCTATGAAGTTGAGATAGAATTACAGACTCATCACTACAAGATGGTGTGACGGACATAACTTCATTGGGTGTTAAGATATGCTCAATAGTGCACCTTTATTATTTCCATAGCTTTCATAGGGCAAGACTGGATCAATTGTAACGTGTATCATTAATGTTCGTTAGCAATGCAACGCATGCACAATATACTGCCTCGATTATTTCCGTTTGATTCAACACACAAATGGCATCATATCACGATGCTTATTATCAACTTAATTATATTTCTACCATAATTACGACGATAACAGGCTGACACAATTAGAACACAATTTAGATTGACACAGTAAAGTAATTTAAACTATTCTAATTTGAAAATAAATTATAATTCCGTAAGCTACAATCATAAACTGAACATTATTTACGATACAGATCAAGGTACAGACGCCAGTCAACATATTCCATTCGTTTGCATAATTTACTAATCTCCACTATATTTCGTCTATCAATCGAATATATATCAATCGAATTATCTTTAACATCAATAAGATATAATGCGCTACATACATCTATTAATTTCTAAAACATTTATGGGGACATAATTTTCATTTCCAAAAGTTATAAATAAGCTCGACGAAGAGTGAAAATACCACAAACCGTGTTGGACATTAAATGAAACGATAGGACAGCACATTCCACTCACACAATACACCAATGGTTCCAACACACTTCCAATGTTCACGAAAGGTGTTAGTTGTCAGATGACGCGCGATAGCACTCAGATTTTCCATTGGCTAACGTGGGTTTAACCGTGGGCGATCATGGCGTACAACACCATGACGACGATCATGAACCCAAACATCAGCCAATAAGTGAAAAATCTGAACAGCATTAGCTATCCATGCATCAGAGGATACAGATCCTCAAAGAAGTCCATTAGTTAGTTTTCCGGTGACATGCCGCCCGGGTTGTTGGGGGAGCCGGCCTGGTGTGCGAGGAAGCGCACGCAGTTGCCGATGACGATGTGCGCGAGGTCCTTGATCAGCTTGTAGGGCGCCGAGTTGAACAGCAGGTCGGTCAGCAGCTGCAGCCCGCCCTCAGCCTCCACCAAGCTGCAGTACTTCTCCGCTGTAAAGTTATTTATTCGTTTATTTGTAAACTACATTATCGATAAATATGGCTATGCTAACAACAAGTCTCCACCTATGCAATTGCATTGAATTGCATTATGTCGCTTTAATTGTAAGTTGTTATAATGACAGCAAGTTTCTACTCACGATCACGGTAGACGGTGGTGAGGATGGCGAGCGCTCCACACTAGGTGTAAAGACATTTATTCCCAAACAATTAAGTTCATTTACAATGAGATTAATATAAAAAGCTTAATATTAACTTATTAATATAGGCGCAGCGCAACTGCATTCTTAAAATTAAACGTAAACATGAATAGGGCAACAGTCACAAATCAGCTGTGTTCCGAACGCATCACAGCACACTTTTTTGCAACACTCATTAGCTACCTACGCACGAAACCGGTCTTGGGTCCGCAGCGAGCGCTCGGCACGGCACAAACAATAGACGCAGCTTAGGTATATAGGGATGCATTGAGTCGCCCGACTTATGTTATACGTTTTATTTTTACTTTGTCATTTTAATGTTTTTTTTTTCATTGTCTAACTATTATTTATATTTGTTTTTACATGTTTAATTATTTTAGTAATGATTTTAGGTAAAGGTAATAATTAGTTTATTTTATTTTATTTATTTGTTAGTACTTACTGAATTTTATAAATAGCCGATTTATTTTTATTTTATGTAATTTACTCTATTATATTGCCATCAGTTTAAATTTAAATTTAGCTAATAAATTTTTAATTTAATTCCCTTTTTTTTGATAATTAGGTGTTTTTACAATTCACTAATAAAATGTGCCTTAGTTTTTTTTATATGTGTACATACTTATACATTTTTTATTTCCTTGGATAATTTGTTATAAAACTGTACCCCCCTTATAGATGATATTCTTTTTTCCGTAGTTAAGGATTTTGGGTAATGGAAGGTATAGTTTGTTCTCATTTCTTAAGTTATGCGTGTATTGTCTTTTAGCTATGGTAATATTACAGTCGATTGAATTTGATGTTATCTTTTTTATTAAAATACATGTACTATATTTGTATAATTGGGAAATATTAAATAATTTAGTATTTTTATATACAGTTACTGTAGGGGTAAATCAAAGTTATATCTTTTATTATTTTATTTTGAATGACCTGCAAGTCGTTAAAGAGTAGTTCCAGAAGCTGATCCCCAAATCTCGACTCGATCGAAATATTGAAGGTGTGATTTTAACTAATGCATCGTACAACATAATGCGAAATTTGTGGGGTATACAATTAGATGCCTTGCGCAAAGAACCCAAATCTGGCTGCAACATATTCCTAATATGCTCAACATGCACTGCTCTTGTGCTTCTGCTTGTGTAGGAAGCCCTATATCCCCTAAGACTCAACTTACGATACACAGTGGTGAGATTAGCGAACGCCTACACACTACTCTTGTGCATTCCCCTGTAGAAAGACCTATGTTGTCAGCAAAAAGTTTCTACTTGCGGTAGACAGTGGTGAGATTAGCTAGCTCCTGCACACCCCTTTTGTGCTTCTGCTTCTGTACGAAGACCTATGATGACACAGGTAGTTTCTACTAACGGTAGAGAGTGGTGAGATAACGAGCGCTAGCACACGCTTGTGCTACTTACTGCCTTTGTATTAAGACCTATGATGACAGCACGAAGTTTCTAACTCACGGTAGAAAGTGGTGCGATTAGCGAGCGTCCACACTCTCCTTTTGTGCTTCTGCGTCTGTAGGAAGACCTATGATAATGATAACACAAGTAGTTTCTACTCACACTCACAGTAGACAGTGGTGGATTATCGAGCGTCCACACTCTAATTGTGTGCTACTTACTGCCTTTGTATTAAGACCTATGATGACAGCAAGAAGTTTCTACTCACGGTAGACGGTGGTGAGGTTGGCGAGCGCCCACACGGCCCAGTGCTGGCACTGCGGCGTGTGGTGCGCGTGCAGCAGCCCGAGGATCGGCTCGAAGGAGCGGTAGTTGATGTTCCGCTCGGCGAGTAGGTCCCAGCGCTCGACGGCGGCGGCGACGCGCGCTAGCACCTCATCGCGCACGGGCACCTCCACCGTCCACGCGCCGGGGCCGTCGGAGGCCATGTGGGCGAGCACGCCGGCCGCGTTGTAGCTCACCTAGGTTTTGGTTTTAAGATCTTTATTCTCATACGAATTTACATTACACTTCTAATCTTTACATAGCATAAAACAGACCCCTGAATGCGTATGTTTGTCTGTAAGGACGTCCGCTGCGTCAAGCGGGAGCACGACGTGTTCGGTCGCGGAAAAATTTGGTGATTATGAAGCTGTCATTTGTCAAAGTGCATATACGTGATCCGTCCCGCGAACGGACGAGCACGCTCCGTCGACCGTGCCGTTCACATGGAGGAGTACAGAGAAAAAGTCTATCTATACATAGTATAAAAGAATGTCTCCGGAACGCATGTTTGTCTGTTAGAACCACTAAACCAATAAATAATAACATAGAGCCATTGCAACCTTATTTGTGTTTGATATTTAATTAAAATTAGTTAGCTCCTATTCAAAATAAAATATTATAACATTAGAAAGACAAATAAGTAAGTGAACCACTCAATACCTCAATACCGTCGCTGGAGGAGTCGAGCAACTCGTAGAAGACGGTGAGGAACAGCGGGTTCATGAGCTGCGGTCGCAGCGCCGCCACCTCCGCCACGTTGCCGAGCAGGCCCATCATGTTACGCAGCAACTCTTCCTTGTCGGGAAAGCTCTACAGACATTCAGATTTTTTTTTTTATATTTACGGGTAAGCACAGTGTCTTGATCTCACCCGATGTTAAGTGATGATAAGGCCAATGATGGAAGCGCACTTCACCCGGCTTTCTCAACTAGTGAGGTACTGGCTATCTTATCTCTAGCTGCCGGAACACAACAATGCTATAAACATTGATGTTATGGCGACATATTTAGATAAAATGGTGGTAGCTAGCCAGGCGGACAAACAAGCCCTACCACCAACCAAACCGAGTACACAAACATGTACCCCCCGCTGGGAATCGAACCCGGGACCTTTGGGTCTAAACCGGTGGTCTTAGCCACTAGACCACAGAGGTGGTTAAAATATTGAGCAATCTATACTAATGTCATAAATCTGAAGACATTGGTTTTTGTTTGAACGCGCTAATCTCTCGAACTGCCAGCCGGATTTGATGCGGAAGGCTATTTGGCTATTCCACATCACGCTAGAGACGCACACCCTTAAAAAATGTCAAAAAAAAACGCTAAGCAAATACGAAGTACTAGCTCATTCGGGCGCGGCGGAGCGGTGTGACGCGGTGGGTCGGGGAACAACTAGTGATATTATATAGTAAAAAAAGGTAAAATAGTAAAACGCTATCACTTTTACCTCACTTGAAAACATATTGAAATAAATATTACCTGATAAATTTTTTTTTAAATGTGTTGAAAAATTTCGAACCCTTTTTACGGTCGTTTTATATGCTTTAAACGTATCTACGTATCTACTATGCTAGTCCATTACTGCAGATGTTGGTAGTGCAGGCATCGATGGACGAACGTGACAATGAGAGAGAGTGAGTCCGTTAATGCCTGGTTGCGGTCAAGGCTTGTACGTATATACTTAAATATACAATCAATGCCCACGTCAGTTTACTTTAGGTTGGCTGAAAGAGATCTCTTTTAGAAACAGGTCCACCTTTGCTCACCATTGTTTGTACATGGTTTTCTGTTTGTATGTTTTTTGTGCAATAAAGAATATATATATATAATATGCTAATGATGATGAGCGTTACCCACTGTTCCTTAACGCACACACGTCTGCACGTCAGACTGCCACCAACTGTCCAATTTCCTCAATAGACTTTAAAGTTTAAGTGCCTTACAAATGAACAAAGAATAAGGTCCGAATAGTTATTCCGTGTTTTGTCTCTTTTACACTAAATGAAATGACGTTTACATGACAGGAACAAAACACGGAATAACTATTCGGAGCTTATTCTTTGTTTATTTGTAAAGGGGTATATGTATGGCATATAGTTGAGCATTTATTAAAGAAATTCGACAGTTTTAGATAGGTTGATGTGAAGGCGTCTGTACAAGACATTGCAACTACCTTACCTTGAGACAGGCCAGGAAGTACTCCATGCCGCGGTTCTCCAAGAAGCGCTGGCAGTTCTGCGGCGTCTCGTCGGTGACGTTCCACATGGTGGACCAGGCCACCTCCAGCACGTCGTCGCACACGCGCCGCTCCAGCCGGTCCGATATCAGATTCAACATTTTCTGTAACAATACACTTTGTTATGTAATACCGTTTCTGTTGAACTATTTTAAGCTACGTCGGCATATTCACGAACAGAAATTTGTAGTTCAGTAAACCAGAATTATGTTTATTTAACTTCTTTTTTTTGTAATATATGAGACAGCTATCTATTTTGTTGAGTTTACTCTAAATTATTATTAGAATATCTAGGTAAGTTGAAAATAATTTTGGTACACATTATAAGCAATTTTGATTGGTGTACACACGTAGTCACCACAAATAAGTAAAGTTGCACGACGAAATCCGGGGAACAAAAAGTCGGAAGTAGAGTGTGGAACTTAATCAGATAATGTATTTACAACAATCGAATTACAATTTGACGTAGGCAATTCGTGAATCATAGTTTGCATAAAAGTCCGTTCAGCCATTTTCACGTGATGTGCGGTCATATAAACAGACAAACAGACAAAAATCTAAAAACTGTTGGAAAGTGTTCTGTTATCGATTCTAAGTATCCCCAGCTCACTTTTTTTTAATATCTTCCATGTAAAGACTTAAGACCCTTTTCAGCTTATATATATAAATATTTTTAAAAGCTTGAGGCACTGATGTACGCTATCCGTTATACACTCACACTACACACTCACATAAAAATATAATTCAGGGAAAGTCGTCTAACATACATTGTTCAGGGTGATGAAGGTATTTTAAGGCTCCCAATTTATTTTTTTCTTTATAGTTCGCGTTATTTTTTCTTTTTCATCTTTAATTTTTATTTAAATAATTTTTGGGTTAAGTTTTTATTCAAATAAAAGCTTGTTAAAATATTTTTTTATTGGAATGTTATTTTTTATTTTTTGTCATATATATTTATTATTTATATTTTATATTTATTATCTCTTTTGAGCCTTTTTTATTTACTTATTTAAATTATTTTATTTATTTACACTATTGACATTATTGAATTTAATGGAATATTAAAAACTTTATTGTTTTTTACTCCTTATGCCCTTTCATTTGATACCCATATTGAGAGGATTGAAAAACCTATTTAATCCGCCATCTTGGAGTGGCGGCCATATTGAATTTAGTGTAATGTTATTACCTTATTGTTTTCTACTCTTCAAGCCCTTTCATTTGATACCCATATTATGGGGATTGAAAAAAAAAAACAATTAATCCGCCATCTTGGAGCGGCAGCCATATTGAATTTAGTGTAATGTTAATAACTTTATCGTTTTCTACTCTTCAAGCCTTTTCATTTGATAGCCTTAATAATGGGGATGAGAAAAAATTTGCAATCTGCCATCTTGGATCGGCGGCCATATTTAAATTATTACAATACTGAGTATTTCACATTGTATTGTCACCAGAACTAAAGGTGTATGCAAAATTTCAGCTTCGAATCGGATACCAACAAATGGTCGAAAAATAGTAGCCAAATTTTGACGGACAACTTACAGTGCAAGTTAAATAAAAGCTTGTAAAAAAAAATTGTTACAGGGCAAGCTAAAAAATAAAAGCTTGTAAAAATGAATGTTGCTAAACGCAAAACTCGAGAACGGCTTAACGGATTTGGATGAAACTTTGCACATAGACAGACCATGACCCGGACTAGAACATGGATACTTTATCCCGGTAACAGGTTCCTGTGGGATTGTGTAGTCTTCGCGAACGAAGTCGCGGGCGACAACTAGAGTATATAATATAATTATGTTCATAAGCAGCCCCATTTACAAACGGTATTAACACTGTTTGTGTATTAATCCATAGATGTTATTTTCTTTACCCTTGGTGTATATAATACCACAGAAGACTATTTATAAAAATGTGCGATGGATTTCCGAATCAACATTATCATGATCTGCTCAATATTTCAAGAAATTAAAGCAAATTACTGGATTAACTTAATGGCAAGCGTGTCAACACTCAAGCCTAACGGTGTCAATTACTATTGCAAATAATTTTGTACAGCAAGCTGCTAACTCCTCGGGGTAACTTATAATAAAGACAACATTATTTCAGGTATATGAAAAGAAGGGTTTCGCTGTAGCAGCAGTCTGGCTTTACAATGTAAAACATTTCTAAAGAAACTTTTCTATTAGTTCAGTATCGCACAGTAACCATGGTTATCGTTTCAGTTACGCGCGCCGTTGGTAAATATTATTCCCCGTCGGCAAACATTTCATGTAACAGTTACTGTATTCGCGGAAAACGGTTTCATACGCACAGCATTGGTATAACATAATACATATTATAGACATCATTATCATCATCAGCTCATTTTATGTCCCCACGGCTGGGCACGAGCCTTCCTTATGGATGGGAAGGGTGAACGGGCCATAAACCACCAGGCGGGCCCGGTGCGGATTGGTGGTTGTTAACGACTGCTAATGCAGCCGGGACCAACGGCTTTACGTACCTTCCGAACACGGAGGAGCTCGAGATGATACATTTTTGGTCACCCATCCGGCCCTTGCGAAAGTTGCTTAACCTCAGCAATCACAGACCGGGAGCGTTTATCATCGAGCTCCTCAATATAGACTCACTACAGACATACTTAAATACAATAACACAAATGGGAGGGAAAATGAATAGAGATAAATTTGGCTTGCATTGCATTATAATAATAGCTTTATACAAAGTGTACGTTTCATTTCGATGTAATCGGGTGTTATCAACATATAAAGAGCTTAGGCCTTCCCATATTAACAATAGAACAGAGAGACAACTTCCCATACTAACCTCGCTGGCCCAATGAGGGTCCGTGGGTTTTAAAACGACTGTCATCTCACGACAACAACCGGAACCAAGTGTTAAAAGCGTCTTGTCAACCACAGAGGAACAACAGAAACTGTAAATAGTTAATAATATGGAAATGCTAATGCACAGCGGTATACTACTTAGAAACGGTAAGATTCCCGGGCTTATAATATTCCTCCTGTTTTATCTAATCTCAACTACAAACAGTTAAAGAATTGAATAAATAAAATTGAGCTGATTTTCTTTCCCATTAACAAGCTTTCACTGTCTATAGTTAGGCAAAATTATTTTAAACACAAGCACTTATACTACACACAAGCAGAACTTTGCTAACTGAGCAATCAATATACATTCGTCGGAGCGCAGTTCGCGTACACAACCGAATCAACCAGGTAATTTAATAAAATTCATCATCATCATTATCTCAGCCAAAAGATGTCCACTGCTGGAAGGCCTCCCCCAAGGATCTCCATAATAACCAGTTTTGTGCTGCTCGCATACAGCGGCTTCTGGCGACCTTCACCAGATCGTCGATCTAGCTTGATGTAGGCAATAAAAATAATCATGATAAAATTCATTTATATATAATAAGACTTTCATTCCACACACAAATAGTATTTAAATAATATGTTTTCCTGGAATTTGATTTGATTTGGTTTGGATTTCCACCATCCTAATACCCATGTTTGCTGTCATGCAGCATTGTTTAGCATAGCTGTTTCAGTTAAAAGGGTACTACTTGTATGAGTAAAAATATAGTGCATAGAGGCACAAGAACTGAAGCCCTTACACTTAATATTGAATATCTTTTTCAAATTTCTTCTTTATTTATTTGTAAGGATCTTGGTGTTGCAAGCGTCCATGATGGTAAAAATTGGGATTGCTCTTTTCATTAGGAGGGTCGTATGCTCGTTTGTAGTCGAAACTAGACCGTAATTCACAAAATATACAATGTAATATAACATTTTTACACTCTTTCTGCCTATGAAATTTAGCTATGCCAAATCTTAAGACTTCCCAACACGCGCGCAATGCGCATAAAAAGTATTTTCGTCGCGTATTTATACATATTTATAAATTATTGTACTGATTCACTTTTACATTAGCTTTTCTGAATTTGCTCAACAATTACAAACAAAAGTGCGAGCGATAATGGCAATGCTTTTTGCGTAGCGGCGCATAAACTACAAACGCACAGCATAACTTTAACCTATCAGCTGCGGCGAGCTCTAATCAGTGCCCTAAACAATTAAAATTCTATTGTGTCTATTCACAGCAGAAGACAGGTTAATAGAAAATACAATAATATAACGGATTTATAACATTAAATCTTCGAATCACTATCAACATCATCATCTCAGCCAAAAGACGTCCACGGCTAGAAAAAGGCCCCCAAGGATCTCCATTATTAAATCTTCAAATAGCACAGCATATTAGGTTTTTTTTAACAATATTCACCTTGTTGTTGGTGTATTAATTGCCGTTGACGTTTAGTTAAGGAGCCATTTGCACCAAACTTTTAATTAAGCTTTTTAACTGCCTCTGTGGTCTAGTTGTTAAGACCACCGGTTTAGACCCAGAGGTCCCGGGTTGCATTTCCAGCGTGGGGTACATGTTTATATATTCGGTTTGGTTGGTGGTAGGGCTTGACTTTCCGCCTGGTTAGCTACCACCATCTTTTCTAAATATGTCGCCATAATGTCGTTTGTAGCATTGCTGTGTTCTGGCAGCTAGAGATAAGATAGCCAGTGCCTCACTAGTTCAGGATGCCGGGTGAAGTGCGCTTCCATCATTCTTTTATCATCACTTAACATCAGGTGAGATCAAGGCACTGTGCTCACCCGTAAAAAAATAAAAAAAAAGCTAGACGCTACCTAAAATGTAATTCTGTCACTATCAACTACAAAGAATTGAATAAAAAGAATAAAATATATTTAATTGAATAAAAAGAATAAAATATATTTCAAATAGAATTTTGGTGCAATTTTATTTACACCTTAACAAAAATGCCTTCTTTCAACCTTATGATAAGTGAAGATTAGGTTTAGGGGATCTGCACTTCCCTCGGAAACTTCAACCACCGATGAACTGGCTATCTTATCTCTGTCGGAATACAACAATGCGACGAACATTGTCGTTATAGCAACCGACATGGAAAATATAGCAATAACTACCCAGGCGGTTTAGAAACATGCCCATCCACCAATCAAACCGAGTAAAATAATATATTGTGTACGTCGTGCTGGGAATCGAACCCGGGACCTCTGATTCTGATACCAGTGGCAACGTAGCACTGGATAGTGGGTAGATACGAGTAATGCAACCTGTCGAAGAAAAAAGATGTTGCGAGTAAGTAAAAAACTAAAATCTAAATAATAAAATTAAGTAAAAGCGTCATTCCATGTTATGTTATGTTATGTTATGAGCAATTTAGGTTTTTTTAAATCAAACTACACTTATAAAAACAAATAAATCATACAGCTATTAAAAATATCATATTCAATGCAGTAACAAACACTTTGCTTATGAAATTATAACATCATCTCAATACTAACTAGGAACTATTTTTGATGTGTAACATCTTTCCACTCGCCTTCTATATACTTATACAATTTGTGGGAGTAATTTCGTAGAAATATGACGGAAGTACCGTAACATCTTTCCGCTCGCCTTCTATGGGAGTGATTTCGTAAAAATGTGACGGAAGTAGGTCCGTAACTGTGTGTGACAGAAATCGGGGAATCGCGCAAGCGCGCGCCATTTTGTAAATTTGGGTTAGTAGCATTATCTCCCAGTTTAAAGATTCAAAATCATGCGTTATTAAGTAACAATAAAAAAATAAAAATACCACTTATGGAACGAAAAACAAAAATAATAAAAATATATGCTCAATTTGAAAAAGACAAAGTGTTGAAAAATTCCCCGAGCGGGATTAGAACCCGCACGCCATGACATGCCGGGTTAGGTGTACTACAATTTCTTCAAACTATGCTATCGTGCTACGATAGCATAGTTGGTAGTGCACCTGAAATTGTAATTTGTTTGCAACAATATTTGCGTAAAATTATATGTGAATAATCAAATCATAATAATATGCAATATAAAATAAAAACTATTCACCTTAGGTCTTAAATTAAAAATCACAAATACTTATATTACAATTAGTTACAAATCAACAATCACGTGTTATAAATTATTATATGTACAATACTAATTATCAATTGGCACTTGTATAATCTCATTACCTACATACACAAAATAAAATTAAACAAAAATAGAACAAACATAAAATTGCATAATCTGGAAGATAACTTAAAAGTGAATTCTAATCACGTTTTTAACTTTTTGTAAGAAATCAGAAATTCTATTCGTACTGCTGTGGAGATGATCGATCAGTATATCGTTTTATATACTTTTTTTTCAACCGGTTCTGTTGTTGTAAATAAAAAATATAATAAAAATGTTGTCACTCTGATATTAAAGTCTTTCGTAAGAGTTTTGAACGCGTCTGTGATTGTACTAATATTTAAAACTTATGTTTCGGATGAAACTGCAACTGTGGGATAATGTTACTAACCCGTAAATTTAAAATCGATATTAAGCACAACACATATTATTATTATTATATCATTACTAGCTGCCCCCGGCGGACTTCGTACCGCTTTGACAGTTTCCATGACAACACTACAAACAAATCATTTTGTATTGGAAAAATTTCAAAAATCAAAAAAAATTTAGGGGTGGACCACCCTTAACATTTAGGGGGATGAAAAATAGATGTTGGCCGATTCTCATAGATACCGGATAAGCACAAAAAATTTCATCAAAATCGGTCAAGCCGTTTCGGAGGAGTATGGCAACGAAAACTGTGACACGAGAATTTTATATATTAGATATGTGACATATTGTGTCATCATTTTGATATGTCAAATGTCTTTTTGTAAAAAAATATACTAATTGTTAATTCTTTTTTCTATTGTAATATTGATTTCAAAATGTGAGATGTCAAATGTTACACATCATATGCGACTACTGTAAGGCTCGTTCGTTTTTTTTAAATTTAATTTCTACGAAAAACATGCACAGTTTATAAATCACAACATTGTTTAACGACTGTTACGTAGCAAAATAAGTACTTGCTTTAATAACGTCAATGGCGAAAGGTCCTGATAAATTATATATATTAAATTTATAGGCATGGTCCATGGTTCGGTTAATAAACTTATACCTATCTAAAATGACATGTGCTCTTTTAAATACCTATTCAACAATAGGTAAATACAGACAAACAAGTATGGCTTTGGTATCAGCTAGTGGTAATTGATAAAAAGGCTGAAAGTGAAACTACACTTCTTCATATAGCGTTCTTAACTATATTTTGGTAATAAACGAACTGCTCACCCTTAGTTCAAAAAAATATAATTCTATCATATAACTGTTCCAGTGAACACAAACACATCTGTAAAAAAACTTAATTGCTTAGTATTACAGCATGAATTGACAGTTTCAGCAATAACTGAGAAATGTCCTTTCTACATGTTGTTGTTCTTTTTATTTTGTGTGTTTATTTGCAAAGGACAGTGCCCTTTCGTGATAGGGCACTTTTCAATATTTTGACTCTGTAATGGAGAAAATAATTGCCCTTGCTGAGTTTCTTCTTCGGTTATTCTTGTACTAACAAGGTCTTTCGCCTTGTGTAAACTTACGTCATTATGCCATCGGTTCGTAACCGATAGCATAGTGACATTCATAAGAGCTAATTTGTTGCTTAAACTGAATAAATGATTTTGAATTGAAATCTTACCGGTTGCAAAACTTATTTGCGGACAAAAATGAAATAACATAAGTAAAAAAGATAGATACGTTACTAGCGCCCCGAAGACACGCGGAGTAAAGGAAGGCAACAGTATCCTTTTGGCTTCAGTCGCCGTCGTAGGAGACGGGCCACTGAGTCAGTTGCCAGCTCCGGTTACAAAATCCCAGATTTAGATTGAGTTTTCGTTAGAAAAATGCTATTTTCGTTCTTATTAATTTAATAACGCTATCCCAACACATCATCTACATCATTTGACAATAAATTGTAATAAAATTGTTGTAATTTAAAATGTGCTGCCGCTGCGTTCGAAATTAGAACAAAAAAGTTCGGAGCATTTTCCCTTTTACATAATTGGACAATAAATTGTAATAAAAATTGATTTTTTACCTTCAATAATATTTTTTGCGGTTTTTTGTATGCAAGGTAATATCATTGTTGGGCATTAGATTAACAGTCACTCATTAGAATAACTTTAGTTAGACAAGTAAAGTAATGCTTACCCTTGCTTAGCTTTTAATTTATGCTTGTTACCAATAGCACCGTGGTTCCCCAGGAAACGCTTCTGCGTCCCGTTGACATGGCACGCGAGCGAGTTGAGCAGGTAAATGGCAATGCGTTTCAAGGCAAGTAAAGTAATGCTCACCCCAATAGCGCCGTGGTTCCCCAGGAAACGCTTCTGCGTCCCGTCGACTTGGCACGCGAGCGAGTTAAGCAGGTAAATGGCAATGCGTTTCAAGGCAAGAAAAGTAATGCTTACCCCAATAGCGCCGTGGTTCCCCAGGATACGCTTCTGCGTCCCGTCGACTTGGCACGCGAGCGAGTTTAGCAGGTAAATGGCAATGCGTTTCAAGGCAAGAAAAGTAATGCTTACCCCAATAGCGCCGTGGTTCCCCAGGATACGCTTCTGCGTCCCGTCGACTTGGCACGCGAGCGAGTTTAGCAGGTAAATGGCAATGCGTTTCAAGGCAAGAAAAGTAATGCTTACCCCAATAGCGCCGTGGTTCCCCAGGATACGCTTCTGCGTCCCGTCGACTTGGCACGCGAGCGAGTTAAGCAGGTAAATGGCAATGCGTTTCAAGGCAAGAAAAGTAATGCTTACCCCAATAGCGCCGTGGTTCCCCAGGATACGCTTCTGCGTCCCGTCGACTTGGCACGCGAGCGAGTTAAGCAGGTAAATGGCAATGCGTTTCAAGGCAAGAAAAGTAATGCTTACCCCAATAGCGCCGTGGTTCCCCAGGAAACGCTTCTGCGTCCCGTCGACTTGGCACGCGAGCGAGTTTTGCAGGTAAATGGCAATGCGTTTCAAGGCAAGAAAAGTAATGCTTACCCCAATAGCGCCGTGGTTCCCCAGGAAACGCTTCTGCGTCCCGTCGACTTGGCACGCGAGCGAGTTTAGCAGGTAAATGGCAATGCGTTGCACAAAGCCCTCTTGGTTGACATCAGATACGCCGTTCAGTAGGATCTGAACTACACGCTCATATTCAAACAACTGAAATTAATAAACAGGGCAATCGTTAATAGGACTCCTTGCAAAAAGGCGAAAGAAAAATCAATGGTGACAATGGTCGACTTATTTTTGATTTACGCAATTGGAACCATTCGTTGTTATATTTGGGCAATCTGGAATGCCCGACTAATCACATTATCATTATCATCAACGTACCGCATCCTGAGTGAAATTCATATTTTCCTAATAAATCTAGATCTAGGAGGATCTAGGATGATCTAGATGTAGATCATCCTTTTAGGTTTAAAGAAACTTTATTCTTATAAGAAAACAGATAAAACTTATGGTCTTTTTTGTTTTGTAGTCATAAATCGTCATCATTAGCCTATAGTCCACTGCATGTTTCTAAGGCTACCCTGACTAAATCCTCAGTAATTTCATTTAGTTGCTTGTTGCCAGGCAGAATAAATCGTCGCTCCACCGAGACTTAGGGCGCCCTACAAAGTTTTTGGCATTTGCAGAGACACAGACTCGAAACACTCAGATCTGCCAAATCTCGAGCAAGAATACAGTGACGTCAGCGATGAAATGATGACAACTAAAAGCTACTTGCCGACTAACATTCATCATCATCAGCCAATAAACATTCCACTGCTGGGCTCGGGCCTTACCAGATTAACATTACCGTAACATTTACCATAATAATATGAGGAGAACGGACCGTAACTTACCAGAAAAATCATAACCAGCTCATTTTTTTCATCCACAGGTAAAGCTCGTGCCCCAGCTGCGATGATGACCAGATACTCAAGATATTTTTATGTGGTCATCCGCCCAGTGTCTCAGCACCTTCAGACGCATAGTACCAGAAACGCAAATTACCTTATACGCGGATGGCCAGAAGTGCATTTCGCATATTACCAGATACACATATGACCAGATTTCATTGCGTAAGTTGCATAAATTACACGATCGTAACTTAAACGCCACCTTTACTAGAGCTAGCTAATTTAAGAGCTGTGTTGATAACAGGTAAACTGCTTCATGAACCATAAAATAATCTAAATTTGAACATACCACATCTGTGGGAATCTTGAATTGGCATAGGGTGAGGCAGCCATTCCGCATCATAGTGTCATCACCGAGATGGGCCTCCATTCCGTCCAGGAGGGCAGTGATGATGTTTCTTTTCAGTTTGATGCCAATGCGATCCTTCTCCTTTCCCTTTACAATGTAGAAGAGGGTAGCACTGAAAATATAACAATTCAACACCTGTGACCAACCAAAAGTAATTGAAAGTTGTAAGATAACGAATTGTTTAAATGTTAATAAATGATTGTTCTATATATTAAACAGTTAAAGAGTTTTACCATAAATTGTACAGATATGAATAGAATAGAACATTTTATTGCATAGCTGTTACATTGTTAATTACTGGGTGAAATTGTAATCAAATTTAAACATAAAAGATTTCTAATATTGACATGGTTACTATAAGATATTGTTAGGTTAGCTATTTACGTAATAACTTATGACAAAGGTCCCTTAAGGAGGGACTGAATAAATTAACCGACTTGGTTTTACATGGATCTCAAATCTTTTCCCGGTAGAAGAAACCGAGTTGCGAGTAGGGCTTCCATTACGTAATTTCGCAATTATGTAATTACGGACAGATTTTACCTATTTCTTAAATACGAAACTCAACGGTGTAATTACGTAAGTACTTACATACACATAAATAAAATATAGGCCCTGACTTTTGTGTATAGTTATAGCATAGGCTATACATATGGGAAACTGTTTGCGATGAACATAAGCTCTAATAATAATTTCAAATTTAGTTTTGACCGAACCAAGTTCGTAACATGTTCTTTATTATGTTCTTTTCTAAAGTTTACGCGAACACTACACATTGAAATGAAACAACTTCATAAGACATGTCCCATTCTTGCTTTTTCATTCCGTTAATTTACCATTTTACAAGTTACCTTTGAACATAATATATCTAGGTACCTATCTACACCTATTATTCCACTATATTATACATAAACAAGTACACTGATTCATTAACTGCTGTAAGTAACTTAGTAACTTTGTAATCCTATACATTTATATGGGATTACAAAGTTATTTATTGCAGTTGGTGTATCTAGAAAACTGGACCGAAATTGCAAAATATTTTAGGTTTTCCTTGATTTATACACTAAACACTAATTGTATTCTAAATTTTAAGCTTCTATGTCTGCTAAAGTGCCTTAGAGTTGTGATGATAAGTCAGTGAGTGAGTGAGTGAGTGAGTGAGTGAGTGAGTGAGTGAGTGAGTGAGTGAGTGAGAGACTAAATTAGAAACTTTGACTAGTTAATTCTTAAACTACTGGTTCAAATCGAATGAAATTTAAATATACCATGTTTATACAATGCCTGCTTGGTTACTGATAATTCAGGCTTCTAGTTTTATCCACAACGAAGTTATAGGGGGTCGAAAATGGCCTGAACTGTTTCGAGAAAAGGATGGTACGGCCGTGCCACTTTTTTGCTCGACTTGGCGGGGGCACTGTTGGTCTTATATATCAGACTTTGGAGCGCCAAAGTTGGCCAAAATTTAAGTGATTTTTATATTAATATCCAGCAGGATATTAATATAAAAATCACTTAAATTTTGATCATAAAAAGAGTAAATTTATTAGAAATTAAAATTAAAAGACGTAAGGATATTCTGCGATTGCAACTTTAATTAATGCTTTAGATATTAAATGTTTGAAAACATCGACAAAAACTTTAAGAAGTTCTTTCAGGCATGTAAAAATAAAATACTGGTTTCGACTACTTTATTTGTCTGATATATCAGTCGCTGGCGTGGTGGGCACGGAAATGGTTTGACTGATATATCCGTCATTGGCGTTGAAAGGGTTAACACAACCTATGTACCACTTAGCTAGCAAATAAAATTTTGAGTTTTAGGAATCTGATAACTCACCTTCCAGATATTTGAATATGCTTCTCAGAAACATGTTGATCCATGGCATCGAGAACCAGAGAGAGCGCGCGTCCCACACATGCATTGTTTTCGTATCGGAATAAGTAATACAGATCATTAAGAACGCGTGTCAACATAGCAGGTCTTTCCATGTAAGCCACTGCAGCAGTCAGAATCTGCTCCTCATTGGCATCACCGGAGATCTGTAACATCATAATCAATTGTTATCATTGCAGAAATTGCCTCTGTGGTCTAGTTGTCAACCAACAGGTCTCAGACCCAGCAGAGTGTCTCTGTTTGATTCCCAGCTGAATTCTGTTTGTTGGTTTGTTGTAGGTTTAAGAACCCAAATTACATTAAATGCAGTAAAAAACATATATTGATTACTTATAATTTTTTGTGCATATAAAAATAGAAATAAATAGAAAAATTCTTTATTTGGTACAATTACACATACATATAAAAAAATATTAAATATTTTATAATTAAATTATTTTAAAATTTATTTCCATATCTTGTAACTTTGCATGAAAAATATGTTTCTGCCTAAATTAGCTAAATATCAAACAAGTCGCAACAAAAAATTGCTATTTAATATATGATGGATAATGATGATGATGACATTTGTGTTGTGGCCATTCTTTTGGGCATTTTATCGTGTGACCATCTACCTGTTTTTGAGCGTTTTTTTCTACATCCTTTATAAGTGTTATATTACCAATCTTATTTTATTATTTTTTACACTTCTACTTTTAAAATACTCCTTCTTGTTTTTGGGCCCAAGTTTGGCATCCATAAAATACACATGTTAAGAGATTTCCATTTCTCGGTTGATGATATCTTCTTGTTGTTCATAATGTCCTTCACTGATCAGTAGAGTTTCCTGGAGTTTGTAGGAGATATTGTCTGGCCTGAATATTCGTACCTATCAACATATTCCACACTTGTATATTATGTCCAATTGACATTACTCTTGTTATGTCTGTGTTCATTGTCAGTCCTACTCTTGTACTTTCTTTATCTTATTGATATTGGCAAGATTGTGTTCGGCAGTAAACAGAAAACATGCCATAAATAAAAGAAGAAGACATATTCAGAAGACATTATCATGATCTGTAGCTCTGTAGGGTTTTCCGCTGTGGCATCTTAGAACCTTAAATGGTGTAGGCATTCCCTATGTATCTTCCCTATTTATCCCTATAATCTGACCTGTTTCAGTGGAGACCTCGGAATATTTGTTTTAGTATTGCAGTGAGTATATTGCTCTCAAAATTAGGGAGACAAGGAATAACTTTGTCTAACTCCTTTTTATATTTCGAATTCCTCTCCAATAGACTCAGATTTCTTTTGACCTTGCTGTTCTTATAGATTTGTCTAATTATATTTACATATTTTTCGTCTATGTCAGGTTTTAGTAGTATAACCCAAAGGTTGTGGCTTTTAATGGAGTTAAAATGCTTTATTATTAGTCTATAAATGCAATATAATGTTTTTCTAAACATATTCTATATTTCGATTATATCTTTTAATGTATCCAGTGCAGTAAGTGGTCAATGTTTGAATAATAATAATAATAAATTTATAAGAGAATATATGTTATTTATTAGGAATATATATATATATATATATATATATATATATATATATATATTATTATAAGGCATTATTTTATTTGTTGTAAAAACAGCTCAGTCATATCATAATCAATCAATAGGCATATACAAATCATAAGACCAATGTTCTATATCTCTAGTTACACTAGAGCCTTTCATATCGGAAGGACATTTGAGTAAAACGTCTTATGAGCACAATGTCCTAAAAGCAAAAAGACCTGTGAGCAGTCTGTCCTATTAGCAACATGACCTAATAGCAAATGGTCCTAATATCATAAGGACATGATAGCTAAACATCCTTAAATAGGCAAGTACACTTGATAACACAAATAAATAATTTATTGAAAATAATGTCACTCTAACATATATCCTACTAATATTATATTATAAACTATAACTAAACTATATTATAAATTATAAACGCAAAAGTTTGTATGTGGCACGAGAAATAATAAGCATAACTACAATTAATCAAACATTCACAAAATTGAAAAAAAAAACAGCCTATTAACTATAAAATGACTTAGATCTGGTGTTCACGAATCTTATTTTGTTACAAGAGAATATAAAAAATTACTTAGGTCTGGCATTTACAAATCTTATTTTGTTACTTTAACCCCAATAAGGTTAAACATCGGTAAAGACATATATTTGAACTATTGTGACCATGGAGTCTTTGTATGTGGGGAATTCTATGTTCAAAATCGCAATGTGTATGCCTATGAAGTCTATTACAATGTCACGATATTGATTTGTTACCACTTAACTTATGCCCTGTAAACTTTTGAGACTTGTATGTGTTATGGTAATCATTGCCATTGTAGTTGTTGTCATAAAAGTGATGCTGGGTGTAGTTTGCATTGTTACTTTATAGAAGACTGTTGTTCATTTTTACTCCTGGCTTAAAAATACATGAAGTAGGTACACAAATGATAAGAGTTACTTCTAAACCTTTAAATAAAAACATTGTATATATCATCATCATCATCATCATCATCATCATCAGCAGCAGCATCATCATCATCATCATCATCATCATCATCATCATCACTATCTTAGCCAAAACATGCCTACTGCTGGAAAATGGCCTCCCCCGAGGATCAACAACAATTGGTGTTGGACAGCATGAAAAAAATAAATAAAATGAGAGTATTTTTAGAAGGGCAATACTAATTTATGTTTTTCTAATACTTACCACTCTAGCTGGTATGTCATGTCTTTTGCAAGCTCCATGATGAGTTCCGTACAGCCCCAGGAAATCTAGAGGAGTGTTGACTCGGCTCACTAAACCCGGAATATCACAGCGTACTTGAGGTTCAGAATTGTTTAAAGCTGAAACTGCTGCTGCTCCTGAACCAGCAAGATTTGTACCAGATATATCCAGATACTCCAACTTAGGCAAACTTGTGACAATCTTTGTCAAGACATCATTGGGATTAAAATATTTTCCAAGCCTTTCAATTGACTGTGAAATATCAAGAAGCTGCAGCGATTCCAAAGTTGTTATCCAATCTATCACATCCTTTGACCAGGGGACGCTGTACAAAATCAGACATCTTAGATTTTTCAATTCATTCAGGGCCCATATAGAGCCAGATGATGAGCATTCCGATAAGTCCAGATGTGTAAGTTGGGTCAGAGGCTTCAGAAGTAAAAGCGGGAATATAGGGAGGCCCCGGCAGTGAATGGTGAGCCGCTTTAGTTTGGGCGCGTCGATTATATATCCTCGTTGTCTGAACAAGTTCTCATCATGCGAAAATATATATGTTTGAGGACCAAATTTAAAAGAGACTAGATTTTGACTGTTGGCATTAATTATGTCCAGAGAACCTTGTGCAAGGTATTCACAATGAACCAACTCTACTAGATGGGGCTTGTGCTCCATAAGACACTTCAGCCCTTCGTCTGTGATGCGAGAATTTCGTAATCTCACAGAATCCAGTCTTGTGCGACTCCGATCGCGAAACAAGTTGGCAATATTATCATTGATGCGATTGGAATTTTGGTAAGACTGCAAGAACTTTTCACAAATTTCAGCAGGCAAAATTACGTCGTCTTTTAGTTTACGCCATCTGCTGGTCGGGTCTAATTTCGTAATTGTGTTCATGTTGGCGACAACATAATCCATACAAATATCCAACAGAGAGTCGGGACTGCTATCGTACAACGATAGAATTTCATGACAGGCAGACATTCTGAGCGATTTTAGATATATCGAGCTCAATCTGTTTAAAATAGAAAGGTTCGAGATGGTACCATATTCTCGACTTACTACTCGCACTTGCCGTTGAAATCTATCACTTTAGATGTGTCCATTTTATCACTGCACAATCAAATCTAGATAAATTCTCACAAACTGACTGAAATACTTATAATTTGTGGAAAAACGATAATTAAAATTCTCACAACGCAACAAGGTTCAATTTTTTATTTTTACTGTCTACGTTTGGAAACCTAAACTTTTAATAGATCCTTCGTTCGGAAATCTGTTACAGACCAAGCTGCAAGCAAGGGTAATTGAAACTTTATAATAGTTGTCTTTTTATCAAGAAAACCTAATAAAAACTGACAAACCACACTAGTATTTAAATTTTTTAACAATAACAACGTATTATTTTTCGTATTAAATATCTTGGGTACGCTACTGTCACGGACATTGGAAGGTTTATGATTGTGTGGAGCCGGCTCAACAATAACTAAAGCTATTTCAGATATGCTATCTGCTTAAATACGAGCACGAAACAAAGGTTATAGGTGCCAGACAGTGTTGCCAACCCTTATTTTAGTAAATTGTAGATAAAGTGCTAACAAATTGGTAGAAAATTGGTAGAAATAGAAAACTACACTACACGTACAACTTTTTTTTAGAAGTTCAAAAATGATAATACTGATTTCATATTTCCTTTACCATTCTGCACCCTTTCCAAAGTCTGTGATCATGCATAATGCATGACCACGACTCATGGAAAGGAGCCGAAACGTGAATTGAGGCGTAAAATCAGAAAATTATTATTATTTACCACTCACGAAAAGCACAATTGACAATTAAGTGTTTTTAAATAAGTGTTTGGAATAAGTCAATCGAGTAAATACATACATAGCGATAGAGTTTGGCTAACGAAAGTGGAATAAAATATGCTACTAGATGCGGTTGCTACAATCGGTCGGTTTATTTTAGTTTAGAGACCCGCCTCCCGTCGCCCGTCGCGTCCGTCGTCGTCGTCGTCATGCATTTTTAGTTCGTCAATCGCTCGCTCGTGGCGCTATCGTAGCGTTCTACGTTCCGTAATACTAATACCTATGTGTTTTGGTAGCGATAAATTGTAAATTGTTGCGATTGCGACTGTCACATAGACATCGATAATAAGCCTGCGCCGCCGCCCGGTCAGCTAAGCTGTAGCAATTTTCGCAAAGGGAGGTCGTCGGATAGGTGACCAAAAATGTATCATCTCGAGCACCTCCTTATTTCGGAAGGCACGTAAAGACTGCATTAGTAGTCGTTCACAACTACCAGTCCGCACTGGGCCCGCGTAGTGGTTTAAATCCCATTCTCCCTATCCATCCATAGGGAATGCTCGTTCCTCAGCAGTGGGAAGACAAAGAAATGAGCTGGTGATGGAATAATGTAGCCTAGGTACGCGAAAGAAAAGCCGCGGAGAAAAAAATAATACTTACTTAATTAATAACATTTATATATACACAGTCAGTGTCATAAGTATTGTCACACAGTAAAAACTTTTCTTTTAGAATGCTGGCCACAAAAAAGTTTATTGAATTCGAATTTCGAACAAAGACCTTAAGACGCAGAGGCACAGTACCTATGCAACAACACGGTTTTATTAGCCGCACAATAGGAAAGTCCTGCAAGAGTCTGATAAATCTCCTAACGCAGCGAACGTGTTGAATTTTGAAATGACTTTATGAGTAAGTATAATAACTCATTATATACCATCAATCATTTAGGTAATATAACTAGATCGGACACCACAAACGAAGTCCGTGCGCCTGGCCGGCAGCGGCGGGCGAGCTGACGACTGAGAGAGTAGTCCCTCTAATATGTCCCTCAACTCGAGTAGCAGAAATTTTGTTCGTGGTGTCTCCTCTATACGTATTAATAATACCTTAGTGCGCCCAGTAGCTTTATTAATAGTAGTAAGTTTAGTTAGATAATAGTTAGAGGTAGTTGTTGACATTGAATTGGCGCCTTTGGCTTTCAAAGTAAAAAAGTAAATAGTGTTGATTAATTTCGGCGGGCTGGTTAGAACCACGATAGCTCAATTGGAAGAGCACCTGACCCGGTATGTCAGAAGGGTGCAGGTTCAAATCCTGCTCGTGGAAAATTTTTCAACATTGTGTTTTTGTAATTTGTATTGCAACAAAATTTGCGTTAAAATTATATAAACAAAACAAAAACATTTTATAAATAGCTTGCCTATACTTCTTAACTGGTCTTTAGTATTTGTAAAAATATTATGATCAGATGTTAATGACGGTAGTTGTTGACATTGAATTGGCGCCTTTGGCTTTCAAAGTAAAAAAGTAAATAGTGTTGAATAATTTCGGCGGGCTGGTTAGAACCACGATAGCTCAATTGGAAGAGCCCTGTGCAGGTTCAAATCCTGCTCGTGGAAATTTTTTCAACATTGTGTTTTTGTAATAGTTTTGTCTTTTTTAAGAAAATATTTTCTAAAAAATGTTTAAAAACAGTAAGTATTCTAAGAAGGTAACTACGAGTATATACTATTATAATATGAGTATAGATTATCATAGTGGTTAAAATATCTTCGAAACCAAGTACCACTGTTATCCTTTCTTCTGTCGTCGTTCGCGACGGAATAGTTGCCACAGCAAAACCGAAGTTCAGCACGCGTTGTCCTGTAAAGAAAGGGAGAAGGAGGGATAAAGGTAAAAAGTTCTACGGAGCATGCTCCACATCACCACGTCATTGTACAGGTTTGACAGCGGCAGCGACGCAAGTCATGGTCATGCGGTCTTGGTCCTCCTAATGTGCTAATGTGATTGTGTACAGACGCCTGCACATCGACCTATCCAAAACTGTCGAATTTCTTCAATAAATGTTCTATACATAAAATTTAAAGTCTATTATGGAAATTTGACAGATTGTGGTAGTCTGATCTGCTAGGTGCACACGCCTGTGTGCACCTAGATTGAGATGATTGAGTGTGATTGAGTCTTCAAGGTCATCAAGGACGTGTAAAACTGCTACCACTACAAGCAGGGTTGGGGTGAATGTAGGTCTTATCGACGAAACGCTTCGAAATCCGGGAGCTTAAAAAAGGGGTTTGCCCTGATCACCAGCTCATTTGATGTACCCACTGCTGGAGCACCAGCATTACTTATGCAGAGATAGAAGCGTTCGCCCGAATTATGAGCCTTCCTTATATATAGATGGAAACAGCGCAGGGAGAACTGGCCATAAACCACCACGCTGGCCCAGCGCGGGTTAATAGTTGTTAACAACTGCCAATGCAGTCGGGAAAAGGCATGTACAGCTGTACATGCCTTTTGAAGCAAGGAGAAGCTCGAGATGATACATTTTTGGCTTCCCATTCGATGACCCGCCTTTGCGAAATATGCTTAACTTCAGAAACCAAAGAACAAAATCGATATAAATAAATACTACTGCGCCATCGAACTTAAATAACCACAATATTTTTACCAAAACTTATTTTTGTTAACAATTTCAATAGAAACGTAGATTTTCAATTACAAAGCAGTTGCGCGCGCACATGTCATGCGAACGGTTCGCGTGCAAGGAAAGCTCAGCTTGTGTGCAAAAATCCACGCCAGCGCATTTGAAGTGAACACATACATGTCCTGACCCGAACCCTTCAGAAATTCTTGTAAGGAATGGGACACGACACGAACTAGTGCGCGATGCCATCCCTCCATAAAACCTCTGACGGTGTTTCGTTTCACACGGCTTGGAACCCTTAAATTTCTCCCCGCCCTCAAAAGTCCGGTAACGCTGAAAATATCGACTGAGTAATCAACAAGTTTTCTCAAAAAAATAAATAACATACTATGTTCCTAAAGACGCCCACGCAAAGTCGAACAAAAACACCACGAACAACATTTACTTTCTGTATACAGGATGTTTGGTAATACCTGTATAATCCCGAATATAGCAGGTCGCAGGGCACACCTGACTATGAGCTCTTAGAGCAGTATTATTGCAGTTGTGGAAACGAGACGCGAGTATATTCGCCGCTACACGCGTCTCGTTTTCACAACTGCAATAATACTGCTATATGAGTTCGTGGTTACCCCTCAGGTCGTAGAACCCCGGTAATTTACAAACATATCAGAAAAACACCACATAGCAGAGATATTAAGATTTTTTGTTACTAAGTAAAATTGTTAAGTGACAACCCTAGGTCCAGCTGAATATTTCAAGTTCATGATGCAAACTTAACAGAAGTCAACATGTCAATGTTGAACAAAAATAATGTAATAAAATAAATAAGTTTTAATATGAAAAAGTAAGTCTTCTTTAATAGGTATGATTTTGCATGTTACCACGGTGCCATTTGTACTTGGTTGCGTGGCTATGTTTCGGGATTATACCTACGCGCATGTAAACAAAGTGGTTCGTTGCATGTTACGTAATGAAATTGTTCGACAGGACATAAAAGACTCCTGTCGAAAACACGAACAGTGCCATAGTCGAAAATGTTGTACATGCGTGATCTTGGTGTTCTTGTTCGCCCGTGCGTAATGCACGCAAATCGCACTGTTCGTGCATGTGCGCAGACGTAGATAAAAAAATAACTATGGGATGATCTGGGGCCATTTTTTTAATTTTTACAATATGTATAACCCTGTCCGATCCGTAACAGTGTTATTTATCGAGATTCAGTTCTATTTACGTTTCTTATCATTTTAAAAAAATAAGTGAAAAAAATTACCGCGACTCAATTTTAGTTAAATGACCAAACTTACCTACATTGCAATACTTTGGTCGGTAGGTCGGTTTGAGCGGACGAGGGCGGGGAGCGGGCGGAACTCGCGCGTCGCTGTCACATACTAGGGTTGCCATCCGTTCTTTATTATAAAATATTGTACGTTATTTCGGGTAATTGTACTTTATACTTTATGAGAACAATACAGTACGCGAAAATACTTTATTTCAAATATTTTATTTCTCTGGGATCCTTTTTACGTCAACTTCTTGGCAGTATTGGGCTTAGTTTCCTTAGCCTTTCTCGAAACGGATAAATTTTAAAAACAACAATAAACGTCAACTTCAAATTTGTTGATGAATGCCGCCGACCGTTGAAATAGTTTAATATCTAATATATAAAATTCTCGTGTCACAGTTTTCGTTGCCATACTCCTCCGAAACGGCTTGACCGATTTTGATGAAATTTTTTGTGCTTACCCGGTATCTATGAGAATCGGCCAACATCTATTTTTCATCCCCCTAAATGTTAAGGGTGGTACACCCCTAAATTTTTTTTGATTTTTGAAATTTTTTCAATACAAAATGATTTGTTTGTAGTGTTGTCATGGAAACTGTCAAAGCGGTACGAAGTCCGCCGGAGGCAGCTAGTATTTAAATAAATTGTTTGTTTTTAACCCAACTAATTGGCTCAACCAATGCCAATTTTTGAATTTAAGCATGAAAATTGAATTTAAACAAATCGAGAGCATATTGGATCCTTTAAATTTTGTCACTAAATTAAATATTAATGTTAACAATTTGTATTCAGTTCAATTATAGTTAATGAAATTATTTCACAACGAACAAGTGTTTAAATCTAAAAATACTGCTGAAAAATGGCAAATGTTTTTTTTAAAAACTCGGATACAAATTTAACAAATACATTTAAAATTATTTCCTTTTTACTTTCCATACCTGCCTAACTTCCGCTTTTACGGAAAGATTTTTTCCGTAATTAATATAAAATAGCAAGAAGAAAGGAATAGGGCCTCTATAAATTTAATTAAAAACTAATTGTTAATTTATTTTGATATGGATCTAAATTGCTCAGATTTCTATAATAATTTTCAAAATAATAAGACTTTGTTAACAAAAGCTAAGACTAATAACAAATATACATGGAAAAATAAATAATTACTTATTAAAAATAAATGTGTATTTTTTTTTTAAAGGACTAAGTATATCTCAGAGGATAGGTAAACACCGATTTAAATAAAGGCCTGTTATATAAAATGTTATTTATTAGAAACAACAACTACAATCTTTTTTTTCGTATTACCTGATTATCTTATTTGGAACTAAAGCTATAATCAGTGATCATTCGATTGATCGACTAATGTAAACTAAGCCTAAATCTAAGTAAATTTAAAGACAGTCCAGAAGAATTAAGAATTTATTATAAGATTAAGAAATAATGTAACTATAAGTAAATTGTTTATTAACCTTATGGAATTATCACAAAGATCAGTGTCGAACGAGTGAAAAGGATTAATTAGGTGTTTATACATATCTTTATTAATAATGTTAATAGGCGATATAAATTATTCTACATATCTATTACCTTAAAAGTAGTATCTCGGTATTATCAAAATCAAACTATAAAAATTTTGTTTACTAATGATATTTCGGAAAACGACTTACCTACTTAACAAAATGTCGTTTACACATTCACTCAACCGACATCTACTTTAATCCCTACACATTCGGGAACTTTATAACATTTAATTATTTTTCTATATACTAAAGCACATACACATTGCTCGACGTTCATCATTTACATCAGATGCATCGTCAGTGTCACTAAGGGTTCCTATGTACATCGCGGGTCTGAACGAATCGGTAACTGAGTTGTGAAATTATAAGGCACCCGATCTAATGAAAAGACACTCTGCCCAGTGAAGTAGGCAGTATATTTTCTAAGGCGTAGCACTCAGTTCTATAGCGTCGCGTCGGCTAGTGCGGCGGCGCCGGGGGAGGGGAGGGCTTCACTGCGAGGAGGCGTCGAGGTCGCGCAAGCGCAGGTGGTCGGCGAGGGGGTGCGCGCGCTCCTCCGCCCGCCGCTCGTCGGGCCACTTCACCACCACGTTGGTGCTGGGTGGCAGCGTCACCGGCGGCTCCACCACCACTGGCAGCCCACCCTCGCGCTCCGGCAGCACGTGGCCGATGAGAGCGCCCACGCGTTGGTACGTGAGCGGTGGCGGGGCGCGATCCATTATCTCGGGCGACATCACCAAGCCCCCGGCTTCCATGTGGGCAAGCATTATGATGGGAATGGGGTCCTTCTGCGGCACGATGTCGTTGAGCGCGCGCGTCAGCACCGGCGCGGAGGTCTGGCTGGCCACGCATGTAGACACGCCGCTCACGCGGGCGTTCAGGCCTTCCAGCACCGTCATCAGCTCGAACAAGCGATCGTCGCATAGGACCGGATTATCTGGAATCGAATAATGATTACTATCATTCAGAAAATAGAAAGAGATACAGGTTTAGTTTAGCTATGCACATAATCAGATGGCAACTTTAATAGCGCATAAAACCTTAAAAATACAAGTAAACGAAGTACACAGGCAAATGCAAAAATGCAATTCGCAAAGCATAAACTTAATAATTATACAATCGCCTTGCTAATTAAATGCTGGTACAAAGTTTAAACTCTATAGAACACTAAATGCGTTAGCTTTTCCTTGAAGAAAACATTTAAAAAGTGGTCGAGAGGTTTGTAACAGTGCCATGTAATAGACGTTTTTATATAAAACTAGCGGCCCGTCCCTGCTTCGCACGGGTTAACATTTTTTTTAATATAACGTTACTCAGCGCTAATGTAGCATTCTAATGGTGAAAGAATTTTTTAAATCGGTCCAGAAGTTTTTGAGTTTATTTATGCAAACATACACACATATATACAAAAATACAAAGGTTTTCTCTTTATAATATTAGTGTAAGTATAGAAAACAGAATAATATTCCTTTGTCAGTCAAATTATTACGTGACAAGAGTAAAGAAATACTCGTACTATTTATCTCCTATAGTTCCTCCTATAGATTCTTTGATCATTATTTATTGACATTAAATGGAAAATGTTTATATTAACTAAGAGCAAAAGCTCTAGACCTAAATAGGGCCCCAAAGGTCATAACGAGGTCGACACTGGAGTGAACTTACCCAAACTATGCATGTTCACTCTATGGTCAACACTTGGTGTTTCCAAGCTCGTACAACCGAATTATTTTACAGACATTGCCATAAAAACTTCAAAAGCTCATAAGATTATTGTAATCGTAATAAAACGAGACAACCGAACATTCGCAAGTAATAATATTGTAAAAAAATAACATGGAGATTATGAACTAATAGTAGTAAAGATACACAGACAGTTTTCTTAAACTTCTTCAATAATACCAATTTTTTTCTTTAGTTTAGTTTTATACACCAACAACTTAAACAGTTTCTAACTTACCTTGAAGATAAATCTTTAGTATACTTGGCACCCCATTGATAGTACATCTGGACTTCGACACAAGATCGTAATTAACAGATTGAATCTGATTGTAGGACAATTCGGCGAGGCACAGAGACGGCAATCCATGAAAATCCTTGTCCAACGCCGTTATATTGTTATGGTGTGCTAACAGCTCCTCAAGCGCGGGTAAAAATGTCTGAAATTTAAAAAAAAACATTACACAACCAAAAAATAACAAAGTCCAGTAATAACATTTCGTTTTGCATAAAGTTTCTATCTTTGCTCGCACAATTATATAAAATTCGCAAAAGCTCGCAAAGCATGCTTAATTTCATAGAGCGTCGAATCAAAATGAAAAATCATTAAACAAACCTTTGAGGTCTCCTCTAAGGTCAAAATATGGTTGTGGGATATATCGAGCACTTTCAATTCGTCGAGACCTATCAGGTCGTCCGGTGATATTTGTTGCAATTGGTTATGGCTGAGATTGAGTCTTAAGAGACCATGGAGGCCCATAAGTGCACCTCCTAAATTCACCAGATAGTTATGATCCAATCTCAGCTCCAGAACGCGCGTTTCAACGTCCACAAGATTCTGTGAGACACAAATTATTATTAATAACCTCTTGGCGTATCCTGAAACCATAGAGCAATGGTCTCAGTAGGCATGATGTGCGTCGTAATCATAATCTGAGCTGATCAGTTCGGGCTGTTGGGGTGAAATTTTATGAAACCGAAGCAGTTTGTCAACTAGGGTCACGCGCGACATACTTGATGCACCAAGTACGACCAGCTATTATTGGAAGACAGTGTGTAGTCGCACCCAATTAAGTGGCAGCATCGTCGACGGGGCGGTCAGGCGACCAGGTCAGGGTGCGGTTGGAACTGCCTTGTAATCGCTCCAAGAGATATACACAACTCTTCCTAATAGGTGGAAACTATCAGCCTGCCGCACAACAAACTCAGGTAGAGGCGCTACAGCACAGCACAAGCATGCACATCGCACACTAAGTGCTTTGTAGGTACTGTAATTTCAAAGCGCTGAAAAGTAGTATCTATTACTTACTAATGAGTTTACTTAATTTCATTGAGGTGCTTTAGTTCATGAAAAAGATAATCATGTAAATATAATAATACTGAAATTATATAAACAAAACAAAAACATTTTATAATAATACTGTTTATAGGTAGACCTTTGATTTTTTTCCATATCTAGGAAATTTAATAAATCTTAATTTTGGAAACAATGACATTGTTGGAAATATGTATATTATAGCGCTGTATATTGTATATACATTTTATATAAATCATGCACATCTGAAGCGCATTTCAAAGTTGTTGGCGCCTTAACTTAACTTGATTTTATAATAGCACAATTACATAGTCCGCCAGTACATTTCCCTAAAGTGACCTACACTAGGAATCTAATACAGGACCTCAAACTGACAGTCTGACGTGATAACTATTACTACTCGCAGTGCAAAGGTCGTCATACAGTGTCGGTGAATGTTATTATTATTGATTACTATGTTTTTAAAAATAAATAAGTTTCCGAATACTCACTTCCATATAGCCCGTAATATGACTTATTTTGTTATGAGACAAGTCAATTACAGATAATCGCTTTAGGCCCTTGATTTCTTGTAAGGAGAACTCCGTAAGGTAGTTGTGAGTTAAATTCAAGTACCGAAGAGATTTTAAGCTTCTAAGTGATCCGTTCAATGACTTAAGTTGATTGTAAGCAATATCCAAGTCTGCCAACTTTTCAGCTTCCATAAATTCATCCGAAGCCAACTGTGAAAATATTTTATAAATTTAATAAATATCTTTCAACACAAATTTTGATTTTCACTTATGAATAAATAGTACGTATGGTCTGTAACTTACACTTTCAATTTTGTTAAACGAAACACCAATCCTTAATAATTTTCTAGACTTCTGCAAAGCTCCATCTAGCGATTTAATTTTGTTTCCGTAGAAGTAAAGGGATTCCAAAGAAGGCATTTGTTTCATGTCCTTTGGTAAGTTTTGTAACTCATTATGTGCAGCGTGTATAAGTGTTATCCTTTTGGCTTTCTAAAGACAATCAGAATAAGCACGTATTAATGAAAGGGGTTGACTCGACAAATGTAATTAGCTTAATTAATATTCATATCTTCACATGATAGGACATACACGAAGCAACAAATCGAACAGCTGAATTAATGAAGATTTTTTTAAATTGATTCATTGAACGCGAATTGTAATCCAAACCATTACGAATCATTTAATTTCAGCCATAGTTAACAGTCATAGTCGCCGTCGTATATATATAATATATCAAAATAAAATAAAAAAAAACAGAAAATAATATAACGTGCGCAGCGTATACACTATTAGCATTTTGCCCGCGTAATTGTTTGATAGATTCAAATAACGAGCAGTTGAGCCATATTTTTATGTACAAAGATGATGAACGAGAAGTCGACCCACCTGATGGGAAGTGGTCATTGCCACCCATCGACATCCACAGCATCCGGAGCAAACAATGCGCTATGGACTTTGCATACTCTAGAAATAACTTACGACAGGCAGCTCGTTGTCTATGGTCTTCAAGTTGTTGGCGTTGATGAAGATCCACTCGAGCTCATCCAGGTCCCGCAGAGCGCCGTTCAACGAACTCAGCTGGTTGATGCCCAGGTGTACGTGCTTCAAGGCCTTCGGGACGGCGTCCCTTTCTATCCTCGATATCTGGTTATCGGCCACCAACAGATGTTCCAGCTCTTGTATATCCTGTAACAAATAATATGTTAAGATCGATAGAATGAGGACCTCGGTAGCACAGTGGTAAATGTGCTCGGTCTGCGATTGTTGAAATTAAGCAAATTTCGTAAAGGCCGGTCATTTATCATCTTAAATGAACTCCGCGTTTCGAAAGGCTCGTTCGTTGGTCCCGGTTGCACCAATCCGCACTGAGCCTGCGTGGACCACCACCTTTCTCTGTTAAATCCTAATTTCTCCTGATCTTCTATCCAATTTTTATATCAGTGCTTACTGTCCTTATAGAATCCTGATAGCATTAGGAGATCCTATTCTGTGGCTAGGTATCCTACATATTTTAGCTTATCTACTTAAATTACATTAACTTTTTACATAAATTTAATTTTATTTGAAATAAATCTATCTATGTTGTACCTACTCTGTCTCTGTGTCGTTTATTTGTATCTGTATTCATGTTTGCATTCAAGGTATATGTTTATAGTTCGTTTATAGACACAAACATTGTCACACCATTTTTAATCGTAACTTATAGACAGTTTACGCGTTGAAGTGATAGTGACTGTGTAAATGTACACAGATGCAGCACAGTATGTAAACCATCATTGTTATAAAATAGGCATTATCACGTCCGCGTGAACAGTAACATTGTGAGTAGTCTAACTTCATAATGTTTTGCCGTGTGATTTAGATTTTGTTTTCTAAAGTATACCTACGCGATGTTGCAGGGGACCGGAAGGCGTGGAAAAAGTTTGGGGAGGCCTTTGCCCAGGAGTGGGACAGCTATGGCTGATATAATAATAAAAATAATAATAAAGTTAGTATACGCGAACACTACACATTGAAATTAAACTACTTTTACGGATCACGCGAGTAAATTGTAGAGCGAGTAGATACATACAGAGTACTTTCTATACACATAAAAGATCCGAAAAGATGGTTTCCTTTGTATATTTTTTTGATTATTTTAAATAATAATTTCAAATATTTATGAATAATTAAATCGTTATATGAATAAGTAGATGAAGGAATTAAAAGAACACAATGTGTCTTTTAGACAGAGGACAGCCAAAAGTGGCAAAACAAATCAAATAGATGATTATTGTATTAGATTGACATAAATAAATAGCGTTTATATGAATGTAATTTTAATGCAATGTAATTGTATGATCCTTGGTCGAAATAAATGAATTTATTATTATTATTCTCTTTATTAAATATATTTCTTAAGAATTTTTTTTTACAATATCTAATATATAAAATTCTCGTGTCACAGTTTTCGTTGCCATACTCCTCCGAAACGGCTTGACCGATTTTGATGAAATTTTTTGTGCTTACCCGGTATCTATGAGAATCGGCCAACATCTATTTTTCATCCCCCTAAATGTTAAGGGTGGCCTAACCCACCCCTAAATTTTTTTTGATTTTTGAAATTTTTCCAATACAAAATGATTTGTTTGTAGTGTTGTCATGGAAACTGTCAAAGCGGTACGAAGTCCGCCGGGGGCAGCTAGTTTTATATAAAAACATATTTACAATATAAAATGGGGATACACCCAAGCTATCGGTGGTTAGGGCTGCAGAGTGAGGAACCTCCTGATAATACGTGGCGTGTCAAGGAGTACTGCCTTTTGCATCTGACCCTTGACCCAACCTTTCAGCGAGAGCCTCTCTAGGTGTTGATCGAGGCTCTTGGCTAAAACACCGTTTGCCAATATTTTTTTTTAATTATTATTAAATCAATCCCATACAATAATTATTCTATTAGATTTCTATTCCAAAAGCGTTTTACCACTTGTCTAGGGGGCTGATAGGTAATAAATTAATAATAAGCAGAGAAAAAGTATGATAATTATTTTAGTAAGTATTTTAATTTAGCGTAGAGTATCCAAACAACCCTGTAAAATATTTATTATCTCGCTCTTTTCAAATGTAAGATAATATTATACAGACATTGTCTTATTATTAAACCATAAAATTTAACAATAGAACACTCTAGATTTGCTCCAATAAAATTACTGAAGAGTGAAGAGAGTGTCTTTTTACATTTGTCAGTATTACACCAAACGAGGGTACAGTCAGCACGGCAGTTGCTAAGGTCTCTAGTAAATAGTCATATCATAGCTTATATTATACTCGTCTAATTTAATAATTTTAATTATTGTTTTTAGGCAAACTTGACTGCTTTTATTAGGATTGTATATATTTATTTTTTAATTAATTTTTTTATTATTTTGATAAATAAATTTTTACGGGTTAGCACAGTGCCTTGATCTCACCTGATGATAAGTGATGATAAGGCCAATGATGGAAGCGCACTTCATCTGGGAACCTCAACTAGTGAGGCACTGGCTATCTTATCTCTAGCTGCCGGGACACAACAATACTACAAACATTGATGTTATGGCAACATATTTAGATAAGATGGTGGTAGCTAGCCAGGCGGACAAACCAGCCCTACTACCAACCAAACCGAGTACACAAACAGTACCCCTAGGAATCGGACCCGGGACCTTTGGGTCTACACCAGTGGTCTTAGCCACTAGACCACAGAGGCGGTCAAAATACGTACGGCGGCGGTAGTAAATTATAATGACATAATAAAAACCGGCCAAGTGCGTGTCGGGCCACGCGCAGTGTAGGGTTCCGTAGCCCATCTCAATAATGCGGACTCTGAGAAGAGCTTTTATGAACATTTATTTAACGATGGCTGATATACTTAAATGTAGATACTACCGGTTTCACACACTTGACAACGTTGTTTAAGTAGTACCCAATGAGGAATTTGTATTGCGCCAAGTACATTTTATAAGTTGGTTGACTGTTACACGTAAACTTGTAAAGCCTACTTAGCTGTGATAGTTATCCTTTTAACTTAATCATATATACAACTACCGTGAATTTTTTCACGTATCCAAAAACCACCATTTGGTTGGTAGGGGGGGGGGGGGGGGGGGACGGACGGGACACTTGTCTCTAACAAAATATTGCACTTTAAAGCTTAATACCTTAATAGTGTAAAAATTGTTTTCACAAACTCGCAATACTTTTGAAATTGCTATCCAACGACACCCCACACTATGGGGTAGACAAAAAAAATATTTTTCAAAATTTTACATCACCACTTTGTCGGCGTCATTAATTTGTATATCCATGCCAGATTACAGCTTTATAGTGTTAAGAGTCTATGAGTTAGGCTGGGGACAGACAGACAGATGGACATGGCGAAACTATAAGGGTTCCTTGTTGACTGCGGAACCCTAAAAATGTGACTTTCGTTATCAAAATATGTGCATTATTACCTTTAGTAATATGAAAAAGAATCCTTTTCGAAGTATGAGTCAAACAGGGTGTAAGAGCGCGTCACATAAAAAAAAACCGGACAAGTGCGAGTCGGACTTGCCCATCGAGGGTTTCGTACAAATTAATGGGTACATATTTTATAGTTCAGAAATCGAGTCTCGAACTTTTCCCGACTGTTAGGTACTACATACACCAAAGTTATTAGGTACCTATACTTATAAAAGAGGGAAAAGGTATTTCTTTATTCATTCCTTGACATTAATCGAAAGTATACTTCATAAAAATAATTAAAAATCTGTTAAAGCTTGTGCAAATGCAGCCCTTTTATACGATACCCCGCAGGACACGGTTAACTTACTTCAAAATTTTGACCCCCGTTCTTGCATGTTTTTTTTGTGATTTAATTAAATATGTATAGTTTTTAGACTTTTCCCTGTATTTGTAGTATAAGACGATACTACTTGCCAAATTTCATAGTTCTAGGTCAACGGCAAGTACCCTATGAATTTTGATTCCCTTGAGTGTCAAAATATACGTTTTTTGCGACATAAACGGCCTTATCTTTTTATACCTCCACGCGTTCCCGAGATAAACGGTCTTGACAGACATACAGACAGACGGACAACAAAGTGATCCTGTAAGGGTTCCGTTTTTTCCTTTTGAGGTACGGAACCCTAAAAACGTTAAAAATAGTGCAAAGATGAGAACTCCGAATTTTATAGTGAAACACATTTTTATATTAGCCCTTTTTACTTGACAATGGTTTTTTTATAACAATATGTAAAATGGTGCTATATTGAGAGTAACGGGTGGAGACCTGATAATCATAAAACAGAGAATTCCCAGCTCTACTATACCTGTATAGTTTTTTTTATATCACAATGGTCGCCATGCCCATTGATGGTAATAAACAATGTGGAGCAAATAACTTCAACATGTGGATGTGACACTTACTCTGAAATCTTCCTCGGTGAGGCTGGTGATCTTGTTCCGGCACAGGTCCAGCGTCTTCATATGCGGCAGGTGGCGCAGCACATGCCGCGGCATCTCCGCTATGGAGTTGTCCGCCAGGCTGAAGTAGTCAACCAGGTCCAGCTTGGTGAAGACGCTCTCCTTGAGATCGCTAGAATTAAAAAAAAAATTAAATAAAACAAAATTTAATCGTGCATTGTGATACAGCTTTATGAAGACTTTTCTTGTCCGATCAGATCCAAACCCCTATTAATCCCCAAAATAATCTATTAGGGAACGGGGACACGCACTAGTGCCATTCCCTCTACAAAAACTCTGACGGTGTTTCGTTTCACAGGCCTCGAAGTTTCTTGCCGCCCCTGCAATCAAGAACCCTATAGAAATAAAAGTTTTTCTTGAGTTTTTACTTGAAGGGTTTGTATATTTTTTATAGAAAAAGTTTATAAAAGGGCTACATCCCATTGTCGTTCAGTAAGCTTTCCATTTAGTAAACGGGATTAATTGCATTATTATTTTATTATTATATCAGCCTTAACAGAACTATCATAATCAGCCACACTTTTTCTTTTTTTTTCATTCTTTTTTTCACTTTTTTTACCTTCCGGTCCCCTGCAACATCATGCCATTCTTTCACGAACTTATCAAGGTCGTCGTATTAAATGTATAAAGTTTAAATATTGTTTACTAAATGCAACTTCGGAGTCTTTTTAAAATAAGCTACTAAACGGATGTGACTGCGACAGTGAGTCGAAATATTTTGCGCAGAAAAATATTTTGTAGCAACAAATATGGTCGATTTACACAGGACCAGTTGCTGGTAGCAGTGCAGACAAATAGGTCTTTGAATATACAAAAAAACACGTTTCAGAGTTACAATGCCACAAACAGACAGCGTGCCACAGACTGGTAGCAGATTAATAACACATATTTTGCGTTTAATTTATAAAAAAAAAGTTAAATTTCCAGCTACTATTATTAAACTACGGTTTACACATAACAAACTACTTATTATGATATAACTATGACAAAATTAAATGTTTCGTTTTGCGTGCTAATAAAAAGAAAGATAAAATGGGCAAAAATTCAAAATAAATTTTAGTAAAAAGATAGCAGGTGTAATCAGTGGGCTGTATCAGTTGACACCGGCGAGTCAACCGAAGGGTAAAAATAATTTCTCGAGACAAATATAACTTTTTTATCTGAAGAGATGTAACAACACAAGACCCTATGCATTGAATAGTATTTATAGTTGTTTTATTTTACTTACTTCTAGTACGATATTTAGATATAATTTTTACGCCAATATTGTTGCGAACAAATAACAATTTGAAAAAAGACAATTATATTTGTTTATTATTTGTAATCATATTATGATCGGATGTTGATGACGTAGTTGTCGACATTGCATAGGGTTCTATTAGCTAAAAGTAGTAGATAGTGTTGATTAATTTCGGCGAGTTGGATTGAGCTACGATAGCAATGTTGGTAGTGCACCTGACCCGGCAAGTCATGGGGTGCTCGAATCCCGCTCGTGGAATTTTTCGTCTTTTCTCAAATTACTTCTAGTATGATTTTACGCAAATATTGTTGTATGTTTATACTTCTAGTATGTTAATACTTTTCTTAACTATATCAATAACAATTTTGTCACACACTTTTTGTTTATAACTGAGTCTTGTAGGTACTACTAGACTCAGTTAGAAATTCAATTCAATTCAGTCAATTAGGTAATTTAAAGGTTAAAACTATCTAACAAAATTTCTTCCAACACAATAAGGCAATCTAATATTGTTATAAAGTATATCAGATTTTTAGGTTAAATAAGCAAAAGCCCTGTTATGTTAGTCATGTCTTTCTATAAATACATTACAAGATAAGTGAATAATTACGAGAATTATACCAAAGTATTTTATGTAATTAACTTAAGTGAAACCAAACTACAAGCTAACTACTAAAATAGTAACTACTAAGTTACTTAATTAAGTGAAATTAGTTAATTTCAGTGTAGGCTCAGTTTTATTTATAGAAGTAAATAAACGTTATGAATTTGTATCCATAACAAAATTATGTTTCTAGAATGTTATTCGCGTTTCGAGTTATGAGTTTCGTTTTTATTTTATTATGTTTTTCGAATATATTTTTTTAGGTTCTTTAGTTTCTGAATTCAAACAACCTCAACTGTTAGCTTGAAGTTTCAAAAATTTTCGTTTTAGTATACACTGTATTTTTAATCCATGCAACAATTTATTAAATAATATAATTAAAGATATATGTAGGTAATAGTTTAAAGTGGTCAATGATAAAGAGGTTTATTAATATAACCAAATAATAAAAATTATAAATGTTTTGCCAAAACTCATAATCGAGTTTAAATAGTTCTCTCGCTGTGTGGTGTCATATGGTATGACAAATCAACTGCATGTAGTTAGTTTTCTGTGACATCGTTTTATGGAGGCGAACAAAAAATATTTTTCAAGGGGCGAGTTTACGTAGTTTGGAATACAGTCTAGAAAAGTAAGAACATGCTATTTATTTAAACCAATAATTACTGCTCAAGAGAGTATAACAGAATAAAAACGGGACAGTAAATCAATAATTAAATATATATAAATAAAAATTATTGGGGACCGTAGTCACTCGCACGAAGTTTTAACTTCCTTGGCTGACAATATTCACTGCTAACATCGCATCCAAATGAACTTTGGCCTGACGTTCATTGGAGCAATTTGTCTCAGAGATAAAAACTAAACAAGAAAACTGTCACAACCATTTATATAACACAGTGTTTGTGACACGGGATCAAATGTTAAATGAAGAAATGAATTGAATTTCAAAGATAAAGCTTAATATTGTAAGGATAACTTAGCTAAACTTTAGAACTACCGACAAGGGAATATTCACAATTCCCCTTTTTCTTCTCGTGTCAGCGACATCGATACTATCATATTCTAACCGACCAGAAACATTCCCCGTCAGTAGCCCTGGTTAGCCTTGATCAAATCGTCCATAGTTCAGAAAGTATGTATTCACCTAAATATTTAGACATCAAAACAAAAAACAGAGGAAATACTAAAAAAAACTCCAATTATGCTCAACCAAAAAGTACGAATTGATTTTGAAAAGGTAAAAAAAGGACTCACTGGGCTTAGTTCAAGAAAATACAAAAATCATTAGAAAGTACATACTTTACGTCGGCTCTACATAAGAGGTTGTCAAAGTTACAGGCATTAAATTGCCGCATAAGTTTTTCCAATGACTCTTTACATGAAAATGATGCAGTTGATATGCATGCGCAAGAGTGACGCCAGTTTAGTAAACACTAATGTGAAGGGGTCAACGTTCCGGGGTTATCGCTATAAGGGCGGCGCCAAACGGTCGCATGGTCGCGTCGCGCAGCAGCGTGTTGAATTAGCACTCCGGCGCAGCACGGACAAAGTCAACTCATAGGTTAGTTACATCAAAGTAGGTAAAAACAATAAGTATTTAATGCATCTTTTTTGTTAACATAATTCTTATAAAATATCTAATAATAATTTTTTTAGGAAAGGAAATTTGTATTAGAGCAAAATGCGAAAAAGTGGCGTTAATGAAGTGACTATGCGTAAAAACTTCTCTTTGACCTACAAATGGGTAGTTGTCAACAACAACAATTAATTCCAGAACAATAAACGTATAAATTAAATCACGTAACAGTTCTTTAAAACATTAAAATTTTTTATTTGACCTAAGCATGAATTTCTGTAACCTAAAAAGTTATTAATAAACTCTCAATTGACGGAAAAAAATAGTGACGTCATTGTTTGCTAATCCCATACAATTTCTATTAAAAATAATCGTTTTGACAGTTGTTAAAAAGTTTCTATATTGACTAACCAGTCAACTACCCAATTCGATAAAATTACGAATACAACTATTAAATAAAAGACCAACAATAATGATAACCAGCAAAACGATAGGGGATTTTCCAGTACACTACTCGTATTTATGTTAACGAGTGTATACGGAAGTGTTTGCGTTACATCCACATGTAAATGAGCGCTGAGATTTTGGCGGATAGATTGAGATAGAAAGTGAGTTTAGACAGTGCAGAATGGAGTTGAAGTTCATAAGGTAACGAGTGCGAGGCTCACCGCTTGTGGGGCCGACCGAATCATAATTGACGCTCGCTTTAGGCCAAAGGGTAATTAAATTACAAAACGGGACCAGCAAATACAATTGAGCGAAGCGCGCCAGGCTACGCGCTGGAGGTAGCGTGATTGTAATGTACGCTGGTGCTTAACAGCTCAACTGCCCAGCCACATAGGAGTAGGGTGGCGTGCATACTAATTTAAAGCTCTAAGATCAGGGTGCCTATTGCGATATTTCTTTGCCATTATATTACACGAGCACTTGTAGGTTGATAGGAAAAAATTTACATCTCCCTGTTTGACACCAGGAGGCGCTGCTTCAGTACCATAAAAATTCTCGTTAACGTTAACGTTAACGTAAACGTAATCCAATTGCAAAGATTTTTTTTTCGTTCTGTATTTAGTACTTTGTTTAACATGAGTACTCTATTGTATTTTAACTAGAATAAAGAAAGTAAACAGTTGTATGAAATCGAAAACGTAGCACTAGCTAGTGACGAACTTGTAAACGAACCTAGTGACAAACTTGTAAATGAACTTGGCACTAGGTATCGATAGCATTCGGTCTTTTCCATATTGTAGTTAGCTTTAACTTGATCGGATAGTGAAAAAAGTCATAGTTAGCACTATGCACATAAAACCCACAAATGTAGACGATAGACAGACATGGTACATAACAAACTAATTGTGACAAATAATAAGGTTATCTCCTACAAAGTACGTTTTCATATATGCAACCAAGAAACGTGTATATGTTGCGATAAGCGATTCTAGAAGTGTGATATGTCAATTTCTTTTGTTTCTTGAATTTCTCACAAGTGTTATTAGACGATTCATTCTTCTAAAAACGAGAGTCGTTCATTATACCTATTTTAAAGGTCCACATTGGCTCAAATAAAATTCATTAAGCGAATTTTTCTTCTACTAACGAGTTGTGTTCATAATCATCACTTGTCCGAATTTGCTTCATATTTTGTTCTACGTATTACTATCGTTGCGCGTCGGAGTTCTTAACAGATAAGTGTTCACAAAATTGTGATTCATAAAGCCACTATTGAGAATGTACTTGAACTCATATACTGTTAATTTTAATAAAGTTCTTATTTATAATCTAATTTTTTATAATAATTATGATTATTTACATATAATTTTACGCAAATGTTGTTGCTGGTTTGAATCCCGCTCGTGGATTTTTTTCAACACTGTCTTTTTTTCAAATTTTATAATATTGTTCCTCATATTGTGAAGTATTAACATCGCCTTCAAGTATTTTGCAAGCTTGTTTTGGTTTCGATAGTTCATGTACAACTAATGCTCGTTACTTCGGTCCTTGCCACCTCCCCTAGAACCTAAAGCTTTCAAATGTGAACCTAAATGAGGTACTGACCTGAAGCAAAGCTGAAAGCAGGTCTGCTTAAAAATATATGATACTAAACAATAGTGTACGATACAAAATATAAAAAAAAAACGTACGATGTTAAATAGTACGTAGAAAATTTTTGGATTTCCAATAATCGGGCGTTAAAAATTCGGTGAACTTTGACGCACCCCTATTTTAGAAATTAACTGTTTTATTTCTTTCTTTTTTATTATATTCTGTCTATATTCTTTGTGATAGGTTTACTACGAGTTATGTCAGTTATGATATGATGTTAGTCCGTTATGTCAGTATATTAAAGATTTCTTGTACGTAGGAAGTACTTCTATACACTCTATACCTCGTACGAACATAGATGTTACATAGCGCACGCTACGATTACTTTAATATCGTTGTATGGAAGGGAGTGAAGCTTGCTTTTTGCGTTAGCTTATTCAAAAAGGGCATTTAGTAATTCTTAACTACTAGGGTCAACAGTCCAGCAAACACGCCTATAAAGAACTTGAGAATTTCCTGCATCCAACTTTTAGCTTTAAAGCTAAAAATAAAAGTGTATGGTTTTTTTTATTAATAGGCTCTTAAAATACGCCTTCTAAAAAAACATGAAACTGTGTTTTACCCAGTTAATTGTTGTTTTATTGACTAGTAAGTACTTTTTTATATTAAAGTGCGAAATTTATGGTTACAAGTCTCTAAATACGACAAAAAATGCTAAAATTCAGTCGAGTTTCCAAACGTTACAATATTTTTAGCAAGTAGATTTGCAAGTTTGTGCCCCTTTTTATTATATTATTTAAACAGATATACAATTTCAACCAATTTCCATTTCATTTTATATCTTACACAACATTTACTTCATATTTTTTTCTAATGTTAGCTCTACATCGGTCTTGAAGCTACCTCCATTTACCAAGATTTTACTCATCACAACCTAGGCGAATGACCGCCAGCATGTCATTGTCTAATAACCGATATCGATATGTCAATTATCACTGATACTTAATGAATGAATCGCGATCAGAGTGCCTAGTATGAGTTTTGTTTACTATCCGTATTCATTCGATTACGTTTACGAAAACGAAATTTGTATGGCAAAATTTTAACTCTTCTCGTATGTGTATAAGGTATGTAAGGAGGCGCTGCTTCAAAGCCATACTAATTTTCGTTTTCGTTAACGTGATCGAATGTCAAATGAAACTCACACTAGGCACCCTGGGTTCGTATATAGTGCGAGTTTCATTCGAGTTGACAAAAACAATAATTTGTACGGCAAAATTTTATCTCTCTCTCTCTCTCTCTCTCTCTCTCTCTCTCTCTCTCTCTCTCTCTCTCTCTAGTTAAGCGTTTAAATGATTGACAACAGTTTTTTGGTGCAACAATCGATGATGGAATAAGTTTTAAATTGCCGCAACTAGCAACTATCAAATTTGTACAAGTTGTGTCATATTTGCTGTTTTTCCCCAAAAAGCAATTTGAAAAAGAATTACAGCAACCCTAACTGTTCCTGCAACTGTAATAATCCAAATTTGGTGTAGTTTCTTTGGAAACCCGACGGAAAAGATATGACCTTCTTTGTCTCCATAAGATAGCATATTCGAGGATTGACGCACCCGGTCTGCTTTCAACGCTAGCTTTTAATATCCGTCACAGATCACGCCTTCGTAACATCTTTTAATACAGGTATATGAAAATAACACATCCTTTTACAGTCTTATAGCAAAAATGTGTCGTTCATTGAATGAGTTGATTCGCAGTAGCAAGGAAGTTTATGTCTTTCATAATCATTTTTCTTAGTTTAAAAAAGGAAAATTAGATATTTTATCAGCTGAAATATCTTCAACCCTACCATAGTTTCCATAGTTCAGTTTTGTATGTTATTTTAAATAACTTTTGTGTTTTGTTTTATTTTTACTGTCTTTAGCACGTTGTACGCGGGCTACTGTCTAGCCTAAAAAATGTTAATACCTTAAAAGGTAATATAAATATTATGCCATGACCTGATGGTATTCTAGTCGTGTACCTAAATTAAAATAAAAACTTTTTAAGAGTTGATAGTATAGCTTCTGCATTGTTGCAGAGCAATTTAGTAAGTTTAGTAAAAGGTTAAATCTTACGATTATGTTGGTTGTCGTTTCAATACATGTTTGTAAAGATATTCTATACGCAATAACCACAAACAACAATGAAGGACTCAGCAACTGTACGAATAGTATTCGTTTATGTGGTAACTAAATCAAAAGCCAGTTGTTCAAGCTAAAATAGCCATGAGAAACGGTCGGGCTAAGAATTTGAAAGGTACAATTTTACCTAATTTTGAGGAGTTCGATGGCGCTAAAGTGCCTTTCACGCGCCCCAAAAATTTGTCACCTCGTGCTCTTCCGTGCTTCGAAAATCATGTAAAGCCGTTGGTCCCGGCATCATTAGCAGTCTTTAACAACTACCAATCCGTTATGGGCCCGCGTGGTGGTTTATATATAGCCCGTTCTCCCTGTACCTACTTTCTCCATCCAATAGGAAGGCTCGTTCCTCAATTGGGAACATAAATAGTCGATGATGATGATAATGATGATTCATCGTCAGCGTCGTAAGAGTAGAGCGGATTTTGTCGTTACCAATAACAGTGGATCCTAGGAGGGGGATAGGCATTTAATGCTGGCTTGAACATTAATCAGACAACGCCCTAATTTGTGCAATTTCTTTTGCTTAACCCGCAATCCTACTAGTCACGTTTTGATGAATAGACCTAGAGGTACCTATTGGAAATAGTAGATATTCACTAGCGAAATCTAAGCCTAACTTATGCGAGAAAAGGCATTGGTCTATTTTGGGCTCAGACTTTTGAAGATATCATTGTCGGATAGGAAATATATAAACTAACATGACAAAGTTTGAAATAAATACGAAGATGAATTAATTATTTCATATGAATGAATAGTCATTCACTGAGTTTTTTTTATTACAAATGACGACATCGGGTGTTTTACATTTGGGGCTTTGGTGCAACCAAAACCCTGAAAATAGGTCAAGGCCAAAGATTGGCGCCTCGATTTTATTTGTTATGATTAGAAAGTTCTAGAATTGGATTTCAACGGGTGTGTGATGTACTTGAGATTGGCTGATTAACAATAATTACGTATTGGATGCGTATGACTTGGGACAGAGATGAGTGGCAGATACGAAAGGAGGACTATACTCAGCAGTAGGTATCTCCGGGCTAAAATGATGATGATAAATCAGTACAAGCCAATATTCGTCAGGTTCTGAGGTCAGGTTGGTATTCAGTCAATAAAATGAAAGAAGTGGAAAAACAAAAATCATATTGTATGGGATTTTTGGGGCATGAAATCGACACCTTCATGGGTATAAATTATGATTTTAATTAGCGAGTTTACTCTAAGATATCCTTTTCAACTTCGGTACTCGAGTTGAGATTAGTAAATTGCTAATTTTACTGTTCTAATTTTTAAAATTTTTCTTAGTTATTCTGTCAATTAATTTTAGAGATATAGGTTAGAATATAGGTTAAAATTCATAATTATCTTCGTGCTATTACTAGTATTTGTTGTGAATTTATTTCTTCTAAAAGTAAAGTGATTATTATTATCTGTGCTGTGATTCATTCATACCTCGGGTCGGAAGTAGATGAGTTTACTTTTTATGCTAGCTGTACTTTCAGGACTTATAACGAGTCAGCATGATTATCCCAGTTTCACTTTAAACAAACAAACAGAAATTCAGTAGCTTATGAGTACATTCACTTACAAAAGCGTTGAATCATAGATAACAGGGGGATACAATCTACGAATGAGGCGTTGCACACTGCAACGTACTGCGGGCTATTTATAAGCTTGGATCAGTCGACAATTTTTGGATTTACCTTTTTTTTACTAACTAGCTCGGCAAATGACTTCACTCCACCTAATGTTAAGTGGAAACGGAGTCAAGTCGCGAGGACAACTGGTGCAGCGTGAAAACAACGCAGCATCAGTCACCCTCACCCTGCCGGCCAACAAAGTGCCTCTTCACGCCTCGTTTGAAGGATCCCATATCATAGGAAAGAGGAAAAACGGAGGGAGAAAGTGGGATAAGGTCAAAGAGTTATCCAGCATTCATCCTGGTATAAGCGGTAGAAGACGCGGAGTTACCTCTGTTTTTCACAGAACAGTGCCTAATATTTTTAAAGATTTTCTTATGTTAACTTGGATACCTTAAGAACATTCACCTTGCTAAATTACAACGACCATTTCGGATATAAGGTTCAATTACAGCTGTTGCAAGCGCGACTCATCTTAGAAGCACGTTACTTGCCATGAATATGCAGTATTCATAAATGCCAGATCGGGAATTGTCTCTTAGAGATTGATATTAATATTAGAGCACGGAGTACGCCAAAAATGAGGTAAGTCGTTAAAAGTTAGTAATTAGCAAATTGCATACAGCTTAGATGTGTAGAATCTGTATCTAATAGTAAGAGCTACGGTTATGTAAAACCAAGCAAAAAATGTAAAAATAATTAACAAAGCCTGTAAATTTTGTTAACGATAGTTTTGCTCGTTTTCAAAAACAGATTTTGAGCCCGATCCAATTTGGACCCCTCAGAGAATCTACTAGGACACGCACTAGTTCGTGATGATAAGGTCACATTTTGCTAATTTCTTATTTAGGCTTTAACATAACATTTTGCTGTTAGAAATATGTCCATCAATTATTGATATATGTACAACGTGTAAATTATTAAACAAACCAAAAATGTTGTTTGTAGAACCGGCTATTGAGTCAATTTCAGACAATTTTTTATGTTTTCATCTTCGACCATAACAGATTTACTTTTCCATACAAAAACTAAAATTGAGTTCATTAAATATTTTGATATCAACCCTGACATGTTTTAACTTCTGTTTTTTGAGGACCATTAGGTTGACGACCAAGAACATTGTATCTAGGGTAATGTAGGGTAATAGGCTATGATACCCATAGGGCTAGCTGTAGCTAGGGTTGTCGCTCTTTTGCAGCGATTCGGGCGCGATTGCGTCTTGGTTTTCAAGCCGGGGTCGTGGGACGCGGTGGCTTCAATTTGCGACACTGTCATTTGTCGCAAAGAAGAGGCTGAGAGGGAGTATGGTCCCTTGTCGGGTGCCATGAGGCGCCTGAGGGCTGGAGGAGGAGTTGTTGTTTCACCCATCATAACCGCACGCGAGGGTGGGAAATACCATCATTCCACACTTCCCGCAAAGCTCCTCATAGTGCCTGAGCGCCCCCCTCTCTTGCACTCGGGAAAATGTGCCAGGAGTGTTTTAAGGAACCACCGCTCCGGTCCGTGAACGACTCGTTGACTTCGGGGTCCCGTCCAGAGGATCGAGTGTGAGTTATTTTTGATATTCGATCACGTTAACGAAAACTAGTATAAGTATGGCATTGAAGCAACGCCTTCTAGCGACATACGAGAAGAGTTTAAATTTTGCCATACAAATTTTAGTTTTCGTAAACGTTTTATAAACACACAAAAACATTTTATAAATAGCTTGCTTACTTCTTAACTGATCTTTAGTATTTGTAAAAATATTATGATCGGGTGTTAATGACGGTAGTTGTTGACATTGAATGGGTGCCTTTCAAAGTAAAAAGTAAATAAAGTAAAGTCACTGTTGTTATTCAACTGTTGAATAATTTCGGCGGGCTGGTAAGAACCACGATAACTCAATTGGAAGAGCACCTGACCCGGTATGTCAGAAGGGTGCAGGTTCAAATCCTGCTCGTGGAAATTTTTTCAACATTTGTGTTTTTGTAATTTCGTAAACGTATTCGAATGAATACGGATGGTATACCAAACTCATACTAGGCACTCAGCGGTCGCCGAGTGCAGTGTGGTTAATCGTGCCGTTTAGATTCGGGCAGACCGTCGCCCGGGTCTTGCAACACCCCGTGAAACGGTTTGATAGCAGATTTAACGCACGAAAAAAAAGGGTTATCACTTTGTAATTTTACAGCCGTAATATCTCGGCCATATCGGTTCTTTTATATTGTTCTGTTTTAATTTTTTTTTAATATTTATTTTTTTGCACAATTGCACACTCTATCTGCCATATTCGGGATTATACATGTATTACCAAACTGTACGCATGGTGGTGGAAAAAGTGTACCTATAATTAAGATTTTACTGTTCAATTGCAAATTTTCATAACGCGTGACCATTAGATAGTTAGATTGGGTTGGGCCTTGAACTGTTTGACCAACCGCTTGATGTGATACGAAAACAAATTGATAACATTTTTTTTAAATGTTGTATATACCTATTTGGTGCTTTAGTTTCCATGTAATGAATATAGTTGGGCGTAACTTAGTTAGATTTTTTTAAAATTTGTTGTGGTGACTACTAACTTAACTTAACTTCTAACTTTGCTTAGCAATACAACTGCTTTAGTTTCGTGCCAGTTCAAAGTTAGTGTTGTACGATTAATTGAATTGCCGTTTACTTATAATGATGGTAGGTACTTAGGTACTTAATTTCCTAGAAGAGCTACTGTTGCCTTTCTATTTGTTAATTCTATCATGTTCCTTTAGATACTTTCAATTAATTAAATTGCCAATTTATATAGAAATGCTAGTGGCCCACTCATGACTTCGTCCGCTTGAGAACACACGTATTTTATGATGGACACCTAATTACAGCGCCATCTACCGGGTCCAATTGTGTTTTTAAACCATCCAGGAACCCATTGAAATATGCACACAAAATTTAATCCAAATCGGTCCAGCTGTTTAGGAGGAGTTAGGTGACACACACACGAACAGAATAATTAAATAGGTATATAAAGATCTAAAAGACCTATAAATTAGTAGTGTATTAATCCCCGTTAAAAACTTTGTTTCAAATGGAACGAAACTTTAATTCTTCTAGCTTAAACTTTAGTAGTTACGATGATTAAGAAACTGAGTTTGGCGCTTTCCAGCAGCTAAGCCAAACTAGCAGCCAAAGTATCCAAGTAGATTGGGAAAGTAAAATACTGAAAAAGATGGTGAGGAATAACAGTAACTTAATACTCAAAAGTATTAAGATATGGCGCATAATTAAGGCACAATAGACGCAAAAGCGCTTACTTCAGAAGAGAAAGGGGTTCTTATGTCCTATTGAATTGAAGTTTACAGAACAGCTTGTTATTTAGACAATATTATATTATAGATAAACAAGAAGAAGTTGCTACTTTGGAAATAAAAGAACGTGTAATTCTTAGTTCTAAAACTAAACGATCTCTTTTATTAAAGGTGTATAATGAAGTCTAGCTAGGTAAATTTTCCCGAAAGATGGCGAGAGATTTCACTGTAATACGTAACATGTTGCTGAAGCCAAACTGCACGCAACCGGAGTCAGTGACACAGCTAGTAAATACAATGAAATAAAATTTATTGATTATCGGTACGAAAACGGTTGGGAAGACCCTGACAACTTTGATAACCTCTACAGTGAGTTTGTGGGGAAATGTCATTAAGTTAATGTAACACAAAAGACATTACAGCAAACAGGGCAGTTTGCAAGCGAACTCAGTTACGTGTACATTTATTATTGTACATATAAATGATAAATGTTGAACTGAAAAATAGCTGTGGCTGAGTGACGTGACGGATAACCTAATCTACGACAGCAAAATTTGACGCCGAGCAACGATTAAAAACAAGACAATAGTGGCTGGACGCGCAAAACACTACAACAACATCTCGGAAATATAGAGAACCGACCAATTTAGTAGGTCTTGGGAGAGATAATTTCGAGTGACAAGTCCACAGTTACAAATATTATCCACGGTAAACAATAGCCTCTGTAATTTGTTAGTATACCATTAATTTAATGAGTAAATATAGTGAACACGACACGACCAATATGATATCATTCAATTTTATACTGCTTTAGAAGCGACCTCAGATAACCCGCGCAAACTATCGAGCTGTCGTCTCCTAGATGCCATCCCCACACGATCTGTAGGACTCACTAACTACAAGTTACTACGTTCTTAAAATCTGTACCGTTTCTAATTTCTTTAGAACATTTTTTGTATGTTTGTAACCAGTAATTTTAATATTCAAAGTAAAATAAGCCCGAGAGTATTGGATTGTAGGGTCTATGAACGTTTTGTATATGTTGTAATAATATTTATGGTTGTACGTAGCCAGGGTTGCAATTAAATTGTGCGAAATAACTATTTTTGATAGTTGTAATTAGGGTGACTTAAAATCTCAGAGGATCAATTAAATGGTCAATAAGGGTCGAGTTCACGGGCCAGGGGCAACCTAATTGTAGCGTTATGAGATCTAAAGCTGTCAAAATGTTTCACAATTGTTCTTGGTATCAAGAGCCATAAGTGACCATTAAAAAATGTGAACATTTCCACGTTCTCATTAATATTTTTTATTGCGATGTTGGTAGGTATGCTATTGACGAATTGATTTAGTATTTAATTTATTTTAAAGACATATGATTAGATAACTCTATCTTCTCGTAACATATGCATTAATTTGTGAGACATATCAAATTATCATTATTTTCACTTGTCGTGGAATGGTTATAGGATGCCGACAACCCTGGTGGAACGCCGCCCACTCTTTCGATAATGACTCGATCCTCATCGCTGTTGTGTCCCTCTTATCACGAACCTGTTGTTTTCTCATTTAACTTACACATTGTTTTGATGTATTCTGATCACAGTCATAAAACTCAATTCCAGCGCTTAAATAACACAAAAACAGCTTACACGACTCTTATGGCGCGCGGCGGGTAGTTTCACGTCGTCACTCGCAATAGAAACCCCCACAAAGAGCATGAGCGGAACATGTCAGCTACATCCATCCAACTTAAACTACTTCTTTGTCAACTTGCCTTAGGTTGTCGAAGTTTAATTTCAGTCTCGTGACAGAAAGGCCTAGTTCACGAAAACTGTGGTCAGCGAAGTCCGGCAAACTCGAGTAGGAGATATCGAGTCCGATCTTGGTCTCCGGGCTGAATTTGTTGGTGAGTGCTTTGGCGATATCTTCGTACGCGTTGATTCGCTGGCAGACGACGAGGATGGCTCCGGTGCCCTTGTCCTCGCGGCGGCAGGTGCAGGGCGAGATCTCCCTCCGCATGGCGCAGTGCAGGCTGGCGCCCGCGCCGAGTTGGCCGGCCAGCGCGCACAGGAGCGCAGCGGCGAGCGCGTGCGTGTGCGCGATCATCGTGTGTGCCGGTCGGGGCTGTGCGCGCTACTGGCGCCGACGCGCCGGGACGCGCCCGGCTCACCCCGCCGTCGCCCAACACCCACCCGTCTGCACTCTACACTTTCTGCTTACACTTTCAGCCCACGTGCATCTTAATCGATTTCTTGCGAATTAAAACATCATCGGTGTATAAAAACCATTGACTATGCAGTGGTCAGTGTATTAACACTTTGACAATATCAAATTGATAAAACAGCTGTATGAAGTAAATTAGACAGCTGGAGCAGTTAACAACGGAACTTTCTTGGTTCAAGATGCAATATTTAGATTTTAATTTATACATAAATCCTATAACTAGTCTGACAAAAATTATGACAGCGTTAGAGTTATTGTTAACTGGATTATTACAACAATTTTTGCTGTCTTTGAGTATCCGTTATACCTGATACGGTTACATCCGTGATCTTGGATTGTGCAATTGTGCATGCGCCGATACACCGAATATTCGAAGGTAACAAGCAATATGCCAATAATTCTATTAATAATTATTACCAATTAATGTAAGTGACAATGATAGTTTCAAAAGTTGTAATGTAGGCAGTTTCTTCAGTCAGTTTCATCACGTATACCATTTCTGAAATACTTATGCATGAATTACTTGGGTATCATTGTGACGTCCTTGTCTTCAAATGATGATAGTGTTACGAACGTAATAAACATTGTTAAAAACAGACAGGTCATACCAACAAGCTTTACGTATTATTCTAAACACAATCATTCAAATTTGGTCTTTCACATAACAGGATCTAAGATGCGCATTATAAGCACCTATGCCTTATCAATAGGCCAAGTTTATATTCAGATAACGCTGAACTCACTATCTAAGGTATGTAGGTACTTTACTTAATTGCACAAGTTATGATTGAAATAATACAACATCAGAACTTTCTTTCCGTTGTCTATTCTGTGGACGACCCTAGAACAAATAAAGTAACTTAATAGTTCAAACTTCAAAGTGAATTCTTAAGTTACTATATTTTTGTCATTAGGGGATCTAAAGAAAACATACATGAGAAATTGAGCACTACTAATAGCAGATTTGTTTGATAATAACATTGGAATGTCATAATAATAAAGATAATAGATACAGATGTTTAAAATTTTATGTATTGCAACTGTCATGAAGTCATGATCATCAGGAGTCTATATATAGAAGGTACAAACGATACGAGCTATGCCAGTTCTGGTGTACCACAAGATTTAGCGTAGGGTCAAATTGTTCTTGATTTGACAATTTTTTCACTACTGTGTTTTGTTGTTACTATTGAATTTTTAATTTAATAATTTTTAATCCGACTTCCAAAAAAGCAGGAGGTTCTAATTCGACTGAATGTTACATTTTTTTTGTGTTTGTTACGCGATATCTCCGTAAGTTGTAAACCGATTTTGAAAATTCTTTGAAAGTTTTGTTCGAAAGGTTATGCTTGCTGAGTGGTCCCATTGTTACCATGACAAAATCTGATGATGGGATCCCAGAAAAATCGAAAGGAACCTCCGAAAATCGTAGTGCCGACTAGTGCGTTTGTTAATTTTTTTCATTAAGTTTTTTAAAGCATTACTATTTAATGAAGGTCTGGGTCGATCTGATGATGGAGCCAAAAGACAGGCGAGGAAACACCTCAACGATTTACAGCAATTACCTGTTGTTTGGGCTTGACTTCATTGCACATTCTTTAAAACTGATATGCGTATCTAGAGCTGTTTTTTGTATACTTATTTAATCATTTCTGATTAACTAAATCTAAATACGAATTACTTTGTACTAAGTAAATTTATTTTTTACTTTTTTTATTTTCCTTTTTGAAGTCGGTTTTGTTTTTTGTTAAAAATTATTTTAGTTAATAATTTAAATTAGAAAAGCTTTACAGTAAAGCTAATTGTATAAATTGTCTGATTACACAGAAGATAATACAGCTTAGGTTTAAAGTGTTCCCACCATTCTAACAGGTAATTTTGAATTAATATTTTTTTTTAATTGTAAATGTTTATTAAAGCATGATTCGGTAACGGCATTTTTTAAATGTCGTAACTTCTATAAAAGCTGTGCAGTTTCTTACGCTCATTCTTCTACACAATTAATGGGTAGTAGGTAAAACGTTTCTTTAGTTTAGTGCTTTTTTACCGTGAGTAGTTTTAATATTTCGTCAATAGATGGCGCTGCTTCTATCGCATACAATTTATACTTTTATTTTATTTTTTGATTAGTGTGTACAAACCATGACTCATTTCTATTGCAGAGGCACTCCGAATCCAAAGAAAAATAAATTTAAATCATTTTGAGCACTTCCGTTAGCGCTGGCTCGGCTGCAAATCACGCTGAGAATCTCAAATGGCGAAGATTATCATAATCTGACTGGGGATCGCATATTTGAGCCGTTTGGGGTATAGACATTAGGTCCGTGGGGTCCGGGTGCTTACAAACTTTTTAATATATATCAGTTAAACCAGCAGAGACTACCCGAGACCCCAGAGCAAGCAGCTACTTGGGACAGCGAATAAGCCTCGCTATCCAACGAGGCAATGCTGCTAGCTTACTGGGCACTCTATCTGATGGGGGTGACATGGTGCAACTTTTTTAGTACCTTAAGTAAGTAAGTAAGTTTTTGACATTAGATAGTTTTCAAGAGTTTATTTTATATATTTTGTGAACGAAATAAATTATTAAAATTATTTGTTTCCAGATAATTGAGATCCATATTTTGTTAGTAATATACAAATTTAAAAAGATCAAAGTCTCATAACAATGTTAGTATTATTAAAATAGTAATTTTAATTTAAAAAAAATTACAAAATAGACTGTCACATAAAGTTTTACATTATTATAATTACTTTGTTTTTTATTAATCTTTACTGGCGTCTTGTTGTGTCGGAGGCCAAGATTCACTACAGGTCACTGAGCCATCGGAGTAAGTATTGTAAGTTATTAATCTTAAATATAACATTTGTCTGAGGATTTAACAGGGCAGATACCCAGACTCTGCAAGAGACTGTCTGGTCTGTCAGTGAGTAAGCCTATTATGCCGTTTTGTTGGCGCTGCCCAACGTTCTGTTTGATATAATATTTTGTGCATATAAATACTGCGTGAAAGTCATTGACATGCGCACTGCTAGAAGTGCGAAAAAATTTTCCACATAAATTTAAGGGATAAAAATATATTGGCTTTATAGACATGACTAACAAATGATGAATAGGATACGCGATCTTCATGTGATTCTACAGTTTTTGTCGGTTCCGATTCAATATTATATCTAATTTGAGGTCTCGATTAAAGACTTTGCCAGTCGCAAGAGTTCACTAGGTACTCATAAATCCTATCTACAAGATACACTAAAGAGAAAAATACACTACTTATAGTTCAAAAAAAAAGCTTATTATGATACACTACTTTTGACTGTCATGTTTTTTTTGGGCTCAGATACTCCATATTAGTCTGTGGTCAAACAGTAGGGACCCACGGTAGGGGACACGGTAGGGATTGCTCAATGGAATTTATAGTTCAATTTATTTATTTAAGTAGTTAAGTATTACTTATCTGCATGTTAATACCTGAAAAAAAGCTTTGCACGGAGGAGTGTAAGATTTGGCATAATTAAAGTTTTCAAGGAGTAAAAGTGCACAAAGATAAAATATATGTGAAGCTGGTTACAAAAAATCATTTACAAAGTAAAATAAAAAAATGTGAATGATTTGAATCAGTCCATGTCAAACACAATTTATTATGTAATTTTAAATTTTTTTCATGAGCATGTGTACAAAAGCCCGTTAGCCGAAATAAAATACAGCTTTAAAAAAAAAATACGGTCGCATTTCGATTTCGACCACTGGGCTACCAAAAACTGGGGTACCAGAAACAGATGACGCCGGAAAACGATATCCAAACCACTTACGGAAAAAGTTTTTCTTTCCTTCTATTGAATATATTTTTTTGTTATAGGCCCCTAATCTACTATGGGCCATGGCCCAAACTTGCCATGTGTCAATAAGGGAAATTAGGAGCATAGCCGTGAGACTTAGGCTAATAATGATATTTATGTACTAGTCAGTTATGAACATAATTTTTTGTCACTAATAAGTATAATTAGTAAGATTCAAAATGAACTGTTGAAAAAAATATCATGAAAAATTACAGAGTAGCAGATGGCATATTATCTGCTACTCTGTATTTTTTTATGATTCAATATGGGTATGATGGGTAAAGTACATTGCATTTGCCTCAAAGTCCAACCACCCCCCACCACCATCGCTACTTGTCCATGCTTCAGGCTGTGGATAAGTATCGGTGTTATAAGTATAGACCAAGGAATCAACACACACTGACGCTCTGACTGCCAGATTGCGGAGGCTCAATTTATACTTAAGTAAAATTGCAGACCTTACGATCTTTTTTGCACTGTGCTAATCACTTACAGGCTACTGCTTATTGGGAAGGGGCCGTCAAGCAAGACTCATTTGATCAACGTTGAAAGAGCACAGCGTGCCATTCTTAGGGTATATAGATAGATAGATAAAACATTTGTTACAGAAACCACAGACATAAAACAATGATACAATGGATATAAGCAAAACACATTTTTCAAAATAATGCCACAGTGTGTGTGCTGCAGCAGCGCAAATAGGTCATAGCTTAGCGATACACTTGCCCGGGAGCAAAACATTTCATCTACATTCTACAACCACTAGGACAGTGCGGGTACAGTAATGCCAGCTCCACCATCAGCTTAAAACTTTACAGCAACTTCTAATACAAACATACAATACATAATATCCTAAATCAATTAGGGTTTGCAGTTTTTTTGGAGTAGGGTAGGAGCTTCTCTTCCATTTTACCAACCCACTCGCGATCTGTACAAAGAATGGGACATTCTAAGCTTTTGTGCTAAATATTGTGCCACTCTCACCTGCGGTACGTACCTTCCACCCGCAACCGGGTGTAAGTAGACAAAGAAAGAACAACTTGTGTAAACTTTGTTATACCAGTCACGCCCAAAAGTTTTACTGTTTGTTAGGAACAGACGCCTGCCCGTCCGTCAACCTATCCAAAACTGTCAAATTTCTTCAATAAATATTCAACCTTAAAACCATATACATACAGATTAAAGTCTAATAAATTTGACAGTTTGTGGTAGCCTGATGTGCAGGCGTGTGTAACAACAAAGTAAATAGCATAAAAAACATGTACCTACCCTCTCACTAAAAATGTAGGGATATTTCAAAAGCGCGTAAATAGTTTGTGGTAAATACGGCGTAAGCGTCAGTCACCTGATTTTTTAAAGAGAATAGGGAGAATGGAAAGCTGAATATTTGATTACTTACTTGGTTGGTTTTACGTACTAATTAGAACATATCAATTGTTTTGACTCCTATATAAAATAATGAAGTTATTTTATATAAAAACTACGTAAATCATAAGATAAAAGCAGCTACGCTGTTTTGCTTTAACCATATTTAGGAAAGTTTGTGCGAAATCCTCCAATGCTACTTTCGCGGTTTCGAAAATATCGACTTTCAAAAATCCTCAGCTATGAGGAAATGGAGTCACTTATCAGTGCCCAAGACTTCAAAAGTAATATCTCTATTAAAATCCATATTCGCTGAAAATTTTACTTTAAGCTGAGTAGATATTATTGTTGTCCCATCAACACTTGTAAGTAAGTGTTGTTGTAAGATAAAATGCTGTATTTTTCTTGATTGCTCATACACGCACATACACGTCATACACACACACATACGGAAACTTAATATAATTCACCCACTCTAGTAGAAACATTAATCACAATACTCTGAATAAAATTAACACGAACCTTATCTTCCAGTTATAAGGAAACATCAAACATCACTACATTCACAAAATACTGCGTAGTGGGTAGTGTTCTCTACAAAATTTAGAAATAACATGCAAATTTTATGAATGTCACCAAACTGTATGTCTAAATTTTTAAGTTCATATTTTATTTTATTTCTTAGGCCAAAAAGTTGCCATTGTATATTGTTACTTTCTCTACAATATTAATAAGTACATAAAATCAATTAGAATTGTCAAACTGAAACCAGTAATTTTTTTTAAATATTTTTTTTTTAGATTCTGTTATACGTAGCGCCTGCGAAAATTGAGATCGCAAATTAAGAAGAATCTAAAAAATATTTTTATAAAACTACTGGTTTTAGTTATCAAAATATGCAGCAGCTACGAATATTGATGTTATGAATATATTTGAGTGATTTCAAAACATAAAGTTTAAGTAATTTCATTGTAATTTTATCATTAATGATTTTTTAGAGGTGTTTTCGTAAAGATTTTTTTTTTTAATACTTATCTCGGCAAATGACTCCACACCACCTGATGTTAAGTGGAAATGGAGTCCAGACGCGAAGACATCTAGTGCAGCATTAAAACAACGCAGCATCAGTCAACTTCACTCTGCCGGCCCACAAGGTGCTTCTTGACGCCTCGTTTGAAGGACCCCATATCATAGGAAAGAGGAAAAACGTGTGCTGGTAGACTATTCCATCTTTTGGAGGTGCAACAAAGAAACGAGTAACCAAATTTCTTTGTGCGCGATGGGATATGTGTGACAGTGAAGACCAGCACGTGTACTCCTATGGAAGAAGGGAGAAGGTGGGATAAGGTCAATGAGTTCTTCAGAGCACTCGCCGTGATATAAAAAAATTGCACAATCGTATTTTTGAGCAAGGGTTTTTAAAGACAAAGGCATGAAGTTATCTATATAAAAATTTCAGATTCGTTGGTCTTGTCATACTCCTACAACTTTCGATGAAAGTTGATGTATTTTTTCAAAGTGTCGCCTTAATTCATTATTTGCAGGGCATAGGCCTTCCCACATAAACATCTGGATAGATAGTAGTAGGTAAGTACATATTGAGATCGGGCCATAACCCACCACGCAGCGCATGGCGGATTGGTGCGTTTTTTTGCCTTATAGTGGCAATCAACCTTTTATTAACCACAGAACACAGAAATTCTGTGTTCTGTGCTTTTAACCAACCCAAAAAAACTACTTGGATACATCTGGATAATGTAAGTGCCGCTATGATAAAAAAGGATTCAGCATTCGAGAATCATAACTGATTTGTTTGTGATTCTATCTTTATCACATAATTTTTAACAAAACTTGTATCCTCAATGTCATAAGCTACTGATACAAAGCTGTACATCTAAGTTATTGCTCTTAAGTTTTTAAAGGCATGCTACGTAATATCTATTCTATGTACACACGCCTGCACATCAACCTACCACAAAGTATCAAATTTCTTCAATAGACTTTGAACTTAATACCTAAGTTATATGGTAGAAAATGTATTGAAGAAATTTGACAGTTTTGGATAGGTCGACGTGCAGGCGTCTGTACACTCGGTAACAGCAAAAAATGTATAATAAAGTACAATACAATAAAATATAAATGTGTGGACTGTCAACTGCGACTGCGACCCTGAGACCTGAGACCACAGACCATTGAGACAAACGCATCAACAGGACGACGACAGCTGGCAACAACGCTGCTGATGCTAAGTACCTAACAGACAGAAAAACTTTAGTTGGAGAAACTGTCAACTCAGTTGAAGAAAATATAAACTTTTAAAAAGTTTTCGTTATGGGTTGTTAGTTGCATCACCAGTTTGCGGTTACCGCAATTCAAAATACACTTTTCGTCAAATCCATAGTCAACAGTCAGTGTTTGCCAGTTGAGAAAACAGTAGCTAACTGCAGCAACAGAAAACTGAAAACTTGCAACTATAGAGTTGCTTTGTCTGCGCAGTTTCATTAGGTTATATGGAAACAACTAGTTGCGAGTTGCCTGTTGCCGCAACACGGAGATCAATGTTGATGATCTGATCTATCTGAATTTGTATAGCAAAAACTGGTTTTTGCCCTACAAAATCAGTGGTTAATTCATCGGTGGCCAGCCACCGAGAGACAATCTGTTTTTGTACTGGAATCCGTGTCGTAAGTATAAAAATAACTTGGCTACTACAGTAAGCCTTTGGCTGTTGTGGTTAGACAATCGGTACTCTGTTAGTTACCTAGCGCCTAAGTTGATAATCTTATCTCAATTTTCTGTTCCAAAATATTTCTTATGCATACACCGAGGCCAGGAGCGGACCCGGCTTTTATGACTTTTCTCCTCTCACCCAGCAACGACAAGCTCGACGATAGCGAGAGGGGAAACCTAACCGTTAAAAATCTAGTACCAACATTTTCTCTGAGTTCTTGCTTACAGGCGTGCTTTGTATAGTAAAACAATATCTCTGTTTTCTTGTGATTGTACCAAGACTTTTGTGTTAAAATGTGTACATATTATGAAAACTTTCGTAAAATAATTATTGACTGGCTAGATATTTATTTTTATACGAGCCATACTAGAATTATTTACGAGTATACAGGGTGTAATCGTTAAGTGTGCACAGGCAATTATTCCGAAACTATGAGAAATATCAAAAAACTTAAAACTGATAACGAAAAAACGTTATGTAATGAGTAAAATGGCATCAATAACTTTTTAAAAATCAAACGAGAAGTATCCAAAATTTTGACATTAAACACTCCCACACATTTAGTATGAGATTAGTAGAAAGGTTTTAGTTTTCTTATTTTAAGTGGTCTAGTACTCATTTTACCTTAATCATATTTTATGATTACGTATGATATGAATTATCATATACATATCATATAAATTCACGTCTTCCCTACTATGTACATTGTATTACAATTATAATTTTAAAATTATCCTAGCCGCTTCTTTTTGTTTATCCAATAATCATAATTTACATTTACGCTTGAAACCAATGGGGGGGGGGGGGGTAAGTCGTTTAATTTTTTTGATTTGTAATTGTATTTAATTTGTGTTCTCATGTAAGTGGCATAATGTCTATATGTAAGGGCAGCGGCAGATACTTTTAACATTTACATCAATAGGTGTAGAAGTTTTAAAAATTATAAGGACCACATTTAGTTTGTACAGTTACAATTTTAAAACATTTTATAGGATAACGATTATAGGATTCTAGTAATATGTATAATTACAAGTTAGGACTTCATGACGGGAAAGCTGACGAGAGAGTCTGCGGCTTTGTTTTGTTTTCTAAAATGTGTCTTATGTCGAATATTAATGTGAAATAATGGTGGATTATCAACCGTTATGTGTTTGTGAGTGTGCATGAGAGTTGGCAAATTAAAGTACAACGTCGTGTTTCAAATTACCCCCAACTATTATATATCCATACCATTTCTCACTTCTAATTCTATTAACGTTCATCATCATCATACAGGAAGGAATGATTGTTTATTTCGTCCCATTAGTAGAATAATGTTTTATCATCACAAGTAGCAAAAATAACTTATTTGTATTCAAATTAACGTAAGCTATCGATTAATATATTTTTCATGATTATTGTGCAAGTATTTAAAAAGTTATAGCAGTCGAATAATGTTGTCTTTGCATCGACTACCTACAATAATATCGCGCGATCACATACCTACCTACTCTAAGAACTTCACGGTCGCGCGCGCGTCGTGGTTTCATCACAAACCACGTTGTTCAACGGTGGCGCCGCGTCAGTACTCGAAATCATGGATCCCGATATCGATGATCGTAAGGGTAAGGCATTGTTTTCATTATTGTAATCAAATGTATATACATTTATAGAATGACAAATGTGTGTATCTTTTATAGAAATACAAGACGATTTGGTTAGGTAAACTGTGACTTACAAAAACTAAATGTCTCAATAATGTGATTTAAGTGATATTTGTTTATGTTAAACTTGATGTTTTAATATGGGCTGATTACTTCATTAAAAAGCTTTTATGTCGATTGTAAACTATTTAGTATTATATTAAAATACATTAACATTTGGTAATTTCTAGCAAAAACAGTAGTCATATCACATGATATATTGTTATACCAATTTATATGAAAACATTTTAAAACAATCAAAATAAAAAAACGTTCATAACAAATGAATAATAACACTATTGTGTTAATCTACGTACAGTCTAAGTTGTTAATTTGTTTTCCAATTTTCAAGTGATTTTTATTATCTTAAAACATTTTACGACGCATAATTTCATACATTTTTCGTCCGCACGTACACATGAAACATTATTCTTCCAAAAACAAAAGCAAAGACACTGAAGCATGTGCATATGCCTCGCTTTTCTTCTAATTGGTTATTTGAAAGACAATCTTCTTAAACTTACACTAAATAAAAAATGGTTTAAAAAAATACGTAGTAAATCATACGTATTTTTTATTTTCATATGAATTCAAGTTATGACATTTTTGGGTTTAATGCGTTTAAAAACAATGATAAAATACTTAAACTTTTACTTAAAAATAATTATGATCTGAAAATTTCTCACAAAATTAAATAATGCTTTTAATATTTGCGCACAGAAAATGCAAATAAAATCAAATCTATGTAAATGTAAACCGGTCACTCTGTAAAACTATAAAAGAGGCCTGTTTTAACTGTGGACGTCATATTTGCTGATGATGATATAATAAAATCTTTTTAGGTCCAAAGACTAAAGTAGATAAAATAGATGCGTATTTTGCAATTCTCCTAAATATATCAAAACATTTTTGATGGACATCGACTCAAATATTAATTACTTAAATGGTAGTCAATAAATACAACAGCTTGCCGTAAGGAACTCCTTTGTCGGTAGTTTTATGATCAATTCATAAAATGAAAGAAGAAGTCACCATTTAGTTTATTTAGTAAATTATTTGGCAAAGGAATGCGTGCCGAACAATTACAATTATTTATCGATAGGTAATTTAATAGGCACTTAAATAATATACAACAAACATTTCTTCCCCTCTTTTGACAGGGTAATAAATGTTGAAATACCCGATTTCCGAAAACGTGTTTTATCAAAAAGTCTCTACCTAAAATTGCTATCAAGTGTTTGAATCAAACACATAATAAATGTTACAACAAAACTATAAAGTAAAATCATAAAGACATAGGAAACTGATTATATATAAGTACATTTAGCAAGTACCTATTTATTATGAGCATCGCAAAGTTTAAAGGACAAAATTAAAAAGTTCTAACCGTTCGCGGATTATTTACTTTGTTATGTAAGTTTTGAAATGATAAGAATAAGAATGTTTGACCATATAGCACAGACGCTGCGGCGACCGACGAGCCAGCCGGATGCCAAACTAGTTATTCGGAGATACCCAGATTACACTATTGGCTATTTACGAACTAGTTAAAATATCCACGATTCTAATGCGAAACAGAAATGCTAAATGTGAGAATATGTTAATAATTTTTTTTTACTCCTTTTTTCCTGTTTGCACAAAGAAAATATGCCATATTCATTACCCTGTGCATAAAAGACAAGTGATCAAACTCATTGATCATCTAAAACATTTACAAAATAACTTTATTAAAAAAAAGAATTGTTAACTTAAAAAATTACAATTTGAAAAAAAACTTGCGGATATAACGTTGAATGAGTGAATTCCGTTTTCTTAGCAAATGTATGTTAATGACATCATAATCAATCACATCATCTTGCGCTAGAGAACAAAAAATAAAACGGAACACCAATGTTATTTGTACTCATATGACTGTAAGAATAACACGATTCATTATAACGCTTAATTTTGTAGTCTTTAAAGACTTATCAGGACAAAAAGCTATATAAACACAGCCCTTTTTTAAGCAAATGACCTATGTGGTTTTTTTCCATGTTTTTTTTATGTTTCTGAGCCGGTAAACAATTATAAATAGTATGCCAACCTGTGTTGGAAGCGCACCGGAGCCCATGGTCGCTTGAGCCTCAGGGTGCCTAGCGCAAGTTTCATTAAGTTGTTCCTCATTCGTCAATTTGGTCACACCTACTTTAATTAAAAATATTACGAGTCGAATCTCGTCACACATACTTTTGTAGATAACAGTTTAGCAATCACTAAATGAATGTGCGTCTTTAAAAGGTATAGCGGGCTGAAGGAAATGAGAACCTGAAAACTGTAAACTGTAAACTGGAAGCATTGTGTTTGTAACAATTAATAAATAACTTTGTCGCCATTCAATTACGTCAACGAAAACTAGAATTTGTATGGATATATTTTAAATCTCCTCGTATTCCACCAGGTGGCGATGCTTCAATGCCATACAAACTTTTGTATTGGTAAGAGTGATCGAATGGCAAATGAAACTTGCACTTGCCACGTAGTTCTAAGTCTGCTTTTCCATCAGAGCTGTGGGAGGTAGCTAAGCTAAGCTAAGCAAAAAATCCATCTATATACTTGATTTTACCACCATTAAAAAAGACATGTTTTTTTTCGGCACCGCATAACTATCTCTCACAGCTGTGGTGAAAAAGCAGCCTTATGCTTCATGCCCTTTAATGTCTTCAACCCGGAAAAGAGCTGACAGCCTGACCTGATGGAACAAAACAATGCTGTTAACATTTCGACTTAGATATGCTAGAGGTAACTTGTCAGACGGGCATGGAGCAAGCAGAGAAATCAGACCCGAAACTTTTGTGGCTGTGAATGTTTGTCAATGTCTGTCAATATTTTCATAGATAAATATTCGTCATCTCTATCATATTTTATCTCGTCATATTTATCATAACAAGCTCATTTTTATGTCCTCACTGACGCAGGAGCCTTTCCTATGGATCGAAACACCACAGGGCGAACGCGCCATAAACCACCTCACGGGCCCAGTGTTAGTGGTTGTTAGTTGTTACCGACTGCCAGCCAGGACAAACGGCTTTACTTGCCTTCCGAAGCACGGAGAACCTCAAAATGAAAAGTTTTTAGTCACCTATCCGATCACCGGCCTTTGCGAAAGTTGCTTAACTTCGGCAATTGAAAGAAAGAAAGAAAGAAAGAAATTATTTATTGATTTGAAAGAAATTATTCAATTGCTGACTGGGCGCGTTAACCATTGCGCCATCAAGATCCTCCTATACTTTCGTTTAAAGTATACGTATATTGTTATACGTTTGGAAATATCTATACTATATATATATATATATATACTATACATATGTATAATCCTGAATTTGGCAGTTTAATACCGTGCATAACCCCAGAAAATTATGAATAGCCTGCACAGCACTACATTGGCGGTAGCCGAGCTTGTTTGTTGTAGAAATTACAATATATAAAAAGATTCATTATTCTTGGCTCTACAGACGGTAGTTCGGCACGTGTTAACAAGAAAAGGTTTTCATTGTGTCAGGGTTGCACAAAAATAATTTAATAAAATAAACTTGAGTTTTTATGAAAAAGTTAATCTACGTAAATATCGTTTTGTATTATTTATCGCGGTGTTCTTTTTACTAGGTTGCATGGCTATGTTAACGCCCAATATGTACATATATAAATGTAGGTCTTGTATATATAATATTAAGCAAATTTTGTTGTAAACAAATTACAATTTGTAAAAGTGTGGAAAATGTTTACCATAAGTGGGAATGTGCACCTGCCTGGAAGCATGAGTTGCATGGTTGAGATCAGGCCAGGTTTCCATTTCGTGCACAGCGAGCGGGTCCGAGTAGCGGTCTTGGTGGGGCCCTGTAGCGAAAGGATCTGCGGGGCACGTTAGTTGTCTATAGTTGGTTGTTCTGCTCGGTGGTTTTCATTGAGTAGGCTTCTATTTAGTGACTACATCCCCCTTGTCTATAAAAAACATCATGCATGACTAGGTATTTGCATTTTGGGCAACCCTATTTATCTGTCGCAATCGCTCCGCAAACAAACCTTTGTCACCAACACTTTGACTGTTGTTGTTGTTGTTTACTTGCCTTTTTGTAGAGATTCAGTTTTGTGTTTCATGTTAAGTTTACGCAACAACAGGTCGCACGTTGGCACGTTGGCACGTTGAGGAACAGTGAAGCCTTTGTAATGAATGACCGCTATAAATAAATGTAATTATATGACAGGTAATAAATGAAAGCTACTTGGTTTGTTTGCAAAACTAATGTGTTACATGTTATATTAACATGTTCCTACCGACAACACTAAGGGCGGCCATACATGGGCAGCTTAAAGCAGTCAGGATCAGGATGCGACTGCTTCCAGCTGAGACTGCATAGTGAACTACAAACTTCTATATACAAACATATATGGAACCGTATAAGCAGTTGCGTAGTTCACTATGCAGTCGCAGCTTGAAGCAGTTCTATCAATTCTGACTGCTTCACTCAAGCTGCCTGTGTTTGGCCGCCCTAAGGTTCAAGTGATTATACGTTACCATGGACTATATATTATTACCATTAATATATAGTAGTATATATATGTGTATAGTATAGTTACCATTGATATTCTTAATTTTAAACGTGAACAAAACTTTGACGTAAAATTATAAACTTTATAGAAACAATTGTCATAGCTTATACCCACCAACGAATTGAATTTATTGTATTTGTTAAAATTGCTTGATAGTACGCAAAGTAAATCTGCAGAGGTCAAACAATGACCTTTGACGTAACACGTTAAAGATGATTGAACAATAAACGAAATCAAAAAGTAAGTAAATACATATTGTTTAATTGTATGATAAATAAATATCCTTCGGTTGAGAACGTCGGATTTAAATAATATTCAAACAAGGTAACCTTAATGATTAACCTTCCGGTTAGATTTTGTTTTGGCATAACTAAGGATACTGCATAATATAGTGGAAACAACAAAGGTCGTAACAAGTTTTGATTGTTGTCTAGAATTTTATTTGCAGTATCTAAACAATATTATTTTTATTTACAACGTCTAGCACTACAAAAGTATCTACGCACTGCAAACCAATAATAACATTTGCCAAACACATTCGATTTTTCCGTCAATTTTGTGGATAGAATAGAATAGAATAAAAATCTTTTTATTTTTGAGACAGCATGAAATCAAATTAAATTAATCTTTATTCAAGTTAACTTACTAAATAAGCACTTTTGAGTCGTCACAAGAATATTTTATCCATTCAGCGCGCCCTTTTTATTTGTGGAGAAGAACAGGCACAGAAATCTCCAAAGCTTTTTAAACTTAAAAAACTTTGTAACGACATTTACAAAATTATGTGTTGTTACCAATATACTATACCTATGATACAATTATATTGGTTTAGAATACTAAACCTGCAGGGGCACGAGCCTTCCCGATGGATGGACAGGGAGGTTCGACCATAAACCACCGCGGGCCCAGACTAACGACTGCTAATGCAACCGGGACCAACGGCTTTAAGTGCCATCCGAAGCACGGAGGAGCTCAAGATGATACATTTTTGGTCACCCATTCGATGACCGGCCTTTGCGAAAGTCGCTTAACCTTAGCAATCGCAGCTCGGGCGCACTAACCACTGCGCCATCCATCGAGCTCCTCTATCTTTACTTATATACTCATAATTCTTCAGTGTGTATGTCACTGGACTCCTCTTAAGCAGCTGGACCGATTTTGATGATTTTTTTGTGTTTGACTGGATCTCTAGATGGCTTTCATTTATAATTGGACCCGGTAGGTGGCATTGCAATAGCAATAGCGGACGAAACCGCGAGTGGACCACAGTATCGATATAAAATTTTAAGATACACAGAGAAAATTTTGTATCTGCATAACAAGTTTATAATTCCACAATTCTTTTCAACTAGTAGGCAGTCAGTATATAATTAGGAACAGTCACGTGCGCAAGCTTTGGGGGAACTGGTTTACAATGGTCAGGTTTTATTTTGGTACCTAATTATTAATTTAACAAGCATTTTTTCCCCTGTATACGGATCGTAACTATAGTATTATATATATATATTATAGCGTAGTGACATTAATATGAGCTTAATTATTGTAGCCTATAACAAGTAAAAATATAACTTTGTTATATGCACACCAATAAAATATATTTTAATCTTAGTAGAGACTTAAGGAAACCTAGCTTTTAAATGGATAATATAAATATGTTATTAACTACATTGTTTCAAGTCACCGGCGAGATGGTCCTCGAAAAGGATTTGGATTTTGGTACTAATACCTACTTGAAAAATTGCGTGATACTTATAGATATTTTAAAAGATCTAATTACCGTAGTCTACTTAAAATGATCTACATATTTATTGGAGATGCACCTCTTATTTAAGTTTCGAAAGAATATAAAGTTTAGAATAATGTTTACCAAAATTATTTGAAAACCAAAAGTTAAAAGTAAGTTTTTGTAATAAATAAATTAATAATAAATAAAATTTCTTACACTCACACCAATTATCTAGCCCAAGAGAAGCTTCGTTATGAAACTCGTTAAATTGTTACTAGACAACGGATAAACATACTTAAAATACTTAAATACATACTTATTATACATAGAAAAAACACCCAGACCCGAGACAATTTAGAAAAACAATAATTTCTAAACTGACCCGACCGGGGATCGAACCAGGGACCTCAGAGATGGCGACACCATGAAAACCAGTGTACCAACCACTCGACCAAGGATATCGTCAAATGTTTTAAATATTTTAACTATCTATCTATCTAAAAGATTTTTGAAGAAGACAACGCCTGCCTACCGGTGAGATATCGGAATGAATATCACCAGTTAGGTGAACAACCTCGATTTTTATTATAATAACTAGTCTGAGGACAACTATGTGTTCGCTTAATAGGCATTCTTGTCATATACCTACTAATTTACATTTTTACATACATACTTTTAACTTAGCTGGCAGCTTGTAGACTTTGCACTTTACTTTTGACTTTGGCACTTTATCATAAAAAATAGAACAACTGGGCATGTTCTTTTCTGACTGACTGTAAAATGAAATATTTATAAAATTTATAAAATTAAACGCTCACCCGACCCAGCCAGGAATCACAATCCGGGCGGCTGCACTGACCGCTATGCTACCGGGAAGGCTGACTGACGTAAGCGCTAAATTTTGTCACTGCTTTTAATTTTTTGAGTGCTAACAGTCACTGTATTTTATACGTTTTATAAATATTTAATTTAGCCTCAGTGCAGCAAGCACTTAAAAAATTAAAAGTAAAAATTTGTAGTTTATACACTAAGCTAAAAATGGCTATTTTTATTGTTTTATCTTTTTTTAGACTTAAAAATGTTACTAATGTATAATTTACTTTAGTTTCAAAGAAAGCTGATAAAAATTGCTGCAAAACGTTTTTTATTTTAAATCTCTAACTTATTCTAAGTTTAGAAAAAAAAAATTAAAAGTGTAGTACTTAGTTTTGCAGGCCAGTGTATATATATATATAATTCTCGTGTCACAATGCTAGCTGACATACTCCTCCGAAACGGCTCGATCGATTTTTATGAAATTATATATATATATATATATTGGGTAGGACTACAAATCTTTATTTAAATAAAAAGTTAAAATATTTAATCGCATACTTCAATATGAGTAAAAAAAACATAACATAACTAACTACATTAAAGAAAAAAAAATTAGGATAACTAAAGACAAAATAAAACCTATAAATAAAAAATGTCCTCCAGCTGTGGGCTCATGGGAACGGTCCCAAGAATGCTGGCAACATTACCTGTTTGGATTGCCAAGCTAATACGTTGGCAGAGGTAGCTGCCAGCCTTCTTGTCACCGGAGGCTTCAATAAGGCGAGCACTCAACTCTTTAACAAGCTGCTTGGCCTCCGGCCCCCATGGACCCAATGCACCAGACAGATAATTTGGACCCAGGTTTGCGTATTTGTGCCGTTTGCGATTTTCAGCACTTACCGCAGCAGCCCCCACATGAAGAGAGGTGGCGCGTACATGTGAGGGAGCCACGGTGTCAGCACAGGTTGCATCATTGGGTAGGTATGAGAATAGGTCGTAAAGTATATTTTATATCGCTGGGTGATTAGGGTGTTCTTATCCAGAAAAATTATATGGCAGATCAATGTTTGCCGGGTCAGCTAGTATTATATAGTTTCGTTAAACTCAGTCACGTTGACAAACAAAAAGTTTTCTATGAGTCATAGATAATTTTATGTTTGTTACTCAACGAAAAACGTTGTTGGTTATACATATATACGAAAACTATACTATCATTTTGAGAAAAAGACAAAGTTTTAAAAATTTCACGAGCGGGATTCGAAACCGCACCCTATGAAAATGCCGGGTTAGATGCACTACCAACTATGCTATCTATATACTTTCATGTCAAACTACCATGTAATATGTAACTGTTAGTTATTCCAAATAAATAAAATTAAAATAAAATCTTATGTCGAATTTAATTTACTTATTTTATTAACTTAAAGTATTTTATTGTCCCCGAAATAATCGCTTCACTTATGAGAGCAAAAATAACCGCATAATACTTCCTGAGTACCGTTGTTGTTAAAGCTACACAATATTTTATTATAAAAACTTGTTTAGCATAAAAATAAGTTTAGTATTTTTTTTTTATTATTTACTTTAAGACAACAACAGCTTTAATATGGACGTTATTGATTCATTCTTTTCTTTTAATGCGGCTAGTTATCGTTTTATTGCTTATTTATAAACAGAAGGTGAGTCAATTTAGATCCAATGAAATGATGCTCAAATGGACAGGTTGTTCGAATTAAAAATCTATGGGTTCAAGGACGGCATTAAGTTAATCTCTCATACAAAATAGCTAGACACATTGTAAAAAATAATAGTCGCAATATACAAAAAATATTGTCTGTGTTACTAAATGATATCTCTTGTTATTATAGTAAACAATACTTTGAATACAACCTCCACTTCTCATGTAGGGCCTTATTACTTTTGCGTTAAAAATAATAACTTTTATAATCATGGCGAGATTTAGCTTTCTAGCCTTCGATCAATTATTATTGAAATTATTATTTAAATAGTTTTCTAGCACTGATAGTAAATAGCTTATAACAGTCCCACTGCTGGGCAAAGGTCTCCATCATTGAAATTAAGTCATCACGACAATTGATGGGTAATGGCTTACTCACCACGCTTGCCAAATGCGGGTTGGTGATCACAAACCCGGACTATGCATCAAAAAATCCGAAAGACACTTGCCGCCCGACCTGGGAATTGAACCCGGAACCTTCGGATATCAGACCGAGTACTTTGCCACTAGATCGCCGCTAGCACTGATAGACTGCGGGTAAAATGACCGTGACAAATTCGATATGACTTCATCAATCAAATAGGTTCGAATCTGTATAGGTGCTTGAATAAGCTCACATTGCACTATTGCAGTGTTCTTTCATACTACGCAATGATGGTAATGGATTCTAATACTTTAAGTAGAATAAATAACAATATAATACATACATCTTATTTAAGATAAGTATACTATCTAAACTGAAGACACAATATTTTTGCCTGTAAGATAATATACGTAGTATTTTTAACGGTTGCCTGGAAAATATAATGTTAATGTTTAATTGAATTATAAAGTCACCCATAAACGACTTTTGTTTACTTTTATTGTAATATACTGATTCGGTGTCAATAATGAATATTAAATTAAGTTAAAATGATGGCGTATCAAATGCTAGACGAACAAAAGCTCTGTCTGTGTAGTGACAACAATACGGTGCACAAGTATACCCAACATAATATAATGACACTTTAAGCTTACTATATATATTACATAAGGAGACAAACAGGCTATCTATTGTACAGTTTGCTTCAGGAACAATCAATTTGCATGCCCATACACGACCGTACCGTGACTGACCAACATGGTACCAATAAACGGACGTAACCACATCAATTCGTTTTATTTTCTGAACCATTTGAAACCTTCTTTAAAGAGGAATATTTTTTAATGATTTTAAGTGGGAAACTTTAAAGTATTTCAGCGTGTTCTGTTCATATCTATGCCTCGAAAAATAATAGCACCCATCATAAGGAGAGATCTCGAAATAAAATTCGAAAATGCTTTTTGTCCGATTAAATTTTGTTAACCTTGGTTTTCCTAAGATGATAAAATAAAATAAATAAAATAAAAATAAATAAAAATAAATTAGTTACTAATACACGCCGCGCCCTAAGATGCAGCGCATTCTTATATGAGACTTCCACCCCTATGTTATGGGGGTCTACCCAATATATCCTCGCCACATTATGGGGCTGGGCCGAGAGAATAGTTCATATCTGAGTCCGCAGTCCACCTCGCTCGATACATGCTGCTTCAACTTATAGAGCTGACAACTGTGAAATGCTCACTTAACCCGGCGAGGGTGCAATGCAAATTGTGTAACAATGCAAACATAGGACAAAAACATTACGTCGCGAATGACGAAGGGTCTGCAATGTTTGCGCACGTTTTTTCCTTGCGCAGGCGCCGGTGGTCTGGAAAACGGTGTGTGGCTTGAGGGAGGGACTATAAATGATAGCTACTGAGATGTTCAAAATTGCCCTCCGAATCAGAAGGTCTACCTAGAAAAATGACTTTTGTACGTCTGCAGGACAAGAAACTGCACACTTTTAAAAATGAGCAGAGTCATATTGCCCTTCCTCATCCTCGCCTGGTTAAGCCTGGTTTATATAAAAACTATACAACATACAACGCCACGAAAAAAATATTATGTTATAATAGATTATATATGCAACGATGTTATTGTTTCCAAAATTCAGAACTATGACCTCGATAGAAAAAAATCCAACGTAACCTCTTAACAGTATCTGTTTACATCATGATATTAAATAGCGTATTTCGAATACAGTAGATTGTGCACTATTAGCATCCCCTTATGCTTATATTATGCAGATCGCCAGAGAGCGCTGTTTCATGGTTGTCATGGGCAAGGAAATAAGGGGGACCCAGAATAATAACACAAATGACATTTTTGCTACCATCAAATTTAATAGGTGATAATGTATAAGACTATAGCGACAGTATTCTTCGACAACATTAAATGACTTAAACGGCATCAGCCATTGCGGCTTTATTCGCGGTACATTCGAGCACTGATAATACCGTAATAATAATTGTCATGGAGTATTTTAGAACTGCTAGTAATTGTAATATGCCTTGCATTTTTATTTTTCTATAAAGTATACGAATAAATAACAGTAATAATTCATTGCAGTTCTAACATTATGTTAGTCAATTCCGTAAACTTACGATACATTTACATTAAAATAACTTTTAACGCGGGAGAGATATTGGAATTTGGAATTCTTTTCTGGCTCGCCAGGCAACAGTTAAGGTGTTTGTATTCGATGCCCGCCCCGCCGCGCACCGCTTACATCATCATCTCATCTCAGTCAAAAAGACGTTCACTGCTGGACAAAGGCCTCAAGGATAAATCCTTCCCTTAAGATGATTTTATCCCTCGAGGATAGATCTTAAGGGATCTTAAGGATCTTAAGGGGAATTTGCCATAATGGCCACGCTTGGCAGGCGAGTTGGCGATCGCAGTAAGGTAAGAATAGTCACAGAACTAATACTAAAGTAAAGAAAAAATACTAAAGTGTATAAGCAAAGCACTGGTATTCTGCTATAAAAAAAATCTTCTTTTATAGCAGAATACCAGTGCTTTACTTAAACACTTTAGTATTTTTTACATAAAAGTATTTCTTAAACTAGATACTACAATACATTTTTCGTAACAATAAAAGTAAGCAGAATCCAAACAAACGAAAAGTTTTTAACCTGACATGAAGAAAGCATGTACAAAGAACTCCAAGAAAATATTTGTTGAAAACAAAACATTTTTGTTTTCATTGGAAGATCAACCTACCTACCACTTATCCAAACACTGTTTTAGGGTTGCCGATTAAAAATAATAAAGAGGAATATATTTTTTTTATTTCTTAAATTTCAAAGTTTGATTTATGAGACTGAATATCCTAGCCTAAAAAGGCATTGAACTTCTTTTGCCCACTGTGCAAAACCATAAATGTTGTTAGAATATACTGGCTGCTCTGCTTAAAGGTAAATAAAACTGACTTCCAGATCTATGTCGACGTAAACAGAACACAACGTCAGGATAAACATTAATTAAAACTAATGTGTAAAATAAACGCGAGTAGATCCGTAAAAGTTGTTTCATTTTAATGTGTAGTGTTCGCGTAAACTTTAGAAAACAATAATAGAACACAACAAATCAAACAAAATAAGCATAAAGATTTGTACAGACTTAACAGTTAGTCCTTAAATTACATAATGTATATTTATAATAATTAATCGATAAGATGATTTTTTAAACTAAAACGAAACTCTTGCTTTTGTTTTAAGGCTATAAACACAAAACTATTGATAATTCAAAATGGTATTATAATAAAATGCAATGTTTCATATTATGAATTAAGTAACATCTAATACAGCTTTAAACCGTAACCCAAGAAATTTACTCACTTAACCTTTTGTTACACCTGCGGCATTCACTAAAGACATTGAAACTCTTTCAAACATGACGCTAACACAGGCACAATAACAAGATGTTACAAGAGTCAATACAGCGGTGACCTCTTGCCAAAAGGTGAAACGCACGCTGATATGTGACTGATATCCATCGGTCCTGTGGAAACGCCCTTGAGGGCAGTAATAAAAAAAAACGAGCGAGCCTTACAGTAGTCGCATATGATGTGTAACATTTGACATATCACCTTAGTAATAAGCAATTTTAACATTATATTCTGAAAAAATTGGTCAGGTATTACTTTATTTTATAACTATAAAATAAATGCAGTAAATACTCATTATAAATACATTTGACGTATCAAAATGACCTTTGATAGTCAAATGACACAACATGTCACATATAAAATAATATGTCATGTTCATACTATAGATTTTAAATTTAGAAAATAGCGCGCGCTTGCGCGCTTCCCCGACTTCCTGTTACACACTTGTTACACTGTTACACATTTCACGAAATCACTCTCATAAGCTGTTACACATACTTCCGTCCCATTTCACGAAATCACTCCCACAAATTGCTAGAAAGCGAGTGGAAAGATGTTACACATCAAAAATGCACTATCAGTTACGTTAGATTCGACTTACCCCAAAATAACTCGTTAAAAAACAACATTACAGACATAGGATGATACGCGAGAATACTAAAATTAGAAGACATTCAAATTTGAATAGAGAAGTATATTTAATACGAGAAGATGGTTGTAATCGACCACCTGCCTGAGATTCAAGACATTAAAATCATGCCCATACTTTTACACCACACTGCAAAGCCAAAAGATAGTCTAAGCTCATTTTGCGTTTAACGGAAGAACTTAATTTTGAAACGATCAACACAGCTCTGTCTCTTTGTAACCATGAAACCTATAAAGGGTTCTAATAGAATAAGAGTTATACTTTTCAAATGCGAAGGTACATAAAGGTTTTAATTTCAAAACTAAAAAGGTTTGATAGACCTAAAAAAGCAATTTACATTCCCGTTGTCTATGGCTCCGTGACAAAGAACACGCGTCGCATCGCGACAGCCCTGCCGCGGCTAGTGTGAGGAAATAATCTGGTTTTGGGAACGTTATGTAGTGTTACACAATTTCATAATGGCAGCTCGGAACAAATAAGTAACGTGGAGTGCACACAAAACCGTTAG